>VWZG01000222.1:250617-302067 GCA_013396735.1 Grallaria varia
AGTCTTCCCCACCCCCGCCCCCCAAATTTGAATTTCTTGCTCAGCCAGCGTATTTGTAAAAGGGTGGAATCTTGCGTTATTTAAATAGCGATTCCTGTCTGAAAGTAATTCTTGCCCTATTTGTGGAAGAACTGTTCACGCAAAAACAAAACCTGTGGCAGCTTAGGATGCCTATTTGAAATCCTGAATGGAACGAGTGAAAATAAAGCCTCAAAATATTGTGTGTTGTAATTCCTTGTTCTGTTCTAAACATAGAATTCTGAATTATTAAAGAGTCCAAATTCTGGCACAAATAACGTTCTCCTTCCTTTTAGTAATTGCCCGTGCTAGCCAGACATGGTGGCAATGAACTTTGATCCTTACAGTGGTATTTATAAGTCTCCAAGCTGCATCCAGTCAAACAATTTCAGGACTCATGAAAATTACTTTGTGCTTCCTAGATATACATAGATCTATTACAAGAATATAAAAATTTGAATGCATTTTGTATTGTCCCATGTGAAGGAGATTTGGAGTGTTAAAAACCTGAAAGACTGACCTTGTGGCTGCCTTCTTAACAGTACATTAGAAGAGCACCAGTACTTATTCAATAATGAGAGCAGAATATGCCAAATAGCATACAAGCCCTGGTACCAACATGCTTCGTTTAAATATTTGCAGTAAACAGTTTCCTCATAATAGCGTGTATGTTATATATTTATAAAAATATATATCAGAATGCTGGAAAAAATCATGTAATTTTTCCTGGGACATTTTTTCTTCTTCCCTGTCCTGGTTTAGAACTATCTCTGAAGTATTATCAAAGTAATAAAGGAAATGGCTAAAATTCCATTAAAGCAAGGTAAATATTTTTTTTAAACATTGGATTAGAGTAAATCTAATCCAGCCTGCACAGTTAAGGATTCAGCACTCTCCACAGCAGTACCTCAATTCCCAGAAAGAATGATTGTAGGCTGAAATATAATATTCTGCCAGGAAATCACTAGTTCTGAGTTATTAGATTCCAGCCCTGGTTGAGACTGAGGCAAGGAGACAGCACAGGAAGCACTCAGAGCTCTTCGTAAGTGTCATTCAACATTTTTTAAATAGTCTGCTTCCAAAGATAATGGAGATGATGGACTGCAGCAACTTAACTGCAGGTGCAGAGACCCTCCTGTAAACTGTGATTATTTCTTCTTTTCCTGTTGAAAATGTAAGCACAAGTATTTAATTTTGTTCTCTAATGCTCAGACTTGAAGTATTTGTATTTCCTGCAGTTGGAAGTAACCGTATCTATTTTTGCATGAATCCCTGTGTGTCAGATGCAAAATGTTATGTTCTTTTTGAGCAGAGCCCATAAGATTTCAACCTTCACTAAGCAACTTCAGCCTCAATCAGAAACTGGGACCAAAAAGCCCCTAAGGTTACTGAAGTGGCTTTTTGATGCCATACTCTCCCCTGCTAAGGAGCTTTACAACACTTGTAAAGAGGATCCTATTGTCTGCATATGTGAAGGAAATGATTAAAATGTGTAAACAAATAGTGTGCAGTGTATCAGTTATCTGTGGAGTGGTTTTTTTTTTGTTTTGTTTTGTTTTTTTTTAAATCAAGGGAATACTGGTATTTTTCTTTTAATTAAGGACCTTCTTTTGGCAAAAGCATCTGTTTAGTGAAGGCCTAAAAAAACATTCTGTAATGTTGCTCTTTTGTCACGTGGGACTTGTAATTCAGGTATTTCATGTTCTTAGTTTCTCTCAGGTTTCCCAGCAGAGAATATCTACCTCTTTTATTTTTCAGGATAAATCCTTATTGATTACTCTTGGGAGAGTTCTGCTAGTTACATTTGACTCTTCTAGTTAACAGTTAAAATTCTGTACTCATCAGCCTTAACTAGAATATGGAATATGATTGAAAGGCTGTTTACATGGGATTATAACAATTTCATTTCAGTCCAGTTAGAAGTGGGCAGCTATTGTAAAACCCCATAATATGTTTTCTATCACAGCAAACATTTGTATTGTTAGTTTTAGCAGGGTTAAAGGACTATACAGCATGAGTTATAGAGAAATAATTTAGTTCCTTTCTATGATATGACTACATAGGAAAGAAAAACAAGTCTTTTTTTCTCCCTGTCCATAACAATCATGTTATTGATACAATCACGTTCTTGTGCTTAGGTAACTCCAAGTAATGCTATCAGGAAACAAGTAGGGTCCTCTTAATGTTCCCTCTTTCCTCTTTAATAACTATTCCTGAAACTGCTCTGGTGATCATTACATTTACACAAATCAGAAAGATCTTAAATAGTATTTACTTTGACAAGTGTCCTGCATTTCAGGCTTCTTGAGAGATTTGTTGTCTTTGATGGCAACCTCTAGACAAGTCTGTGCCACTGTTTAGCAGATCTGACTAGTATCTTAAAATGCGTCATTGAGAGGTTTGGACTAAATTTGCAACTCAGTCCTTCTGGTAGACTGAAATGTAAATATTGAAATGAAGCGTGTGAATTCACACAGTAAATTCAGGAGGGAGATATTTTCAAAATCCCAAGTAAACCAGAAATACACATTTACATAATTTCCTTTTCTCCTCAGTATTTACTTCATGGAGTCCAATTGATTTCATGTCACAGTAACCATCAATAGGGAAAACTACAAAATACAGATATAGTTGAATAGAATATCTTTCTAAGTAATGTCCACTCTACATTTTTTCACTGAACGTTCATCAGAAATTGTAGATTTAGTAAAGGTAAAATATTAGCAGAAATTCTATTTTTTGTGAATATCTATTTGAAAAAAAAAAAACCTGGGAAAAAACCCAGCTATAATTTTCTTGTTGGTCTACTGAGTTTTTAATGAGAAGAACAGCTGAATAAAATTTTTTGCTCAAGTTAATAATATGCTATTAGAAGTATGAGATGCATCTCCAATGTAATCGTCATTAAATAATCATGTTGTTTTCCTCAGTAATAAAATTCATGCTAAAATATTTGGGCTTGCCAGTCAAAGCAACAGAAAATAAAATAAGGAACTTACAGAAAAACACAGCACTGTTTTATTTTTTTTGGATCTTGTGGAAGGATATTGCTTTTGAAATTGCAGCTCTGCTACCTCATCCGTCAGGTTAATTTCACCAACGTTTTCCATTTCCTTCTGTTGAAAACCATTGATGAATTGATGTGAATGAAAGAATTTGGTTCTCTTTTTCAAAAGTTCCAGGATTTTCAGTGTCCAGATATAGCCTTCCTAAAGTGACCTGTTAGTTGAATTTGGTTAACGTCGTAAATGTTCTTTAGGGCTTGTTCTTAAGACTGGATTGAATGTTGTAGGCTGTTTATTCTCGTTCTATACTCATTTAGCACAGGACACTGTGTGTTCATTATCTCCATCTCACGCAGGTGGACAGAGTTATGAAGGAAAATTTATTTCCCATAATTGTTCTGGTCCTTTTCTCAGGATTAAGAAAACAACAAAACAGCAGACAACCCAAATTTGAGTACTGGCAGTTGCCCTGGATGTTTTGCTGACCCAAGGGCAGAGAGAAAGCCGGCGTCTCACTGGCAGTCAGGGATGCGCAGGAGTGCCAGTGGTTTCCAGCCCAGCTTTGGTTTGGCCTGGCTAAGGTAAAATGTCATATCGTGTATCCCCTTAGGTTGATCTCTGGTATGGAAGAAGCAGAAGACCTAGAAGACCTGATTGCTTATTTTTCCTACTTGAATTTCATTTTTTGAGGCTGCACCTGCAAAGTAAGAGACCGGCCGTGCCCGGTGGGAGCCGCGCTCAGGGCTTCCTGCGGGTACAGCATCGCGGGCTGAGAGACGGCCCCGGTGGGACCACCGAGGGGGCGAAGGGACGTCCGCCTGCTTTGGCGCACACCGCAGTGACATTCGCACCTCTTGTTTACAACACCTTTACCCCGCCTTGGAAGAGAAAAACAGGTATTTTATCTTCTAACCCACCGGTAACTCCGGGTAGCCTTTGTTTGCCCCCTGCCGCATCCCCCGAAGGCCCGCAGAGCTCCCAGCTCCGCCCGACCCCACCCGCGCCGTGCCCTCCNCGTGGGTGCGGGAGCATCGCCGCCCGCGGGGCCGTTCGCGCAGCCATGCTGCCGCCGGAGCGCCAGCGCGGGTGGGCGCGCAGAGGGGCTGCTGCTGTGCGAGGCAGCCCGAGCGCCTTCCCTTTGGCGGCCCGGCCAAGGAGCAGACGGGAAACACCTGTGGAAAAACTGCCTTTTCAGGTCTTAACTCCTGATAGAACAGTTTTGAAATATTTCAAGTGTAGATTTCGAAAGGTCGGAGGGAAAAAAATGCTCTGTGTCTGCGCAGGAGGATCTGGGTGCAGAAATGGTGCTGCACTGGTACATTTATTTTTTTTTAAGTGTACACCTAGGTCTTTAAAAATGGGATCCTTTTAAGCCTCTGTGTGAACAACATTTCTGTCGGTGTTGAGAGGTTTTCCTATGTATTTTCCAGTGCTAAAATATCATTTTATTTAGAGGTTTAGTAGTTCATAATGAGCAAGTCACAGCATGGCACTTTCACTGTCTTGGACCTGAAGTGAAAGAATCTCAAGGGCGGTAGCAAATCCTCTGTCAAGTACAAGAACTTGACTTAACAGTAGTTTTCTTTTTAAATACCATTTTCTCTAGCGGTGTGGTAGATAACACACTCATGGCAGGCTTTGGAGAAAAAAAAAAAAAAAGCCTTGTTTTCTGAGCTTGAAAATCATTTGTTTGCATCTGGGCAGGGTTAGGTCTGACTGGGAATAAAGTCTTCCGCTTTGGAAAGAGAGGTATGAGAAGTTTGTTATTGAGACGTTAGAGAGAGAGGGAGATCTTGTGGTCTGAAACAAGTTTCAGGGCTCTAATTCCACATCCTCCGCAGTATTTACAAGGCAAATAATTTACATGTAATCTGGCTTTACTCAGTGCAGCTCCTCCTGATCTATACACTGCAGCAGAAATCAGAAACAGATATTTTGCATCTGTTTCTTGTTTGGCACATGGGAAAAATAGGAACCGAATCCTAACATCTAAACTTTGGTTCATACATTTTAATGCTTTAGATGAGACATAGCTCCAGTAGGACTGACTTGGCTGCTGTGGGTTGGGTTAATTATGGGTTACGGGTTAATTAATTAACATCCTTTGCAGACACTTTTTAAAATGCATAGCACCAGAAGTACAGAGCTATCAATTACTTCAAAGCACCCTCAATAAGCAGTGCTTTTCTGACTTGCCTCAGTGACCAGTTTTAAAAACCATGTGTTTTCTGTGATTTGGTCTCAGATGCAGTAAATCTGCAGCACTGGCTTTGAGTTGTACCATAGCGGGGTTTGTGGCCTTTCCCAATGACTAGGTTATATGACGGTTATAGTTTTAGATGTTAATATATAGAATAAATGATAGGCTCTGAAGTAAAGCCCTATAAACATTGAGCACTGAGGGGATGATGACATCGTAATTAACCAGAAGGACAAGGCTCCAGAGCTTGCTGGTTGTCACCAGGACATTCTGTAATTACAGCTTTGTCCATGGTATCTTCATGGTTCACTTTTTTCGCTTTATAATTCAGAGAACAGTTAACATTTTTAGTAGAAAACAGATCGCTGGTAGAGGAATATAATCTGACAGCTAAAAATTGTATCTATCAACATTGGTATTTTGCAGACCCTAAATCATTATCTGCGTCAAATGTACTTGACTGAGTATGACAGTTCTGTCAACAGGGGATTAATGCCCAGCAGAAGGGTCTTTTTATCAATCCTGCTTATTCTTGCACAGAAGCCAGGAGTGGCAGAGAAGATAATTCAGGGCATTTTAGTTTAACAATTCTCTTTGCAAAGAAGTGATGACTGTATTTGGAAGGTATTTCAGGATGTAGTATACTCCCTGCCTCAAGCACCGTAAGACCTGGGTTCACTTACTGCATAAAATGGAAAACAGAGATGGGGAATATCCAGACTGGTGGATTTGTGTAGTTGAAAGAGTAATTTTGGGACTACAGACCTCTCAGAGCTGTTCTGTTGCTGGATGCTGTCTCCCTGCATCTGGCTTTTAAGAAGCATGTCCAAACATCTGTACTTGCAATTAAGACACTTTCAGAGGTAATAAGTAATTACCTCTGAAACAAGGGAAAAGCAATGAGGTCAGATCAGGTCATATTCTAATATCCTCCATAATACATGTATGAGTATTTAACTTCAAGACAAGATTTCTATGCTAATTCAGAGAGAAAGAATCAGAATAGAACCACAGTACATCTTGATGTGTAAGGGAGCCACTAGGATCATCCAGTCCAATCCTGGCCCTGCACAGGATAGCTGCAAGAATCACACTGTATGCCTGAGAGTATTGTCCAAACTCTTCTTGAACTCTGTCAGGCTTGATGCTGTGATCACTTCCCTGGGGAGCCTGTTCCAGTGCCCACCCACCCTTGGGGTGAAGAACTATTGTCTAATATCCAACATAAATCTCCGCTGACACAGCTTCATGCCATTTCCTCAGGTCTTATTGCTTTTATGACTTTTTATTTTACTTTTATTCTTTATGACTTTTAGCTATTACATGTCTTTCTATAGTTCAGTTTTTTGATCTGTGCTTCTAACCTAAGTTACTAATTTTAGAGAGAACTTTGTAGGAAATTTAGGACTTTTTAAAAATTTTTGTTCTTTTCCTGTCTTGTCAAACTGCAAGATACGCATCAAATGCTCTGTAGTGGTAATATTAATTCATTACTTGTTTTTGAAAAATTTAGCAACAAAATCTGTGAACAAGTGTGGCACTGCATCTTCTCAGGAGACTTACACTTAGTACCTTTAAATGCCAAAAAATAGTGAAGAGTTAGGTTTCGTAATTCAGTGTTCTTGAACTGGAGTTGTGTGGAGCATCTCTAAAAATATGTACTTTTAGAATTATTGCTGATTTCAGTGCTGTATTCCTCATGTAACTCCATGGCACCTTACCATAATCTTACCAGTGGTGACACTAGCTTTTGAAGTAGACATACTCTTAGAGTTGTTTGCTCTCATCCTCCATCTACATCCACATTACATGGCACAAAGGAACCTTTTAAATGATAATTACATCTAAAAGAAAGAAAAAAAAAATCCTGACATTTTAGCAAGCAGATTTTTTTATTAACTCTTCTCTATCTGCCCACACACAGACACACAAAACTACCTGGCAATCTGACTATAACTATCACTTTGTTGTCTGCATTGTCATTCATGTGAAAAGGGGACTGGAAAAAAAATTCATCCTACAGCACAAATCTGAGTGACTCTGTCAGAGCAGAGGAAAATTTCCCAGTGTGAAATGGGAGATGGGAGCATTTGCACCCTGGCTGACAAGGAGGTGCTTTGCTGTCCCTGTCACAAGGCTCAGAGAACCCCAGAGCCCTGCAGGTCTCAGTTCAGAGGCAGTAGCACAGCTAGCCTCAGTTCTTGGCATCCAGGAATGGAGAAATGGAGTGATCTGGTCACTATTACAGCATACATCCATGAAATGCACGGTGCACTGGAAACAGCTTTACAGGGTTACAAGGGTTTATTTCCATTAGCATTCAAATCTACTTTACCTACTGCAAGGAGAGAAGATAAGTGCTGAGTTATAACAATGCATGTCAAGCAAACAGGTCTAGACCAAATTAATTTTATGGATGCATTCTGCCCACCCCTCTGGAGATGGATGTGGAGTAATATTGGCACTTCTGGTAGGAAGCAGGGGTTGAGTATGTAAGGATTATGTGGAGCATGCTGATGGCTTCCTTCTGTAGGGTCCGACCCATGGCTCTGCACACAGGCATGGCTGGGGCGCTGCTGGAGCCGTACCAGTGTCAGTTTGCATGAGGTGGTTCTGAGCTCTTGTGGGGACAAGAAATGCAGGGCTAACAATTGAAAGTCCTGTAATGATACTGCATGAAATATGGGAAACTGTCCACAATTTAGTGAAAGTCTGAATGGTTGTTAATTGTGCTTAGTTAATTGAAAACGAGTAAACAATAACCCTTTACTTAGAGGATACCTGCCATCATTCTGTTTGACAATTTAACAGGGCTAAAACCCCAGTGTAAGAGCCATAGAGCTTGCTACTTTTGAGCATTAGCTTAAAACTGAGGTAGTATAGCATTCTCACAAGCTGTTTCATGAATCACAACCTCATGCTTTTAATTATAATACCCATGGCTGTAATTTGTCTGTGACACTTAAGATATAGGCTTGGCTATCTCTGTAGATGGCTGTGTAGCAATGAGAAGAACCATGCAATATGCTAAGCTAAATTCTCTTCACCTCTCTTGGAGGTGTCATATGGTGATTTTCCCCTACCTTGCCATTTGCCTGTATCTTACACTTTGCTGTGTGCTATGAAGGTTGATTCAAACAATGATCACTTGTCTGATTCCATTATCCCAGCCACAGAGATAGAGACCCTGAATGTAGTGTCTGGTTTTCTCTTGTTTTGAAAAAAAAAAAAATTTGCCAATTTAGTTTTTGTTACAGGAAAACACATTTTCCAACTGTCTTACTGAAACAGCAAGCACTCCCCAGGCTTCAGTGGTTTGTGTTAAATGAAGTCTGGATTCGCAGCTGTACCACTGAGGTTTTTAAAAACCTTTCTTAAAATCATTTTTTGACATTTTTGCATTTGCTGACCTGATGCCCTAGAATTATAGAACTTGCCAGAGCTTTTCCTACTTAATGTAGCCTCTAAATTATCTCAGTATCATGCCTTACAGTACTGTAATTATGGTGCAAAACTAATTTAATCCATGATCAATGGCAAACTTTCAGCGGACAAATATTAAACACTGTCTCATTTTGTGATGTGTGTGTAACCGTGCATTTCTCTGTTCTTCTGAAAAATACCATTCCATTCTTACTCTTATTTTCTATAAGGCACAGAAAATCAACTTGTCCTTCATTCATTCAGTTAATCCCTTCACTGTAATTTGAGGCAGCAGTCCCAGCCTAAATAAATGCATGTTGCAAAAGTTATTTTTATTTGAGGTTTCATTTTACAGATTAATAAAGCAAAAATTTCAGGTGATTTTATGGAAATCAAGCAATAACTTCTAAAATTCACGTTTAAAATGCATATCTGTAGACTAGTCTCTGTAAAACTACTAATACACGTTGAGTTTTATATTCTCTGCACTGGGGAAATGAGAATAGATTTTTGTGGTAACCAGACAGATGAAATTTGTCAAATGATTTCCAAAGTTTGCTTGGAATTGAAGTGGGCAACAGTCTTAATCCATTTGGGGTTATGATACTAACAGTGCTGGGTGCTCCAAGGCCGATGTTCACCAGACCACAGTGTCCTCTCTGTTGAAGAGGTTTACACAGAATCCTCTCATTTTTCTGGTTGGAAGGAAGACATCTAGCCCGACTAAAGGTGTCAGTGTTAAATTAACTGAATTTGCTTAGTATACGGTAATAATTAAATCAGGGACTAGAATTTTTCAGCACTGGTCAGAAAGTACCTTTTTTTGCCCCCCTCCAACTAAATAAATATGTAAATAATTTTTTCAGGGAGAATGATTTTAGTGGAAGAACAAATACATTGAGCGGTATAAAAATACCCCTTTATAATGCATTTGTTCAAGTCAGACGCCTGGGGACTAGGAAAATGGAAGGGAATATGTGTTTTCTTAATTCTGAGTGCTTTCAATTGTGGAGTAGATAAAAGGGAATTTTTTCCCATTTCTTGTTTCATAACATTGTTGCCTTGCTTTTTTTACTAGAATTTGGGAATGCAGCATCTAGGAAGGATTGAGTCAGTTTGTTTTTCTAGTTCTCAGTGGTTTTTTTTACCTTAATTTTTTCCCACTTTCATTTCAGATCAAACCAAATGCAGATTTTTCTGTTCAACTCTCTTGCTAAATTGACAATTTAGTTATTTACAGCTTCGCAGTTACTATTAACTCTTTTTTTTTTTCTCAGAGGCTCAGGCTTAAAACTTTGTTACTGTGTTCAAGCTTATGTTTCTAGTAAGCTTTTTAGTGGCTTTGTGCATGAGCTGTTCCCCTTGCTGTGATTTTATTTAACGCTGAAATTTACTTTTGCTTTTATACAATTAGCAAAATTACAATTTTATTATTAATGAGCCTTCATGTTTAATAACACAATGTTCTATTTGTGCCTTGGGACATATTGTAACTCATTCTCTCCAAGCATAAGTACATATCAATTCCATCTCACAGAGCATTTATAAGCTTATTAGTAACTCTTAACACTAGAAACCTCCCTGGAACTTACAGGGGCTTGCCTTGTTTCCTGCCCAAGGGGCAGCCTTTTACTTCTGTGAGGGCCCCTTTGCCCTTTTTGAATTAGACTATGGCTTTGCACATTAGAAAGGAATCTCAGTTAGGAATTCTGGCGAGTGTTTTCTGAAAATCCAGGTGCACAGTACCCACAGCATTCCCCATGTTTGTACTGGCAGTAAAAGGCTAAAACAATTCCAGCAAGCGAGCAAGGCATGCTCTTCCCTTCCTGAGACCATGTTGGCTACCCTTGATTCAAAATGTGGTTTACTGACTGTTCTCCCATTTGCTCTTTTCCAAGGCTTTCCTGACAACCAATGCAAAGCTGCAGGAATAAATCTATAACTTCCTGATCAATAGGTCCTAAAAATGGTCTTATTTTGCTGACTTGACATGCTTCCAAGTCTTTTGAGTCTGCATTCTTTGAGTTTCTTTCCCTTGAGCTGCAAAGGGCTTAATTTCCTATCAAACTTTCCTACCAAAGGGTTAACTTTTGTCAGGATTTGCTGCCTATTAAATTTTAAGAGCTTCAGTGCAATCATCTGGACCAATGAAATGGCAAAAGGAAGGGAAAGAAATTAAACAAGTGTTTTTTTAATTGGATGATAAAGCAATTTTGCCTAGGAGGATGTTATAGTGAAAATATTTTATAATTAAATATTTTATAACAAAAATTTATGCTTCTTCAGAAACCTGCATGTCCTACATCATAAAATCTTCCAGTTTCTTGTTCTGTTGAAATCCATGGGCTTTTGTTTTCATAAGTGGATAATTATTGCAGCTGAAAATAAGTTTTTTTTAAATAAAACGCCATTCAGAACAGAGTCAGAAATAGCATTTTTGACCTATCCCTCTTTCATATGTGTTCATTATAAAAAAACCAAAAACCCTGTGAAGTTCCTTTGCCTAAATTAAAAATTGAAATACATATTTTAGAGAAATAAATATGATGAAAAAGAAACTAAAGGTTTGCTCAGCAATAAATGAAGGAGGATGTTTGACATGTCATTTTCTTCTCTGTTGATGTCTCAAATAATTAACTTTTTTATCCATTATAAACTTCTCTTTTAAGAGGAGAAGCCCAAACGAAGAAGAAGAAGTTGCATATTATGAAGTTTGAATTTCTTTTTGGTGGACACCAATGTATTTCCTTAAAAATGTGCTTTTTATTTTCTGTATTAAAACGTAATAGTAACTTTTTTCCTTAACTAAGTTGTGGGTTTTTTTAAATTGCATTTAATGCATGATGAAGTTCAAGGAAGAGATTAGAATTATGTACTCTTTCTGCAAAAAAACCCCCATAATCTCACCATTACTGTCCATAGTGTGGCATGAGGTTATTGATTTTTGTAAAATCTAATTCATATGACAGAGGATGTAGTAGCAAAATACAGAACATGCAGCTAAAATATGGGATAGTGTACTAGTACTAGCTGGTCAAAAAGAAAATGCCTTGGTTTATCCTGTCCTTGGAATTGTCTTTATAACAGAATAACTATGATATTTTAAAATCAAAAATACTTTCTACCACATAAAGTGATTAGAAAATTCCTGAAAAGGGAAAAAGATACCACTTTTGTTTTAGGGTAGAGACAGACTACATGCCCCAAAAACTAGTCTTCTCCTGCCTTAGGTCCACTGTTGGCTGCTTTTCAAACTCTCTGTGAAGGCCTGGCCCTTCTTTCTGCAGCAGAGAGGAGCCTACAGCATCTCCTCTTCTGCAAAACTTGGTTTGACATCTTCCTTTGTTCTTGCAAGTCATTGGTGAAGCCTTATCATCACAAAGAAAAAATAAACAAAGTAAGAAGTTGTGTGAAGGTGACTATGTCTACGTAGCTGCTGCTAACTTCACAACAAGCTAGGAAGATAAGTATTGCTAAGGTCAAGGCTTGCACTAAAGTCTCAGGATGGACAATATTGTCAAACTGTTAACAGAAGCTGTGTCATGGAATTGATCTGCTCCACCCAGAACCCTCCCCCTCCCAATTTCCAGGCATGGTTTGATTTGTTAGGCCAGTTCCTGTCTGTCTGATTCACTGTAAGTTTAACTTTGAGATTATCTATGAACCTGAGAATATTTTATCTTGTTAGCATTTAGGTAGACCAATTTTAACCTACTGTTCTATTCAAGTTAAACAAGCTGAACCTGTGGGTGCATGCAAGGTCTTGTGACTCCTCAAAATCTGTAGTGTTTTGGCCTCAGAAAGATACATTCTCTAGGAAAATGGATCAAAGCTTTAATTAATAGAAAAGTGGCATGAATGAAGTGTCAAAAATACTTTTCTTTTATAGAGAATATCTCCAGAATTGGTGTTGAACTAATGCAGTTAGCAAATTTCTTGACTGGGAAAAAGGGACAGGATAACATGAGCAGGCTGATAAGGTAGTAAGATGATTTGGCTGAACTTTGTCTGTGTGTCAAATAATGTGCATTTAATGATAATAATGGATGGATAGACTACTTTTTCTAAGTCTTGCTGTTCCAGGACTGACCCACTATTGATAAGTTAACTTCTAAGAAAATTATTAACAGACATTTGGGAACATTCTGAGCATTGTGCTTTTAATTCTATGCTGCTTGAATAATAATTTCAAATAGAAAGATAATTGTTAGTGCGTGATATGCAATATTTATTAAAAAGACTTGATGGCAGTAACAAAAAGGCCAAGGAAGCAGATGGGAAAAACAGTTTAAAATTTGGCAGAGTAGAAGATCTTTCTTCTCATAATTTTTGTGATAAATTGAATTAAAACTCACAGTCGCTTTGCACAGTATTCACACAAGGCCTTTTTTGGCCTTCTGGTGTTGCCAAGTGCTAGAGATCCACATTTCATTTTTTAGCACTGGCCTGCCAAGTTATATAAAGGAAACGTTTGCCCTCAATGTTGTTTTTCCTAAATTATTTGGAATGCTGTATTTTAGTCTCCTTTGGGTCTATTAATTTTACAGAGGTTCTGTATTCTATCCCTTCTGTTCATCTTCCAGTAAAAGCAAATGTCTTGCATCCAGAAATCTTTTCTTCAGTCAGTGCAGATGGATCCCTCAATTCCTTGATCCCCAATACCCTTCATACAATCCATGCCTGGATTTTCCTGCCAGGAAGAAACGTTTTAGGAATCTATGTTTTCCATGCTGTTTACCTTCATCCCTGATTGGTTTTCCTTCGCTGACTCACTTTTTCTCTGTCCCCCCTGTTACAGTGACATAATACATGCATAACAAAAAAGAGTTTCAGAATTTTAATAACAGTGAACCAACTGACTGTTAAGAAAGGAGTCTGGACTGGCAGATGTGAAAATACCCTTTGTCTGTCAAGATAAAACTGATAACTTTTTGTGGAGCCTTTTAGAAATGAGTAAAATGTTCTTACATGTTGTAGCTAGTGAAGTGTGGTCATGAAATGTTGTCTGTCTTTAAGTGAAGAAGCAGAAAGCCACTGGCCTGACAACTCACTGTTTTCAAAAGTGAAAGGCTATGTAAATTAATAATGGAAATGTGAGGTTTAATGTACCTTGTCCGAATCAGATCTTTCCTGCACGCATTTATCTAAACATTTTGCTGTCTCTAAGTGGCTTCATGTATGTACTGAATGGGAGAAATTAAGTTACACATAGCCATCACACATGCTGACAGAGGGGATGTTATTAATTTCTATTTTCTGAGAAAAATGAGTGATTCAAGACAAAAAATTCCTGAGCTACACTTAGTGACTGAGAAAATAATTTGGCTATTGTGTTTAAAAGGCTTATTTCGCAGCGTTTTTCATCTTAATGATCCCATTTTCCAAAAGAAACCATGCAGCTCTGGGACTTCAGGACATATGGGATCCTCATCTTTGTTTCTGACTCCCTCTTCTCTTTTAGAAGGCAGCAAAATAAACAGATGTGTGGCAGGAGGTTGACTTATGCCAAGCCACAAATGTCCCAGACTTAAGGGAGTTATATATGTGTTAATCTAAGCATCACAACAGTGTAAACAATGGTATGTGTGACTAACTGTGTAGCTTTGTGGGGAACGGTTGTACCAATTATGTTATGAACGATGGAATTTCAGGCACGTGTTTGGATTACCTATCCATTTCGGTCCTTTCCTGTTGTTGATTCTTTCTAGAAGTTATTTTTTCCAATTACAGGAATCATTAGTTTTTTCCTGGAGACACTAGGTCTTTAGTATAGGTAGGAAAAGAGTCTACATGGTTTACATAGCCATATCCTCAAAGGGGCTGCTGCATAGGGTATCGTTCAAAGCTTAGGAGAGTGCATACCAGAGCTAGAGGATGTAGAACATCTCAAGGGTCTCTGTGGCTGTTTAACTCCTTGAAATAAATGGCTCCTTCCAGCATGAGAAGGAAAAACCCACACTGACTTGCCAAAGCTGTGCAAACACATTCATCTAAATAACGCTGATCAATTATGTAAAAAAAGATATATTTTAGAAGTAAGATGCAGATGAAGGGAAAGAGGCACAATTTATTTCTTTAGTAATCATTTTTGCTAAGAGGCACCCTCTAGAAGGAAAGATCCACTGGTAAAAGAGACATTCTGCTTATGCAAACAGAGGAGATGGGTGTTGTTTTTTTTTTCTTAATTGTTTTGGGAACCAGATGGTGCAATGTTGAAAAACAGACCTATTTCCAAGAGCACACACTTTTTCATTGATTTAGGAAAAAAAAGAAATGCAGCATTTTCTTAGAAATGTTATGGACACTGGTTGTGGAGTTAGGCATCCATTTGCTAACATGGTCAAAGGTGTGATATCTATCCTAAACCTGAATGAAATTTCAGTTATCGGTGGAAATTATCAGCAATCACTATTTTGTTCTCAGAATATTATAGTCAGAACAGGTTCAACTTGCATAAAGATGAGACAAAACCAACCTTCTTTGTGGTAGAGACGAAAGCCATCTTATTAAAATTAGCTGTAAAGAGTAAAATAATTCCATCAGGAGTCCTGTGTGTGAAATCTAATCTGCTAGAGGAACTCTATGTCCGTTTTGGGGAGTCAATCTTTCCCCTCCAGATAGGTATGGATTCGTAATGGAATTTGAGCTCACCAAATATCTATTCTATCTTTCTCCTGATGTGGAGGAACTGAAAAACTAGGGAAAACAAGCAAATTAAAAGCAATTGTCTTATATGTTATTAATTTCTTCTTGGTATTCTTAAGTCTTTTTATCCCTCATTTTTATATTCTTTCATTTCTTGCCCATGTGGTATTGTTTTTCCAGGGTTTCATCCAGGTTCCATTTTCTTCTCACCACACTTGGCATTTATATGGCACTCAACAGTACTTAATTCTTTGCAGCAGTTAAATGTTTTTATTCCATGATACAGATAGGAAAGTTAAAGGGAAAATGTAAACAATTTTTCAAAGGCTACTTATGATTCAGAAATAGAATGCAAGAGGCATAGTTTGTATTTCCCCTGAATTTCCCAGAAATTAAATCAGATATTTATCAGAAGAGCTTTCAGAATGAAGCTTAGTGCCTGGGAATAAGAGTTTAAGGGATGCTGCTCTCAGGATAGAAACTGAGGAGCAATCTCTTCCTTTATGCCCTACAGATTGTTAAATCAGAGAAATATGTGTTGAGGATCTGTTGTGATAAATAAGGATGAAAAATTACATTTATTTTTAATGACATCCTAGACCATCTTCCATGTTTCCTTTTGAGTGTGATTGTGTTTGAAGTACTGCTTGGTATTGCAGTTCTGAAAGGGCAGGTTGAGTGGTGCCATCATTCCTTAAGTGTAGTTAACCTTTTCCTATTTTCTACGTATCTAGAGGTAGCCCTGACCAACTAATGCAATACAATAAATACTTCGTGCTTATATGTTTACATAAGCTTAGAATATATTACAGCTAAGTAGTACTCAAATATTCCTCAAATCGTGCTATTCTGTGAACATCATGGAATCATGTCTTGGAAGATAAAGAACACTTATAGCTGAGATTGTGGGTGTTGATTCTTCCTATTCCCAGCTCTGTGGAGAGAATTAGTGTAAAGAAAAAACTCCTTTGTAGTCCTATAAGTTCTCTGGAGCAAACTCCTACATATTCTTGAAGTTCTCTTACAGCAGAATTTTATGAGGCATAGGCTGTTGCTCTTTCCTCTTCTTAAACAAAAATGGAGGCTATAAACTTCTTTTAAACAAGGGCTTTATATTGTCCCAGGTTTCATAAAGAGTGAGAGGAATGACCCTGGAAACTACAGGTCTGTCAGCATTACATCAGTCTCTGGTAAGATAATGGAGATGATTATTCTGGGATTTATTGGAAAACACCTGAATGACGGCACAGTCATCAATCACACCCAGCACGGCTTCATGAGAGAAAAGTCTTGCTTGATAAAGTTAATTTCCTTTTATGACAAGGTAACCCATGTAGCTGATCAAGGGAAACCAGCTGATGCAAACTTTTTGGATTTCAGTAGAGCTTTTGATACTGTCTCTCACAGGATCCCACTGGACAAACTGTCCAGTACAGCTGGACAAGCACATCATGTGGTGGGTGAGCAATTGGCTCATGAGTTGAGCACAGAGGGTACCAGTGAATGGGATGACCTCAGACTGGAGACCTGTACTAGTGGGGTTCCACAGGGCTCCACCTTGGGCCTCCTTCAACATCTTCATAAATGACTTGGATGCAGGACTCAAATGTGTACTAGGTAAGTCTTCAGCCAACACTAAATTGTGAGGGGCTGTTGACTCCCTCAGAGGCAGGGAGGCCTTGCAGAGAGATCTTGACAAATCAGAGAGCTGGTCAATCACCAGCTACAGGAAGTTTGACAAGGATGAGTGCTGGATTCTGCATGTGGGACGGGGCAACCCTGGATGTATGTAGAGACTGGAGAATGAGAGGCTGGAAAGCAGTGCTGGGACAAGGACCTGGGGATCCTGGTCAATGACAAGTTGAATGTGAGTCAGCAGTGCCCTGGCAGCCAGGAGGGCCAACCGTGTCCTGGGGGGCATCAGGCAAAGCATCACCAGCTGGTCGAGGGAGGGGATTGTCCCGCTCTGCTCTGCACTGGGGTGGCCTCACCTGGAATATTGTGGGCAGTTTGGGGCACTGCAATATAAGAAGGATATAAAGCTGTTAGAAAGTATACAAAGGAGAGCTACAGCGTTGGTGAAGGGCCTTGAGGGAAAGCCATGTGAAGAGCATTTGAGGTCACTTAGTTGTTCATCCAGGAGGAGACTGAGAGAAGACCTTCGACTGTCTACAGCTTCCTGGTGAGATGAAGAGGAGGAGCAGGCACAGATCTCTTCTCTGTGGTGACCAGTGACAGGCCCTGTGGGAACGGCCTGAAGTTGTGTTGGGGGAGGGGTTAGGTTGGATATTAGGAAAAAATTCTTCCCCCAGAGGGTGGTTGGGCACTGGAAGAGGCTCCCCAGGGAGGTGGTCACAGCACCAAGCCTGATAGAGTTCAAGCAGAGTTTGAACAATACTCTCAGACACATCGTGTGACTCTTGGAGTTTTCCTGTGCGGGGCCAGGAGCTGGACTTGAGTGATCCTTGTAGGTTCTTTCCAGCTCAGGATATTCTATGATTCCTTAGGCATATAATGGTTTTGGTTCAGAGCAATGCACTCCAGTATTGTTTCTATCTGCTTGTTTGTTTTCCAGATTTCTTTTAATGAAAAGTGTTGCAGAATTGGTCTGTAGAAGGTAGTAAATAATTTGAAAGAATGCAATTCAGGGCATTGTCTAAGTGGGATGAAGGGATTTGAACTCTAAGACTGTCTTCTCTACTAAGTGATAGTTAGCTTAGAATTACAGTGATATGCACTGTTTCCATTTGCTCCATCCTATTTCCAGGGTAATCAGCTTGTCATTGTTAGTTTGTTTCTAGGCAAATTGTGTTATTTGTATTTTTTTACACTTCTGATGTCCCGAAATACAGAGGAATTAAAAGTTTTGATTTTTGAGAAATGTCTATGGGGCATCAAAATTACGCTGATGCAAATTAGATATTTGACCTGATCACAGTTACTTTCAAAATTATTTAATAACTGACTCCAGAAAGATTTTCAATGCCATAAAATGTCTCCTCATCATGAATAAGAGCCAGGGTAAACTGAAGTAGTAATTACCATATAACCTAGGCTTTCAGACTTCTGGATATCAGAATTGAAGGAAAAAAAAGGTAATACTCGGTAAACAAATTGATTGGAAGGAGATACCTGAGTCTGTGTAGATCATCTAGGCTGCAGTCTACTGAATGCAAGATAAACAGATATAGTGAGCCAGTTAGTCCTTCAAGTAAGATGGCACTTGAATAAGTCCTCATATTGTAGTCTCAGGGAAAAACGACTCTCTTTTTTTCAGGACCTCTTTTAGAAATTCTCTGTCAGGAGAAAAATTTAGGACTGCTGAATACACATTAGCCTTCTCAGTGCTAGCTCTCATCTGCAATAGTTAAAGTAGTATGCTATTCTCTGGTAAAGTGGTAAATGATTTCCTTAACGCTACCCATTTTTGTGTCTACCTCTTACTGGTTTTTCTGAACTGCTTCTATTAATTGACAGATGCACATAATGTCCCTGTGTAGGAAAAAATTACCATAGAAATTATGAAAAAATTGCCATTGCTACACTTGAAAGCAGATTTTTTTTCAGGAACTTTAGGAACTGTACTCTCACTTAAATTCTTAAAAATTGTGGGTGTGTTCTTGCTTAGCATTCATGTCAACAGCACTTACCCACTTTTTACTAGACTTAAAATTGCACTTCTAGTAATCCTTTAACTTTTATTATTTAAAATTTTCCTCTAAAAAGAAATATGAGCATTTCTGAACATACGAACTAACACTGCTCACTCTCATGTTTCATAGATTGAAATAGAAAGCGGAAAATGGAGTATTCAGAGCACAAGCATTAGATGAACCAGAGAAAAATAATGCAAATATTTGCAGATCTCTTTTGTTACGTTTTTTTAATCAAAACTCCGCAATATACATGAAAATAATCCATCCATGACTCCTTATAGGACTCTGTCACTGAGTTGTAATTCTATCAGTGAAATACTAAGAAAACTGATTTTTCCAGATGATAAAATTCATTTGGACTTTTCTGACAAGTAGGTTCTTTTCCTCGTTGGGTTGGGGAAATCTTATTTTTATAACCTGAATTTTCCCTTATTTAATTTTCTACTATGTGAATCTCCTCTCTGAGGATCTATCTGTGCAGCCTTTGCAGAAGCGGCTCTTTGCACTGTTGTCTTATCTGAATACCATGCCATACAATGTTATTGTTCCTTAGATGACTGAAAATACAAAGAACATACCATTCATATGGAAAATATAATAGAAATTACTTACTACATAATTTTTTTGAGAACCTGTGTCTTACTGGGTTTTATTGCAAGCTTTTGAAGGGATTCTGGTCCCTTAATGACATAGTCACAGTACGATTTCATCTGAAAGGTTTTATTTCCTTTAAAAATTGACAAGGAAATGGAGACATGCTTTTAAAAAGAAAATTATGTTATCTGAACCAATTAAGGCAACATGGAGTTGTATCATGTGGATGCTGCTTCTATGTCTACATGGAGAACATCATTTTCTAGGACTTTGACTTGACAGGAGACAAATTGTTTGAACTGTTAGATGGATATAATCTCCTACATGAACACTTTTATTAGAGAAGAAGAAGCATTTGCTTACTTTAGCTAGAGATCTTGCCATGTGAAACAAACAAACTATAAAAAGTTTTGTGGAATTGTAAGCAAAACATCTGCATATAAGATTGTAACGGCATTATTTCAAATTTACAATAAAACAGTACGAAAACAATTCCCTTGTGATGACAAAACTGAGTTCTGCAACCTCATGTGCATGGTCAGCACATATGAGTGATTGAAAAAGCTTTCTGTGCTCCACCAAATGAGTAGTTGGGAATGAAGGATTTGAAAGAGAGTAATCCATGGGTAAGAAAGAAAATCACTACCTAGTGGGCAGGAGTAAAAAAGGTGTAAAATATGACTGTTTACAGCAGAAGTCCTATAATTATATCGTATATTTGCATGTCTATGGAAAAAGGTACATACACATTGCTTTCATAGAACAAAGAATGAAGAGAAATATATAAATGTAAAAGAAATAGCAAGCTGAAAGTTAAGTATTTCGCATTGTGAAAGAAAAATGTAAAAATGTTTTTTAACTCTCTCCCATTTAGGTCTCCTGCCTCAGGATCCAGCCCTTCTCTTTCTAAAAGTGTACATTTTAACTATCTGCATGTTAATGTAGTGTGCTTTAAATGCAAACTGTAATTGCTTGTATAGGTTTATAAACAAGCTAAACCAGAAAATTCCAGAAATATTGCTATCAAGAATATCTTGCACCTCTCTGATACCTGATATTTTTCTAAAACTGTGGGTGGTATGCCTTCTAGCAAAGAGCCAGAAAAAGCTGTATTCTGTCTTGATGCCAGGGTCAGCGTGGAGCCATGACTGATGCTTTCCTGAGTCCCCGTCAGCTATGGCCACAAAGGCAGCTCCCTTGGAACCTCACCAACTGCTACAGCTTAGAGCAGCCTGCAGGATGGTAAAACTCGTACAGAAACATTGCCCAGGCACATGTTTGGCCTCAGACAATGAAGCGGAGAAGTGGCTTGATGCTTCCCTCTGAGTCCTTTTGTTTAGGCTGGTATAACAGGACTGATCTTCAGACTTCAGTAAACTTGCACTACACAGACTTGAGCAAAAATATCTGTGTTTATGGATAAAATTGTTTAGCTGGGTTTCGATATTTAGTCATAAAGCTCAGAAGACTTTGTGTGATGTTTCTTTTAGAGTGGGTTTGTTTCCATGCCAATTTCCAAACATGTCATTTTAGTGGTAAGTTTTTTCTTATTTTCCCCAACGATATAGGAGTGATCCTATACTGAAATGGTGTTTGATAGTGACAGCTTTTACGTGGCTGCGTTCCTGCATTCTAGTTATTTATGAATTAAAGGATGTATACATTTTTTCCCTCATGTACTTATGTATTTTTTATTTTGCTTCTGGCAAGTATTGTACGAAATCACTAAATATGCCTGTATGACACAAAATTGGAGTGATTACTAGAGCCCTAAAGGAGTGATGTAGCAATAACACACAGGCTGCTGTTACAATATGACCAGCAGACAGGAGAGAGCAGTTAAGTTACTAGCTCTTCCATGTCCCTGAGGTGAAGAGTTCTTTGTTCTTAGGATATCATTGAGCTATTTCATGGGATTTTTTATTTTTTTTTTAAAGTTAAATTTAGATATCAGGTTTGTGGAGAAAATGCTTGAGAAAACAGACAGATGAGTTATAGTAAACAATAGCAACATGTAGAATATACTTCAGAGTGTCCTGGAATGTGAATCCACTTCATGCAGTGTCTTAATTTCACATTAAATGTTATGGTATTTTTGTTTCAACTGAGTAGTTATGTCAGCTTGCTCCTGCATTTCTTATGACACTGAGCTGTATGTGACTATATTCACTCCTGAGCATATGGTCTGTAGAGCTTACAAATGAGCCGTGTTCTTGTACAGACATAACCCTTTCTACTAGAAAAATGAAGCTGAATTTTATGTCTTAACATTTATTCTTTACAGGTGGTGCCTTCTTGTAATGCCTTTCTCAGAGGGGACCTTGGTTCAATGCATGGTTCCTGCCAGCTGCCACTGACCAGCGCCACCACAGGATGCTATTTAAGCATTTAAATAACAGTGACTCTGTCACACTGTAACTAACCGCTGGTTTGTTTTCGCCTCAGATTTCAGAATTTTCAGTCATACAAAGAAATGGAAATACCTTGTTTAAAAGTAGAGCTGTATGTTGTTTTCTCTCTTAGGTGTTTTCTCTTTAAGATGGACTGAGGACCCAGAGGACTGCTTGTATGCAAATGGCTCTCAAGCTAAAATAAATATGACTGGGGATATGGAAAATCTAGTGTCCCACTGTGTTGTCTAATTCACCAGAGTGAGTATCAGGTGTTCTGAGATTAAGTCAATTCTGCATGAGGATTAGTTTATACTCTTAGGCAAAAAATGTATTGCAAGTTTTAGTTTATTTCTTTTCTCTTGTTTTTCTGTGTCAAAACTGTAAGTTCTGAAGTGTTTTTTTCACTACACAAGCTTTTGACTTTGCCTTGTATGCTCAAGCAAGACTTCAAAGTTTCCCTGTGATGACTGTTGTAACATGCACAAGACATAAGACAATTTCAAAAGTTTACTCCTACAAAATACAAAAATTTTCAAGGTCCAAATTTAAATAACCATAGAGATTCAGCACTGCTGAACATCAACTTTAATTTTATTTTATCTCCAGGAAGAGTGTAGAAATATTTATATGGAAATTGCAGTTATGTAGACTAGGATTTTATTTAGTGTGTATGTTTGTTTGTATGCTAATTTAAACCTTCATGCCTATATATTTTTCTATTACAATTTTCCTAGCTTTAATGCTCAGCTTTCTTAAATCATTGTGGACAGTGACAATGTCTTCTAAAAGAACCCTGATCAAGAAGACTAGTAATGTGCAGGAGTTTAAACATGTATTTAAGTACTTTGCTGGTTGAGGGCATCAGTTTACATCTCTTGAAACAGAAATTTTATTAGGCATGAGAAGAGAGAATATTTTATATGGAAACACATGGAAGTAATTCTTGGTTTATATTAATAGATTGGGGTTTAGTGTATGACAATATATAATGCTGTAATTGTTAAAAGTCAGATAATAAAGGTAAGTCTTTCAGTCCGGCCTCTACCAAATATCTGATACCTTAATTCTTCTTGCTTAGATGGGTGGTTTTTTTTCCTGCATAGATGTGATTTTTTTTTATTCATCTCAAAAACATTCTGTAAAATTAGTAGAATTTTTTAACGTTTGTATAAATGTCTAGAGATAAAAACAAAACTACTGAAAGATCTTTTTCTACTCAGACTAATAGGTTTGTAGAGTACATTTAGGACTATAGCATCACCAGTCTGTAGTAAATTGTAGAATAATTTTTTAAAGCTGCTTTATGGAAAGTCACATGCCCCTTCCCTGCAATACATGACCATGGGTTGGACAGGCCACTGCCGCAGTGGATCTTTCCTCTGAGACAGGTCTGGCGTCCTCTGGAGCTGCAGAAGATACATGAGAACTCACTCAAGCTGTGTTCCTTCCCTTAGAAGATCGTAATTTTTTGCTTGAAAAGTATGTACT
Organism: Grallaria varia; assembly: GCA_013396735.1. Lineage (NCBI taxonomy): Eukaryota > Metazoa > Chordata > Aves > Passeriformes > Formicariidae > Grallaria > Grallaria varia. The sequence goes on from VWZG01000222.1 coordinate 274,040, forward strand.
TGAAATGTTTAAGTTTTTTAACTGAAATGCATTTGTATACATCTGGTCAACAAAACAAGTGCTTGTTGATATTTTGCTGAGTTGGCAGGCTGGCAGTCTTATATAGTATCAGGAAAAAGAAAACACCGCTTGTAATAACAGATTTAGTATGATCACCCTTACTTTAAAGTGAAAAGGAGGAATCATACTTCAGCTTAAAAGAACCATCCATGTAATTATCATTCCAGCTGTAAATAAATATATCCCTACAGTGGTTAGGAGAGGATGTCTCGTTGTACAGCCTTTATGTCCTCAAATAGACAATGATGAGGCTGAACATTCTTCATGTTGGCCGTCACATCCCCAGAGAACTATCCAAGTGGCAGACAGAAGTTGCCCTGAAATCTCGTAATACTCTCCGATTTTGTTGCATAATTACTCTCTTAACGTCTTCCAGAACTCTTGCTCTGGTTACAGGTCAGACAGGCAACACAAAGCACTGAAGTTGCAGAATTGAAGTGAGAGTCAATTGGTATTTATTATTTTGAGAAGTTGTCTTGGGATTTCATGACAGGAAATAGGCTCTCATTCCTTAGGGAAATGGTGTCTAGGTCACTGCCTGTCATTTAAGTGGCGTGTAGTGGTGTCAGGAAAGGTTTTTATCAGTACAGTGCCACTAGTGGATGTTACATTGTCATGCCAAAGAGAGCAAACACAAGATTTATGCAAACAAGTACTATTTTCATTTAAAATGCCAATGAAATCAAAATAGCTAGACCCAAAGCTGTAGGGTTTTTTGGTTGGATTTTGTTTGTTTGTCTGTTTGTGGGTTTTTTGGTGCAAGTGTTTCAAAACCCTCATTCAGATCATCATGTAATGACTGAATCAAATCTTGAAAAGATACCATTCCCAAAATGCTTGATTCAAAATTCTCAGATGCTGGACTTACAAATCCTCTTCTGAATCTGAATGCTGTAGCTCAGCTCTGATTCTAGAGGTGAGTGCTATCATAGTTCTCTAACATACATTTCAAATTAAAGTTTTGTGCTCCCTCTGCATTGAAATTTCTGCCGCTTGAACTGTCACCTGTAATTGTTCAAGTAAATTTAGAGCAAATCTTCACTGACTTGAAATTATTAATATTTAATACACCTAATATCAATCTTGCACTTATTCAGTCAAAGAATGCTGTGATCTACACATCCAGTGGTGCTGAAGGAACACAGATTGCATTTAATATTGATTGGTTATGGTTCCCCAGGACTGGCTCAAAATCAATCCACAATTTCGTTATTATTATATATGAAATAGTTTTGTGATTAGTTTGAAACTGTCATTTGAAACTGTAGTTCTGACAATTCACAGCAGGAATACAGCTGTCAAACATTTGCCCTAACTTTTTCTGCCCAGTAGCATTTGTGCAGTGGTGATTTTTCCAGACGACAAAACTTAGACTTGTTATAAAGGTGTTAGAAAGTTGTCACCAGAGAAGGATCTGGAGAGAATGCTGTCCTTCTTCTCAGCTCTTCAGAGCAAGTCTGGAGACTGAAGGCCAGAAAGGGACTCCTTTTGTTTAATTTCTTTGGGTGGTTTACTTTGGAAAGAAATGAGTATTTGTATTCAGTCGCCATGCTGCCCCAGTAAACACAAGGTATAGTTGTGGGATTGGTACTGCTTGACTCATCATCCTCCGTTTTGTAGCAGATCTGACTTTCCTTCTGGGTCTAAGATCCACTTGTATTCATTTTATATTAAAGAGCTGATAGTGGCACTGCGGAGAAACTGGTCAAACTGACCAGCATTTTTTACTCACTCTGCCTTAAGCGAAGTCTTTTTGAAGGCTAGTATTGTCCTCTGTAAAGAGATGGCTGGGAAATGTTCTGTGTAATGGAAACTACGGAGTTTTTCTGGATCTTTCTGTGCTTTATGAGGCAAATAATTTCAGTTTTCCTGTTATTTGAACTTTTATGTATTTTGAGAGCGGGAAATTCAGTAAAGGAGTGTAAGTGCTCCAAGGAGTGACATACCTTACTTGCAATAGTCAATAACGCAACAGACAATACTAGGAAGTGGGAAATACAAGTAGGGTCCTTGTTTGCCTGATTTGATGCAAGGAAAGAACACTTTAGTGTCAGATGAATGTTTCAGTCACAGGACAACTGGAGTTTCTAGTGTGATTTACATCCTGCATCTCTAAGAAACATTTCCTGGTGAGGCTGAATTTCCACAGAAAATTCCCACTTACTCAAGAATAGGCCCACATGTGGCTTGCAAATGCTTCTCACTGGTTGTGATAAAATAGTTACTGAAAAACAAGTTGTTGTATGGTCACAAATCACATTCACCACCTTGAAACTACACTGTTTTTCTTTATGTGGATTAAGAGGTGAATTCTAAGTGAGATATAACTGCTCTGAGACTTTCTTCCTAGGAAGCTACTATAGCCAGGGTCTGTTCCATGACCTGTATCTCTTTCTGAACCAGTTACTGTATTCAACACTGAAATCGAACTCCACTGGAAAATAGTAATAGTAATTCTTTCCAGGACACACGTTTGTGTTTCAAAGAGATCATCAAGCTGAGATTTTTAAGTGTCCATGAGATACTGCACAAGGATAGTTGTGCAGTGTTTTGATACATGCACACAGACTGGTGCAATAAGGCCATATCCACATAAAAAGCACAGCCACAAATCCTGAGTAGCTGCCTTGGTTCTTTGGGCTTAGCCAAATGCCTGCTAATTATCTAAGTGCAAGAACTTTATTCTGCGTTTCCCTCTGATATTACAGTTCAGGTAGGAAAAATTCCAAAACCAATGTATTGCTGAGAGTGGGGACTCCAAAGAAACATACTGGTCACCTCTTAAAAACACACTGAAATAATGACATTAATTTGTCAGTAAAGGACTGTAAGCTAAGCTAACTACTTTGATGGTACCAAGAATGTCTTAAGTCTAATGTTTCATACTCTTAGACATTTTCTATCTCAGAGTTGCTTCAATGAACATACACCCTGTTAATATATTAGTTAAAAAACAGATAGGTTCTCAAGCAGAGGGGCTTTGACTTCAGTACTCTGGCTTCTGCACTTGTCTCAGCTCTAGAAATGCTTCCCCTGATTAAATCTTCTGGAAATGTATCAGATCTCTCCTTTGGTGATGAAAACAGGTTGATAGACTCTGCTTATGAACCTTGATGAATCTTTCTTCATGAGGAAACAGTGCAGGCTCATTTGCTGAATTTATGATTTAAAATGTGAGTGCTCTTAGAGATCACATGCCCAGTTCTGGAAGAAATATGTGATGCTCTTAATAATATTCAAAAAATGAGAGTTCAGGAGTTGGACTGAATGATCCTTGTGGATCCCTTCCCACTCAGAATATTCTATGATTCTGTGTTTCTAAAGTATAGAGTCTGTGAAAACAGACATACTTTTTTTATTTTCCCTTTATATTTTGGTCACAGTCTTGGTTTCAGTAAGTTATCATTTTTTTTTTTTGCAATCTTTATATGTAAATATTGTTTTAAATGGAATTTGAAAGGGAATGGTTTTGAATTTTGTCCATTTTAAATGGAACACATGTAGGCTGGAGTTTTGATGCTTTCCTAAACAAGGGATGCAGAAGACCCAAGAAACAGAAAATTATTACCAGACTATCTGTACTGTACCGTGATGATGCCTAGCAGTCCCAATCATAAGTCAGGCACTCGGCAAATAAAGAGGAAAAGTTAACACATGTCAGTGTAAGGAATAAATTAGAGGAAAGAACAACTAAAACAAATAAACAAATATTGAAAAATGTATTTTCTTTTGGGCAGGTTGACAAGAAATGGGAGGTTCCTCAAATGCATCTTTAAACTGCTGGATGTCAGACACCAAACGTGAGACAAAGCAGACTGCTAGAATATGGTTTTCTTCTAAAACTCCTCCTTATCACCAGTCTCTTTGAGAAGGCTGTAAAGTAAAAGGAGAGTGTTAAAGTCTCTTCTGTAGGAAATCTGTATCCAGACATGCTCTTTTCATGGGAAGAAAAGCAATGGAAACATGAAATTAAGCCAAATTTAAGGGCAAACACATGAATAAAGGAAGAGCAAATTAATATAAGCTTTAAATACAGAAGTAAAAAGTAAATTCATTATTTCTACTCCTTCAAACAAAAAGAGCAGTAGGAAGTGATCAGCCTGCAAAGCAACTCTTCTGACTTGTACCTCTTTTTTCCCTTTAATAGTTTTTCTTTCTTCCAGTGGAAAGTGTTGCCTTCTTTTCCCACCTTGTTTATTTTTCCCCTTTTCTTTTGGTGAAAACATGTTTCCTTCCAGAAATTCACTCTGCCTTCATCCTGGCAGAAACTTCCCACTGTCTTAATATCCTCTTACCCTTAGAAAATGAAGAGGTAAAGAGTGATTTTCTAGGCAAGACCTGTGCTCTAGCTCTAGGATGCCCATATGCTTCCTGTAAGTTATCCAAACATCTACTGAAGGCCACTCCATCCAAATCCACAAAGGTCTGATAGAATTATCTGGCTGAGTGTCTAGTCTTTAAAGGAAATAGTTATTTTGGATGATTCACAGTGACTGCTTTTTTTTGCTACTGCTTCAGTAATAAACACACTATTTCAATGACTCTTAGAAACAAATCCTGCAGTCCTCACTCAGCGAAACTCCTGTTGACTTCAATAAGGTTTCCTGAGCAAGTTTAGAAAAATGGCTTCAGTATTTGGCTGAAAATAAGTTAGCCTGAAATGTGTGTCTTTTTCAAGCCATTAATAAAATGTGTTGATTTTATTTACTTTTAAAATGATATCTTTTAATGTCTTTGCCAATACCTTCCCAAACCAAGCAAAAACCTCACCATTGCTGGAACTAAATGTCCTTCAGGCATTTGGTTTTTCCCAAGAATGCCATGCCAAAATTCCTTTCTCAAGTGTTTGTGAACTGGAAAAAATGTGCATTCTGGTTTCTGGCATATGCATAAGTTGGCTACTATTCCTCTGCATACTTTAATGGTCATAATAATTTTCCATTGCTTGTTAACTCCCGTTAATAGTACAGCACCAAGGGATCACAGTAAAAGAAAGGCTGATAAAATTCTGACTCACATGTAGCAAATGGAAATATGGATAGGTTTAGCACAATGAAGGGCTTCTCTTGGTGGGTCAGGACATGTTACTGTAATAAACTCAGTCAGTGGCGGCGTGTGGCATTTTTACTACAATGAATACGTACCCAAAGGGAAGGTAAAATTTGACGCTTAGATTCTGCTTCAGTTCTGGATGCACCTGTTCCTTGTGAATGGCAGAAGGATATGTGACAGCTGCTTATCTACTCATTCAAAACTGGAGTTGGCTTTGGGCTACACCTGGAGAAACTGAAGTGCTGCAGAAAAGCAGAGAAAGAGGTGGGCTAAATTAAGGGATAAGAATATTTTTCTGAGTCTGATACTAAAGTTATTGCCTAGTATTTAAAAAATGTGATTTTTCTGGTGACTCGTTTGGTGACAGGACACAGACATGCACAGTCGTCCTGTCACACCACATGTAGTGTGACAGTGTGAAGGAATAAGACGTAGGTAGAACAGCATACGAACTTGAATTGAAGTTGAAAGATGCTGGCTTCCCAGATCATGTCTTTTTCACCAATGCAGATGCCTGATAAAGAATTGTTTATTCCCAACTGACTTTTTTTTTTTCCTGTTGTATGGAAAAAAAAAATAAGAAGAATGATAGCTTTTTTGGCTAGCTTGCAGAATAACTTCAGAAGTTTGGATTTCCATGGGCTAAACCACCTCAGCGACCTAGCCCAGAAAGGAGCTTTTAACACACACTGGATCACACAAGAACTCTCTGGAAGGAAAGGCTGTGATGAATTTTTTTAAAATACTTTTTTTCAATTCTGCTCTACATACCATTGCTTCTGCTGAATATATTGCTCTTGTTTTCCTGAGCATGTAGCCTGTCTCTCAGCTCAGACAAAGTTAATCCATTGCCATTCAACCTTTCTCTTCCTCTCCTCCTTTTACAAATCATTGCTCTTTTCCTGATATTTGTCTGAGATGCAATTTTGCACCAAAATAACCATATTGCATTAAAGTAACTTCTTAAGTCCTGGTTTCCGTAAAGGAAAGACAAATGCAACTGCTACCCTTAAGTTTTTTCCTCCAGGATATTTCTCATATAATTAGGAATGAGGAGCTGTGGTGAGAGGAAACAAATATTTAGATGAAAATTACTGATACTGGAAATACCAAGGTAAATTCCTTTATTTTAAAGGTAGCGCAGGCACTGATATTCTCTGGTGGGAAGAAAAAGTCTTCTATACTCAGCCATTTCTCCTCTGTATAGTCAAGTTCTGATGTTAAGGTCAATGAATTGAGAACCCCAGGGCATTTCAAGGTACTTCAAAACTTTTTAATCAAGTCATTGTGACTGGAATAGGGTCAACAGATACATTTTTAAGTCTTTTTCTCTTCCTTTTAGATGTCTTCTATAATGCATCTGAGTTACTTATACCTATTTAAACTCTTATAAATAAATATAGTGTGAAAAGGTAGCAAATATCAACTAAATATAAATGAAAGATTAGTCCTTTTGTTTATTTTATGTCATGGAATCACAGAATTGTTAGGGTTGGAAGGTACCTCTGGACATCAACTAGTCCAACCCTCCCTGCCAAGGCAGGGTCACCTAGACCACGTGATGTAGGAACGAGTCCAGGTAGGTTTTGAATGTCTCCAGAGATGGAGACCTCATGACCTCCTTGGGCAGGCTGTTCCAGTGCTCTGCCACCCTCAATGTAATGAAGTTCTTCTTCATGCTGAGGTGATTCTGGCGCCATCCTCCTGGGACCTGCCTTTGAGATATTTATGTGCATTAATGAGATCCCCTCTGAGTTTTCTTTTCTCTACACTAAAAAGGCCCAGATGCTACAGTGTCTCTTCATATGAGAGATGCTCCAAACCCCTAATCATCTCTGTGGCCCTCCAATGAACACTCTCCAGCAGCTCTTTGTCTTTCTTGTACTGAGGAGCCCAGAGCTGGACACAATACTCTAGACATGGGCTCACCAGAGCAGAAGAGAGGGACAGGATCACCTCCCTCAACCTGCTGGCCACACTCTTCCTGATGTGTCCCGTTGGCCCTCCTGGCTGCAGATGCACACTGCCAGCTCATACTCAGCCTGTCATCCACCAAGACTCTCAGTTTCTCCTCAGCAGAACTGCTCTCCAGTAGGTCAGCCCCCAACCTGTACTGGTGTTTGTGGTTAGTTCTCCCCAGGTGCAGGACCCTAAAGTTGCCCTTGTTGAACCACATTAGATTTCTCTCCACCCAACTCTCCAGCCTTGGGCAGCGCAGCCTTCAGGTGAATTAGCCACTCCCCCCAGCTTTTTAGCATCAACAAACTTACTGAGGGTACATTCTACCCCTTCATCCAGGTAATTGGTAAACAAGTTGAATAAGACAATATTGATCCCTGCAGAAGCCCACTGGCTACAGGCTATTCAAAATGTGCATGTATGAAATGCGTATTTTAAACATGTAGTTGCTGTTAATGCATCCTGGGGAAATTGTGTTTGATAAAATTGACTAGCTGTGATATCATGAAATGATCATGAAATGCATTGCTGTATTTTGGGCAAGAAGCAGCTTTTCGATTACTTTCTTTTAAGTTTTTCTTCAGGAAAAGGTTTGGGTTCCATTTTACCATTTGATACATTCTTTGAGGACATAGTGTAAGCAACACCTGCTTTAGAGGACTGAATTGTGAGTTTGTTCTTCATCCTGAATACTTACATTCAGTTACACTGCTTAGCTGAGTTTCCAATATTAGACATGTTTTAATAGTTTTACTTCTTTAAATCAATGTGTGGCTCTCAAACTGTATGCTGAACTTCTGCATTGGGAACCAACATCAATGGCATTTTAGTACATTTGAAACAGTATTGTACTAGTATCCAAATAGTTGATGTGCATATGTGTTCTTTCTGAATCAAATTAAATGTGATTTGAAAAGTTTGTGAAGGGGTTGATGTTACTCCCGCAATATTAGGGTTGCAAGAATGCTTTCAGGGCTTTGTGCATGCAGTTGGTATTCTAGAAATATGTGTCACTGAGCTACCTCTTGAGATGTTGTTTATTTTTTTTCTAATAAACAAAGCAGCTTTTGGAAAACATGTGGAGAAAATAAATCTCAGTTCTATGCGCTGTAAACCTGTATAATGTGCAATGTATTTATCTGCATTAGTAATTCTGAAGCCAATCATACTAATCTCTGGCGCAGGGAGCTGCGACCATTTTCAATTTCCGTAGTGCCTTAAGACTATTTCAGGGGTTTTCTTGCAAGTCTATTCCTGACTTTTGTTCTGCACTTGATGTTTTTATTGAGAGAAATAGCGGGTTTGTTGAAAGTGACTGCAGGGATTGCCAGACTAGTGGGAGAGAATTTATTAGACAGGACTTTGCACAAAATGTGACCTATGAATAGGTAGTAATTTCAGCTTTTAGCAGTTGCTTTACCATCCCAAGTCATGCTTTGACTACAGAAGGAATTTTAGCCCCCCGGGACTCTGACTTGGATCTCACTGGCGTGCGTCCTTGCCTTACATTGTTATCGTATGTTGGTGTGGGGAGGTGTTGATATTTTGTGCTGTAGAAATAGTAATGGATGAGTCTTGCTTTGATTAAAAAACAAAACAAAACAAAACAAAAAACAAGCTAAAGAAAACTTCCATTTAGTTTTTGTGATTTGGCTGGCGATAAAGTAGATCCTCAATTAATCATGTTGGTTGAGAAACAGTTACAATGAACAACATGTTTAACTGAAAACCAGCTATTGTAAATAGCTGTAGCATTAATAAGTTATATCACCATATACCAACACATCTAGCACAGTTCCCTTGGAGACCACATAGTAAGTATCACTTCTCGCTAAACACCAAATATTTCTCATTGAAACCAGCATTGTTTACTTGTTGTGACATTCCATTTTTAATTCTATCTATTGCAGCCACTATGGAAGGATTCTGTTCTGCTATATGATCAGGCAAGCCATGTTTTTTCATTATGGTCAGGACCATGATTCTTTATAGAGTTACAATTTTCAGAACAATTAACTTTAAAGGTAAAAAGGCTACTGCCATATTTCTTTCAATAAGAAGCAAGGACCCACAGACAAATTTAGGACATGGGATAGACACCTGCTAAATAGGCTGAGAGTCTGTCTGGTTCCTCCTATCAGGTTCTCCAGCTCTTTCTCAGCTCTCCGTAGATAAAGTGTTGGCTCTACTGAAGTCAGCAGGAGATTGGCCTTTAATTTGAGCAGGTTCAGGATTTCATGACATAAACCTGAAACTAATTTTGTAGTCTCTTCCAGGTAGCACTATGGCAAGAAGGAAGTATTGTTATGCTTCCACAGTGATTGATCTGAGCTTTTACTTGCACTTGACATGAAAAGCGAATCAGTGTGTCCGAGAGCACATGTGCCAGACATCATTCATCTTCCTAATGCTGCTGAGAACCTGTTGGCCTTCAGTGTTTCAGGTAGAAATATATGAAGCATTTTAATCAAGATTAGCCAGTTGGATTGAGTGTCTTGAACGTTCACCATAGTTTGCAAGTATTTGGAAGTTTCTTCTTTGACTTTCATGTATAATTCTGCCATGATATCTCCTGTTTCTGTCCAGAAGCAGAGGGACTGATGTATTGCATGAAACATAGCATCTATGTAGTCCTCAGCCTCAGTAGAACAAATTTGCAAATAGGTATCTAGAACTGAGAGACTTAGAGGGAGCATTTGCAGATTACATCAACATCTCCACTTTCTGATACTGATTACCTCAAGCAAATCTTTGCATCTCTGAAGACTTGCCTACCACCTTTTTGTTTGAACTACGATGCATACCAGGAGCTTTGAAGGGACTGGAATTTTAGTCTGGAGTAAAATACTTGCTGTGCCTTTGGAGCTGTATCTCAGTGTAGCAACACATAAGAAAACAACCTAAAAGGGCTTTCATATAAATTGAAATAGAATTAGCTATTGTGGCTCAGCATCTGTCGATGTCCTATGCCCGAGGTCATTGGCTTAGACCTTGACAACACTGATAAGATTAACTTGTCATTCCTGGTGTTGTGTTGCAAATGTCTGACTTTGGCTTCTACTGGGAGTAGCTCCAAGGAGAGGAAGAAAAACAGTTATTAAATTCTTCAGAGTTCTTTGGAGCCAAGAGCCATTTTTTTGCTGGCTTTGCAAGCAATATTATTTAAAGTGTACTTGGAGACACAAAGATAATTGAAGAGTAAAATAAGGAGGGAAAATACGATAAAGTTATTTCTCTTATAGAATAACTGATAAAACCTCTATTCATATTTTTCTCCAGTAATGTTTCTCATCACTAGTAACTGTCCTGTCTTTACTGCAAGGGCAAGCACCCTTCAGGCAGATCACTCATTGACTCAGCTGTGGTTACCACTCTGTTTATCACTCATTTCCTCAGAACATATTTATGAAAACTGGGCAATTGTATTTTACTAAGATTTATAAATTCTATTAACTCATTTTCTTTTAAAATGTCTGAAGTGATCTAGGTGGGAATGGCAAACAAAGAATGACAGGTTTTTGTGCACTAGAGAAGAAAAAACAACAATAATTCAAATCAGGAAGCTTTTATTTGGGAATGTGGAATCAGTATTTATTGTTCCTTAATGAATGGAAACAGATAAAGCTACTGAGGTTTTGCAGGACCATCATGGAGGAGTCTCTCAGACCTTGTTACAGTCAGAGCTGATAAAGATCTAACGAAAGTGCTGAGATTCTGAGAGGATACTCCACAAGCTATGGAGATGTTTAGATTTTAATTTTGCTGGTTTTACTGTCCATCTGAGAGAATCCAATAGAATCCTAAGACAGGGATTCTCCTGTCTTTTGGGATCATAAAAACAAATATGACAGAAATCTTATTGGTTTGCTTTTGACAGACTCCTTCAGAATTGACTAGTGCCTGTTGGTCTAGAGGATTATTTTGTAAAATTTGTAGTTGGATATTAATGGACTTTTGGACAAATGTAATCTTTGGATTCTACAAAATTGACCTCTAAAATCTTTGCCAGCAAGCAATTAAACTAAATTAATGGAGGTATCAACAGCACAAAGCAACAAACCTTGTAAATGCAAATGTTAATTGCAGGCTTTACATACTTTATCTGCATATTCATTTGTCAGAGTTAAATATGTTTGCAAATAAATATATTTGCAATGAGATAAGCTTTATGGCCTCCTGCATAACAGACACCATTATGCTTCACGTGATTATTGAATAACTTATGTTATATGTGAAGGAGACTGGTTTTGTTGCACAATTCCAGTAATCTTGTCTGCACTGTAGGCAGCTGATCTCCAGCCTGTGGTATTCACTCTGCTGATTGAAGGTACTTAGGATCAGCTCTCTGCAAGACTCCCACTATTTTTGTGCTCATCCAGAAAATCTGGTAATAATTCTTTTGCTGTCTTTGAAGTTAGTTTCTAGTTTCTTTAGCTGGTGGCTAACTTCCAGATATTTAACATGCCTTAAGAAATTAGTGCATTTTCATCTAGTAACTGCATATTATCTCAGGTGAAATTCAAGTGAGGAATGTTGCAGTTGGAAGACATTGACACCTGCACAATGAACCTCAGAAAGACTAGTAGCAGGGAGCTGTCTTTGAAAAATGTGATTACAGCTCAGACTCTCCGAAGGTTTAGCTTGTCAAGAAAAAGAAGCTGATGAAAACCAGGAGCCTTGAAGTTTAATTCTATTTGTATTCTTTTCAGGTCAAGGACCAAATTTAACTACAGGCATAAGTAAGACTCAACAGAGTCAGTCAAAATGATAGTAGTCTCAAATAGAGAGACTCAAATCTCATAATAAGTCTCAACAAGAGAAAAACTGACTAATGTGGAAGAGCTTTTTTTTTTTTCCCCTGGCATTTTCATACAGCTAGAGGAGCTCTAATGAGAGTCTTGACTAAAGAGAGGCTGAGCTGTGAAAACACTGCTTTGAAATTATGACCGAATAGCAACATTTCACTCTGCATGCACTGATATACAGAGCTGGAGCTGTGGGAAGCCAGAGCCAGGAAATGCAGTAGTAATGAGGCCAGATACTGGCTGTAACTGAGCAGTTCACAGCAGAGCTGAAGGCCACAGGATTTTAAAATTAGCTGTAGTCACTCTTTTGCATAAATGAGACCAGCTAGGGATAAACATAAATGATAACATCATCCTGTGCTTGCTCTGTAGTTACAGCAGAGTTGCACTGATGTAATCGTGACAAGAAATTAGTCTTATGATTTTAGTACTTGTAGGCAGTAATTCTGATCCAGACCTTGGAAAATCTGTACCATGTCCTGCTAAAAAGAACTCATGTATTCATGCGTTCAACAAGTATTCATGCTTGGGTACTAATTAAGAGTGTTAATGAGTCTAAACCATGCTGTTGTCCCTTTCTTTGAAACTTGATATTTTTCCTGGAAGCAGCAAAAAATTTAATCATTCAACTGTTGCACACCAAAAGATGTATCAGTAGACCTTTCTGCAAGAAGAACTTAAAAAATTTGAGTTTTTTGAATTTTTTTACTGAAAGTTGAGGGTTATGTTAATGTTTAGGTATATGGTTCTATACATTCTTTGGTTTTTTTAATCACTTCCTTTTTTTCTGCTACAGAACTTTCAAGAGACAGAGCTAGACAGACTTTTGATCCTATGGCTAATTAATACACTTAGCTTCCTAGGTGCTTCCTTTTGTGAGCAGTAGTTAAGGAATTGGGCTGGAATGAAGACAGATGCTATTTGAGTTGTCTTCTACCTGTTTCAGAATATTCTGGGATGACAAATTGCATTCTGACTGCCAGGCCTCTAGTTTCATCACCCAGTCACTAGATGCCTTTTGGATGGGAAAGTTTGGCTCTTGACATGTAATTCCTCTCTCTCAATGTTAAAAAAAAAAAAAAAAAAAAAAGAAAGCCGAAAGCTTAAGTATTACTATGAAAGCAAGATGCATCCCTGCAGACAGTTCTGTCATCTGTCATCTGTGTTTCAGGTTGCCTTAGTAAGTATTTAAAAAACTTGCACTGCATTTAAGATTTGTCAGAGTAGTACATCTAAAAGGTTTTTGTACTCCATGTGGTTATTGTTTTTTAGGATTTTTTTATTGGGGGTGCCTAGAGACTAAGTATTGCTTACTTCTCCATGGGGACATATGTATACAGAATTTAAAAGAAGTGGTAAAAAAAATAAAATCAAAGTTTCTTGTGTTGTGGAGTCAGCAGATACAGACTTTTGTCTCAAAAGTCTTCAACTTCATCTTCCAGTGAGAAGTTCTGAGTTTTTCTGAAAAACTCTGTTTGGAGGCTGCTGTTCTAAACACAGGACACAGGAACAGCCAGTGACATTGGGTTTCGCATCCACTCTTTGAACCAACAGTACCTGCTTTAGTCTTTAAAGGCCTACATCACCAAAGGTTGAATTAGAGCTGTTGTGGGAGCTGAGTGGGAGTCAGTACTGAAGAAGTTATGATTTCACATAAATGGAAACCTCTCTAGACAGAACTGCAGGAAACTGAAATGACTATGAGAACACTTTTCTCACAGGAATTAGGCTAAAGATGTTTATAGGCTTTTTCATATGACATTTTTAGTCCATAACAAATTTGTTTTTGCTAAAAATATTTAGATGCACTTACAGATAAGTAAAGGATTACATTCCTCTTGGAATATGTGTTGGTGTGATTTAAGCATTATCTTGAGTTTCTTCAAGAATAAATAGAGAGAAGAGGATAATCTATTAACAGCATGCTAAGTGAGGGAAATATGAGTAAAATAATAACAAAAGTGGAGTATGTCTCAGACACGACAATTTGTACACCATATCCAGCTAAAGAATACCAAATGCTTAGGCACGAGATATTAGGACACTGACTTCCCAGGTCTGAGTGCAGACCCTTGATCTTATGTTAAAAAGTAGTGATAGGTAATATTGTTGGTTGGTCGCTATCAAATTTATGGTTGATTGCAGGATAGTTTCTTTTCATATCTATGCTCCCCAGGTCACTAATATATTTGAACCAGTTTGGTGGTTCTGCAACAATGACAACAGAGGATGAATTTTGAAAGAATGTAAATAGTACAAGAGTTGACTAAAACAGGGTTTCTGGAGAAGAAAGAGAAAATATTTTCTCCCTAATATTTCAAATTAACCCGGTTTTAGTGGGTTATTTATATATCCTTGTTTACTCTTTAGTGTTTCCCATAGCTGTGTGCTGCATAGATCCTATTTGCAACTCCTCCAGGGTATTTAGATTATCTTAAAAAAATGGACTTAATGAAGGTATTCCTTTTCTCTTGGTGAAGGGAGGAATAATTGTGTATAATAACAGGAATCATGATGCATCCTGAGTTTGAACAGACATCTCTGAAAGCATAGAATGAATGGCAAGCTAAGTGTGCGTGGAGAAGAATAAGAAAAAAAGAAAATACATTTGATAAACTGAGAACTACGTAGATATTGACAATATACAGAAATCATTACTTTCTTGAGAGAGTGGAAGTAGGGGTTGCTTAAATCACGTTTTTATGCTCAGTAAATGTCATTGCATATAGTGATTGTCTAACAGATGGATTGGTAAATGGTTCTCTGTGCTTGGGTAGAGCCTGAATTCAGAGAACTCCTGAATAGTGTTTCCAAAAGCCAAATGTTGCATCCACCAAAGTGCATTATCTCCAGTTGCTTTGCCAATTGGAATTAGTTATTTGACATTACTGCCTAGAGAGAAATCACTATAGAGTCTTACAGTGTGGTCAGCAGTGGTGCCAATAATAAAATGAAGCTTCTATTATAAATTGCCTTGGATTTTGGGTGACTTTTTTGTTTAATATCCAGTTTCACTGCATGTGGTACACTTTTTTGCTTTAGCTTCACCATGTGCAACATGAAAAGACTGTTACTGGTTACCGTATGGGTTCCATCACAAAGATCTCTTTCTCAAAGTCTTTGAAGTACATGCAATTTCTGTAGGATACTGTGTTTTCTGCTGCCAGAAGTATGTTTTATATGTTGTTTGGGTATTCTATTGCAACTGTTTTTGCCTAAACATGCATCAAAGGGACCTGTGCCACTGATGACTTGAGGTATTTTTCTGTACTGCATGGAAAGAAGAAACTGGCTCATTTCCTCCCTTTAGAATGCTGTTTTCTGACCATAAAAAAATCACTGTTGCCAAGCTGGCTTTGCAAATGCCTGACTTCTACTACAACAATTCACAGGAAGTCCAATGTTAATTTTTATTAATGAGATCCTTCCATCTCTTCCCTTTCAGTGATATTATTGAATGTGTTTTATTAAACATGCAGGTATTCACTAACAACCCCACCTTGTTCCATCCTATAGATTCTCATTTTTTTATCCAGGAACAAACCTTAGAGTATCCTACTGACCTCTGTAATTTATAGTTTCTAAGAGAAAATACCCACTTTCCTTTTTCATCTTTTAGAACACTGGAAGCTGGAACATTAAAAAGCTTTAAGAAACAAACAGTTTTTCTTGTTCATAATATTTTTATTCCCATGTTATTGCTGCAAATATGAGTGGTTATAACTTTTTAATCTAATTATTCATCACTGGAATGTTAATAAAACATGGAATTTTCTTGAGTAATTCAGAATGGCAGTTTTTCAGGATAAAGAAGCAAGCTTGTGAGGTCTCCAGAGAGAGTGCAACTGTCCTCTGCTTGACTGATCATGATCCATCAGTCTCCCCTTTAGTTTCCTTTCATATTAAACTATTCTGGTGCTTGCCTGAATGAGGATTGCAGGGATTGAAAGCTTGCCCTGCACTGAAAATGGAATCAGATGAGTCTAATATTGGAACTTAATTTTTTACCTTCACAAAATTTTGTTGTCATAAGAAAAAATAGTTACTTTTTTTTTTTTCCTTTCTGGGTGTGAAATTTGTCTGTGTCAGTCCAGAACAGCCTCAGCCATGTGTCTGTGTTTTGGTCTGACTTGCTCAAGAAGCCTCGGCACACCACACAAAGCTCCTCTGTCTCTGGTCTGAGTAACAGCTATATGATACTCCCAGACATACCTTTCCTAGCCACATGACATATTGCCATTCCAAGTACTGAAAGTCTGTATATTTCTCTTTCCTGTTATTTTAAATTCCATGTAAAAACTAAACTTCAGAAATACAGTGAGGTATTTGGTAGAGATTTGAACCTCAGGGAGGGTGCTTTTCTGGGATCTCTTCTGTCAGTTTGGACCTCTCCACATACTCTGGTGGCCCTCAGGGGATGTGTGGAGACCTATACTCAAAAGGGGTGCAAGGCAGGGAAATGGTTTTATGGGCATAAAAGGCAGTGACCTGAGCTAGGCCCTATAAATCAGCAAAAATGTGCAAAAGGTTTTAGTTGCACAATGAGAGAGAGAGCTTGAGTCATCTAGAAAAGAAAGGGGAAAAGGAAAGCATCAGATGGAAGACAGCAGGGACAACATAAGGACAATGGGAGAGGAAAAGCCCCAAATGGGAGCTAGGTGCACCGAGCTCCAAGAATGAGAGATGCCAGGGGAAAGAAGTAAAGGGTATGTGTGTAAAATTACAGAATCACAGATTCACACAGAATCACAGAATGGTTGAGGCTGAAAGGACCTCTGCAGAACATCCAGTCCAATACACCTGCTAAGGCAGGTTCATCCAGAGCACCTTGCACAGGATCATATCCAGGCAGGTGTTGAGTACCTCTAGAGAAGGACTCACCACAACCTCTCCAAGCAGCCTCTTCTCATGCTCTGCAACCCTCAGAGAAAGGTTTTCCTCATGATCAGATGGATCTTGCTGTGTTTCAATTTGTGCCTGTTGCCCCTTGCCCTGTTGCTGAATTATTTAAAAATGCGTGTCTAGAAGACAATTTTTGTTATTTTTATCTTATAGATCAGTATTTAAATTTTTATTAAACAATATTTGGAGAGAGCTTTGACCTGACACCTCTAGGGTTATATTCTCTGTTAGGTTGACTTGAAGGAAGGAAAATTAACTTCCAGGGTGCAATGGTCACTGTCTGTTCAAACTTGCTTTTTTTGTACTCATCTGAGGGAAAAGAAAGTAAGAGTTATATAGGAGAGAGGAGAAAAGATGAGACCATAATAATTGAAAGCCTTCATACTGCTTATGTCTGCCTGCAGTATACTTGCTGAATTAGGGTCCCAAATCAGTTAGTGGAAGAACCAGACCTAATTACACCAACAGGTGCATAACATAGAGCCACTGAGGTTTACAGTCAGATATTCAGCTATAGAAGAAATAAGTGTCTTATATTCAGCTGTAGAAGAAATAAGAGTCTTACAATATCCCAAAGTCCCAATCAATATTCCACTTTATCCTGTGTCTACAGTGCATAAGCAGTCTGAACCTGTAACTGAACTTGAAATGTCAGAGTCCTGTACCAAAACTGTCCCTCTTTAGGACTGAAAAGTCTTCAAAAAAATTTGAATTAGTAAAAAAGTTGATTTAACTGTGTGAGATCATCCTTCTGTAATGCAGCTGGGGCAACTGCCCATCATACTTAGGACTGGGCTGAGGGGGAAACAGACAGCAGAGAGAGTAAAGAACTACTTCCAAAACATGTGAACTGTAATTGATGGTATGAAGATGCCTCTCATGGGCTGCAAAGCCAAAAAATTTAGCTTAAATAAACATAGATTTAACAACCCGGCCCTTTAGGATCCTGGTCAATCCATCTATTTGTATAAAAGGAAACAATTTTTTTCTTTTCCTTTACACTGATGGCAGTACTAGTAAGGAAGCTTTTCTATACTAAGAGGAGTTAAACCTATTGCTAGGGACAAGAGAAAATGAATGTACCTTAGGGAGACTCCTTCCTTTGCTAATGGGAAAAGTATTACATTTGTTTTTCTGCAGCTGCTGGCCTAGCTATTCAGACCACAGGTTTTTCTACTTTCAGAAGAATGTTGCCAGTTCATAGCCACATACTAATTTGAGTAGATTGCTTGTGAATGCTGACTTTGATATATGCTGTGTCAACTGCAAATATGTTTACAGGAAATTGGATTCCAAACAATAGCATTAAATGTCCCAGAGCTTGATGGACAGAAACCCTGCATAAACTGTTTATGGAATTCACCCTTCAACAGAGTAGAAGCAACCTCACTGAGAGTGGGACAGAACATCCTTGTACAAGTGCGCATGTTCCTCTAGGGGTCAGACACACTTCCTGTCTGTTGTTTTTCTCCTCTTGTCTCTGAGAGCAGAGATATTGCACACAATTTCTTCATCCACTGGGGTCATTAGACACTATTGAAATAATATATTTATATAGGTACATATGGAATGCATACAGCTGTGCTGACAGGTGTGCAAATTGGCAACACACTAAGTTTGTAGAACTTTTTCTTCAGGGTCTTATATGTGTGAGAAGTTTAAGAGAATGGATAATCTTATTTCTCTCCTCTCCAAAAGGGATGTAGGAAATTAATATCAGTTTCCAAATACAATAGACTTCAAATGTATTTCATTAGAATGTGGGCATTTAATTCCCTGAAAGTCCAATTATGAACCCATTTTTTTTATTACTGTGAAAGCACCAGAAAAATATTTTGGAAGTGTAATAACAGTCATGCCTTTAGATTTTTACTAAATGTGATTTGTGCTGTGATATATGATTTATAACTCATCCTGATTTCTGACAGACCTAGAAACACATATTCATTATTACAGACACCAAACTATCTTGTGTTAACAAATTTATCTGAACATGCAGTCTCTTCTGTCACACTTTTTCTGCTCCTTTTTTTCCCAAACAGATCTCTATAAATATTTTGGTAGAACAGACAGATCTTCTTTGGCTGTCTTCAAGGGATAAATTCGTTTCAACAACTACTGCACTTCATATCATGGGCATTCCTGCATTTCTGCTTTCTCAGTTACTGTGAGGACATGTAGTAAAGTTCCCTGGATTTGGCCCTACTTTTTCTTTAAGACCAACTCCAATGGCTGACTCAAGGGTAGAAAAGTTGTCATCACAGTGGGCGATGCTGGATGGACTCGTAAGAAGGAATACAAGGCCACTGATGCTGTGTCCTCATGCCTTTCGGCATGCTGTGCAGTCAGGATCCAGAATCAGTGAGCTCCAAGCACTTTTCTGTCGAAGTACACTTACACCTGTGCAGAAAGAGGATCCTCAATCACCACACTGTCTTTGGAGTGACACATGCTATTGTATCATCTACTACCAAAGCAGTATCAGGGCACAAAAACCCTTCACTGAATGATTGTTGTGGGGACGCTCTTACTGAGCTCTTCCTGCACACAGCAGACCACCAAATAATTGCAGTGCTCTAACAGCATGTGATCATGCATACAGACAGTGCTCCTTTTTGAGAAACGGGGACAGCAACTTACCTTTCTTCGACTGCTTATTCCATGCAATAAAAATCTGGTCTTTGACTATGAAACATCGCAGAAAGAAACAAATGAGTTGTACAAAGGATCAGTGGAATAGACTGCACACAAAGCTCTCTCCCATGCCACAAGCAAGGAAATTGAACAATATGATTTTTATTGTCATTACTAACTTCTATCTGAATCTTCCTTAATGAAGTATATTCAATATTTTCTGTATGAATCTGTATTTTCAAGATGACTGTTTCTACGGAAGGTGGCCCTGAGACTGGACCTGACTATCCCAAGTTCTATGGGGAAAGGAAGAGGGTGGAGATAATGATCTAAAACTAAATGCATGGCCACATTTTTCAAATGACCTCTGTCTCTGAAAAGATACCTGAATGCCTCAAAACTTTGAAATTTTGGTGCTGGAAACCTAGATCTGCCTTCTGCTTTTATGGCTTGGATTTTTTCCCTTTTACTTTTCAGTCCTGACTCTCTGTTACACCATCTTTGAAATGTTAAAGAGCCTTCCATTTATGTTACTTAGTTTCAATGCTGTAATGACAGCTCTTTCTTTGCTACAAGCAGGAAGCAAACTGGAGCAAAAGTCTTGTTCAAAAAGCTAAGTTCATAGGGCAGGTACAGCACGTGCTGTTATCACAGTCGCCTCTGGCTCTAGGAAGCAGATCACAGTTGCAAGACCTGAATTGCTATAACTTGTGATAGTTCCATAAATTTAAGTGGTGCTGCTTTGATTTATAGCAACAGGGACCTGGTCGTCATGCATGAAATGAATAATGTATCTCCTGTATATACTATATTTTCCTGCATATAATGCTTTTGATTACCCAATGTTCATTATTATTGCAAAGGAGTGGTAATACAAAAGCACAGCTTCTAAGGAGGCTGGGGCTATTTTGCCAAGAACAACACCATATACCAGCTTTTACTTCAGCATGCAGCCTGTTAAGTATCTAGCAGATTTGTTTTTCATCAAAATAGAGTTAATATATTATACGTGGCCCTTTAAAGGCAGCATGGTTTCTGAAAAGGGCTCTTTTGGGATCAAATTGCATTCACTGCATAACTTGATATGGAGATGGTGAAGCTCATTAAAAAGTTTTATGGCATGTAGTCAGTGCCACTACTACCACAAATCTACAAAATTTTTCCAAATTACGATTGCTGGCATATTTTTGTTTCTTCCGAGCAAAAACAAGTGACATTGTAGGAAACTATAGACTGAGAAAAGAAGAAAATGGGATGTGTTTCTCCAGAAGTCCTGCTAACTTGCACTAATGTATTTGAGTATCACTGTAAGAATAATTTAAATCAGAGGTCAGAACACAAAAGATAGTAATAGGCATAGGTCCTACAGTTTCAAAAAAGGAGTCAGATTCCAGTGACCTCTGATTGGCAACTTATTTTGACCAAATTCTGCTTTAAGAATGGTCAGGTTGTCTTGTTTTGTAATTCTTTTTTCCCTTACTTTATTATGATTAATCTGATATTCTTATTGGTGTACTTAAACACAGTACATTTTAGTAAATACAAAAACTTAGGCCCTGGAATTGGAATTTAAAGAAACAACCATTAAATTCATAGCAGTGATTTCCAAATCTTCACTTAGTCACTACTTATATAGTTCTTAAGCTATCTATGTAATTTCCTAAACCCCCTAGTTAAAAAAAAATGCTTCTGGACAAGGACAGAAACATTTCAGTTTTGGTTTGTTTGAGCATTTTAGCATCTATCACAAGGATATTGAGAGACTTGTAATTCTGTACTGAAGTTGTTATAATGAGATGATTTTTGTTTCACTTGCCCAGAAGGACTTCAACTCTGAACCGAAGGCTATAAAAATTACAAAACACACTTTTGGCAGCCTCACCTGATTTGAAGAGCTTCCTAAATGTTTTGAAAGAAGCTGTCAATATAGAGAATTATTGACTCATTATTCTTCTGCAACTTCTGAGGTTTCTTAGAGTTACCATGTTAATTCATTTAGGAGCTCCCAAATCTGGCAGCCCAATAGAGGTGAGTTTTCCTCAAATCCATGTTCCCAGGCCCAGCCTGAACGTGTATTCACAATAGAAACATGAACAAGTATACAAACATACAGAGATACATGGCTGGTCACCCAGATCAAGAGAGACAGCGTAGTGAAATGGTGATGGAGGTCTGCAGAGGGGTGGCTTGCTGTGGATGATGTATATTACAGCTGACTGGTACAGAGGGATCTCTAGTACAATAATGTGATACCAGGGAATCCAATATAACATTCAAAACTGTGTTTTTCCATGCATGTAAGTTTGGATTTTATTTCTGAAATCCTGATCAGTGAGGTGTAACTTTATTTTTGCCCTGGACGGGCTGTTACAGTATGGTAGTAAGAGACAATGACTTCCATTGTCTGCTGCAAGCTGTGAAAACTGAATGCTCAGTCCATGGTCAGCAACTATGGCTTCTACTATCTGAAAACTGCATTTAGAATTGAAGTAATTTTGTTTCTTAAGAATGTTTCTCATGTTGCAGTGGTGGTGTTGGTACACATTGCTGAATGCTAAGAAGATAAGGAGCACAGTTTATTTTATTTTATTAGCTACGGGAACCTGCATGCTGAGGGTAGTTTTCTGAAATAACCTAGGGACACAACGGAGGCAGGACTGTTAGATTCTAATCCAAGCTCTGCCACCAAGCCACTAGCATGGCCACAGTCATGGCATGGCTTCTTTAGGACAGACACTGCTCTGGTGAAATCAAGCTACTAAAAATCCAGAATGTTAAAAATACTCCATTGCAGCAGCCCAGTCAATACCTGTCTACTGACACCTGATAGGATGCCCCTGTCTCAGAGAGGAAAAAGAGCACAGGAGCTAGCGAGGCTGGTTGACATAACTCGGAAGGGGCAAAGGGACAAAACCAGGCTCAGTGGCAATGAGCAATGGGATGGACTGTCAAAATGTGAGAAAATGAGCACTAGTGAGATCCCTCAATTTGCCTCACGAGGTGTTGGCTACAATATTTCTACACCGATGCACAGGGCATGAGGAACAAACGAGGAGCTCAAAGCTTTGACCTAGCCTCAGAGGTCTGACGTCATTGACATAAGTGAAACCTGCTGGGATGAGACCTGTGACGGGAGTGCCCTGTTGGACAGTTACAGGCTCTTCAAGAGTGATAGATGGGGCAGACGGGGTGGAGGGGTGGCACTGTAGTTATAGAAGGGTTAGAATGTATGAAGCTCACAGTGGGCAATGGCACAGTTGAGACCCTCTGGGTAAGAGTCAAGGGGCAAACAAATAATGTGGATGTCATTGTGGGAGTCTTCTATAGATGTCCCAGTCATGATGATGACGCCAATGAATTGTTTTGAGGAACTAAGGGACGTTTCCAAGTCAACTTCCCTTGCCCCTAGGGGGAGACTTCAACTTTTCAGAAATTAACTGGGAGCACCACGCAGTTGATACAACCCAGGCCAGAAGATTTCTAAAATACAACTTTATGGAGCATGTTCTAAGGGAGTTAACTGGGAAATATGCCCTCCTTGATCTGCTGCTCGTCAACAAAATGGGTCTCATGAGCAAAGCAGAGATTGGTGGCTGTCTTGGCCACAGTGACCAGGAAGTGATCGAGTTTAAAGTCTCAGGAGGAAAAGTGCCAGCAAAACCTCAGCTCTGGACATGAGGAGAGAAGACTTCAGGCTGCTCAGGGAACTAGTACGTAAGGTATCCTAGAAAAATATTTTTGCAGGTGCTGGTGTCCATCAGTGCTGGTCACTTTTCAAACATCACCTCCTAAGGACACAGGAGCAGACAATTCCCAAATGTCAGAAGTCAAGCAGGTGAGGCAGAAGGTTGACTTGAGTGAGCAGGGATCTTCTCTTGGAAATAAGGCAAAAAAGGAAGGTGTATGCCCATGGAAGCAAGGTCAAGTGACATGGGAGTAATAGAGATGCTCCTTGCTGCTGTAGGGAGAAAATTTTTGTGGCCAAAGCTCTGCTGGAGTTGAAGCTGCCAGAAAGGTTGGGGACAATAAAAGAGGTTTATTTCAAATATATTAATGGCAATAGACAGCACAGAAATATCAGACCACTACAGGATGAGAGTGGACACCTCAGAAACAGGGACAGAGGCAAGGCAGAGGTGTTTAATGCTTTCTTTCCATCTGTCTTCAATGTGGATGACAGACCAAGGGGGTCTCAGTGCCCTGAGCTATAGGACCAGGACTGTGAGAATGATCAACTCCCAGTGGACCCTGAATTTATGTGGGATCTTTTGCTCCAGCTTGATCCCTACAAATCTATGAGGGATGATGGGATGCATCCCAGAATCCTCAAAAAGCTGGTGCTGTCATTGCAAAACCTCTCTTGATAATTTTTGAGCTGCCTTGGGAATCTGGAGAGGTCCCAGCTGACTGGAAGTTAGCAAGTGTTGTCCCAATTTTCAAGAAGGGAAAGAAGGAGGACCCCAGAAATTACAGGCCTGTCAGTCTCACTTCAGTGCCTGGTAAAGTTGTAGAGAAGATTATTCTAGGAAGTATCAAAAAACACCTGAAAGACAATGCAGACACTTAGTCACAGCCAGTATGGCTTCATGAGAGGAAAGTCCTGCTCTGTTCTACACTGGGGCAGCCTCACCTTGAATATTGTGTGAAGCTTTGGGTGCCACAATATAAGATATTAAGCCATTAGAGAGTGTCCAAAGCAGGGCAATGAAGATGGTGAAGGGCCTTGAGGGGAAGACACATGAGGAGCGGCTGAGGTCACTTGGTGTGTTCAGCCTGGAGAAGAGGAGACTGAGGGGTGACCTCGTTGCAGTTACAACTTCCTTGTGAGGGGAAGAGGAGGGGCAAGCACTGATCTCTGCGGTGACCAGTGACAGGATGTGAGGGAATGACCTGAAGGTGTGTCAGGGGAGGTTTAGGTTGGATATTAGAAAAAGGTTCTTCCCCCAGAGGGTGGTTTGGCACTGGAACAGGCTCCCCAGGGCAGTGATCACAGCACCAAGCCTGACAGAGTTTGAGAAGCATTTGGACAATACTCTTGGCCACATGGCGTGACTCTTCTGCAGGGCTAAGAGTTGGACTTGATCCTTACGGATCCCTTCCAACTCAGCATGTTCTATGGTTCTATGATTAAAATGGGTGCAGGTCAAGACCAGCCTGTCTTGAAGACCTGGCTTTGTGGTGACTCTTGTACTGTAGGAACAGGTATCTTGTCACTGTGATCCTCTAATTTCCAGTCTTGGGCTCAGTGCTTGTTAAACAAACTCAGGTCTGCCTACATCCAGTAATGCAGAATGGCCCTTCAGACCTTCATGATACTGTTATCCCACTGAGACTGCTGTTTGAAACCTATGGATTTAGATATTGGGAGCTGTTATACCTATTTGCAGTGCTGATATATGTAATGCTTATATAATGGTTAAATGAAACCCTAAGTGTGACAGCTTTAATCCAGAAACCTGGTTCTGAATTTTTATGGCTAGAAGCCATGTCTGTTCTTTATAGTATTACTATAGCATCTTATATTAAATTTGGGCATGCAAATTTTTGAAAACAGTGGTACCATGGCCATAAATTCAGTATTTTGGTCTTCCTGTTGGATGGTCTAGGACAGCAAGCTGAACTTCTATGTAGGAAACATGTAAATGAAATACAAAAATTACCTTCATGCACAGGTCATATTAAGCAAAAGAAAAGGATGCCTCCTGAAATAATTACGTTGAGTTTTATTCTACCATTAGTATTACTATGTTAACAGCAAGAAGGTTTTAAGTTGACTTTGAGTCCAATTCTGTTAGAAGCTTTGTAATCACTTGGTAAGAGACAGCCCTTCCATCATAGGTTTAACAATCTTCACTCCAGAATTTTATTAAGACCCACTGCTTCACACCATTTTTGAGACAGAGAGGCAGCCAGCAGTGTGACTGCAAATCCAAACACAGAAAGCTTTATGAATTGCTTCATTGAGACCAGTGCTTCTAAAAGTACAACATGATGTTGAAAATTTAAACAAAAAAACCCCCAAAAACAAAGAGGAAATTTTAAACTACTTATATGTGTTAAGAAAGGTCCCAGTCCAAATTCAAGGAGGAATAAAAGGTGAGGGTGAAAGGTTAAAAACATGAACAGCTGTTCAGAGTAATGAGTATGGTGATAAGTAATGAGTGAGAAAGGACATTAGAGGGGTGAGGGAGAAAATGAAGTAAGTGACAAGGGTAAGAATGACTACATAGTCTACTTTCAGTTGCATGTTATTTTCTGTGGCATTTAGCAGACAGGGAATTTTTGGCATAATTTGAATTAGAAAATAATTATGTATTCATTTAAGTACGAAAATTTGTAATCTCACTACCATGTCAACCTCAGAGCTGTTAGATTACAAATACATGCATCAGTAGGGCAGAGATGGATGTTTCTAGCTAAGGCAAGGATTTTCCTTGTTTTGTAGCATAATGAATTAATCCAGTCCTGTAAATGGATAAGATAAATGGGACTATATAGGGAAGCAGAATTAGAGCAGAGATTTGGATTTGCAATTTTGTAACAGTTGTTCCTTTGAATTTTTTTGCCATTTGCCAATGATTTCCTATATGAAAAAATGATTTTTTTTCCCCATGGAAAATATTTTTCCATCCTGATTTTTCTTTGAAAATAGTTTTTTCAGTCAGGATCTTAAATATTTGAACTTAATATCATATCACCATACATTTGGTTCATAGTTTTGATATTTTTCTGCAGGAGAGGGGAAGAAAGGATTAGTCAGAGAAGCAGAGAAAAAGACCATGAACATGCATGTGGCACATATGTAAGAACTTACGTTTTGGTGCTGGACTATGTGGCAAAAAAAGTAGATTTTTCTGACAAACTCTGTAATCACAGAATTCCCACACATGCTTGAACTCTTCTGTGGCTGAAAGTTATCCAAGAGCAAGAGAACCATAACTGTCATGCACTCAAAGGGAAATTGGTCAGACAGGCAGCATGGGTGAGAGCTGAAGAAATTTAGGTAGTTGGCCAAGGGGTGGGCAGAAGGACAGTCTGGCACTCCTCCTGCTTCTTCCTTGATGATTGTGTTTAAATGTACTTCTCTGTTATATTAGACATGCAGATTTTCCTTTCCTTCTTCCTTTTGACTTTAAAAGTCACCTCGCTTTTCCTTCTGTGTCCCGTTTTCTCAGACCTCGTACTGCTCCAGGGCAGAGCAGAGTAGATCAGAAGCAGCCAGTGATACTGTTACCTCACAGAAAAATGAGTAAGAAGGGAAGGAGAATCAGAATCATCCAGATTTTCAGGATCTGACTGCTTAATACACAGCTTCTTTAATATGCCTCTTTCAGAGTAGCCAGGTACTCAGGCTCTGTGGAGGAAAATGCATTTTTCTTAACTGATAATGAAGTTGAATTATTCCTTTAATTCTTGAAGCAAAATGTTTCCAACTTTCCTTTCCTCAACTTAAAAAAAAGAAAGGAATTAATAAAACAATATGTATTTAGAAAGTCTTTAAGAAAATGTTTCACTCCCAGCTGTTGGACTTGCCAACAAACAGTTGTAAAAACCAATGCTGTGCACATTATGTAGTTTCAAATATTATTTCTCAAGTCTATAATGAAGTGTGGGAGATTGAGATGATAAATGTTGATATGACAGGAAAACAAAGAAAATGCATTATCTAGGTGATTTTTTTTTAAATTGCATAAATATTTAGATAGACATCAGAGAAGATATGGGGGAGCAACACGGAAGAGCCTTAACTAACTTTGCAAATAGAATAACATTTAAAATAATAACAGATTTAATGTTTTTCACATTTAGATAGAATTGTAGCAATTATTTTTCTCTGGATTTACTCTAGACAGAATGTCTTCAGTCCTTTCACCTCTTCTTGAAGAAATACATGATCTTCTTTGCACTAGAGAAATGCCAGAGATTTCAGGTTTTCAGATCTCTTATGTCAGATGCTGAGAAATAGAAGGGTGGTTTGGCGGTGCCCAGACACAAAGACTAAGTATTGCCCTTTCCAAAGAATGTAACTAACTGATGTCTTCTGCAGTGCCATGGGAGACAGTTCAGAGAGATTCTGCAGCAAATATATGTGTATATCCTCTACACACCTGCAGAGTATGTCAGCTGTGGGCACGCAGTAGTTCTGATCCATCCATGTTAGACCTACTCCTCACCCCTACACAGCTTCATGCCATTCACTGGTCACCAGAGAGCAAAAATCAGTGCCTGTCCCTCCTCTTCCTCTCATAAGGAAGCTGTAGACAGTCAGGAGGTCTTCTCTCAGTCTTCTCCTGGGTGGACACCTAAATGACCTCAGATGCTCCTCTTATGGCTTTCCCTCTAGCCCCTTCACCAACGCTGTAGCTCTCTTCTGAATACTTTCTAATAGCTTTTTATATCCTTCTTGTATTGTGGTTCTCAGAACTGCACAGAGCACTTGAGGTGAGGCCACACCAGCACAAAGTAGAGCGGGACAATCCCCTCCCTCGACCTGCTGGTGATGCTTTGCCTGATGCTCCCCAAGATGCAGTTGGTCCTCCTGGCTGCCAAGGCGCTGCTGGCTCACATTCAACTTACCGTGAGTTAGTATCCTCAGGTCCCTTTCCATGACGCTGG
>VWZG01000223.1:0-42923 GCA_013396735.1 Grallaria varia
ACGACAAGAGGGTGTCCATGGAAAAGACAGGCATATAATGTCAGTTGAAACATACTAAGGGTATCAGCTGGCCTCTGTGGTTTACTCCAAAATGACAGATGGCTCCCATTGATCTTGTATCATAGCTGCCAGGATTGTACAGATGTTGCTAAGCATCTATGGAGGGTTAAATAGTGCTAGGAACATATGTTTAGGCAGTTGTTTTGCACCTCTAATCAATACAGTCAATGAAGTCTAAAAAGTGATTGATCTATCTGATCAAGTGTAGGTGTCTATATTGATGGTAGTTGGACCTTACATGTAAAATAAAATGATGTAGACGTCTGAAGTATACTGTATACTCTAGTGTTGAATCTCATTTTTAGAGTTACATGAGATTAATTTCTTCCAAGAAGATGTCAATTCAAATCTCTTCTCAGATTTGGTGCCAATCTAGATCAGAAATACCAAGAGGGTAAATTTGGCTTTACTTGAGCAGAAGTGTTCTGGTGAAAGGTCTTTAGCATCTGCAAAAAGTCAATATATGTATATGACCCACTGAAACGGATTTTTTGGAGCTGACCTCATTAAGGAGACATAGTTAGATCAGGAACTCCAGCCAGAACAGCAATATCATATAATAATAACTATGCAATTAAAAAGAGACACAAGAGGACATCTAGAGTGACTGGGAGCTTTTTAACAGATTATGATATTCTTATGAACAATACAAAATATCATTATTATATATTTTTGAAAACTAATTATTCTGTTGAATCTTGTTAAATTCTATCCTTTTTGGGGGATACTGCTATGAAAATCTATCCTTTATTTTAAAATAAATTACTATAAAGACACATAGGAAGATGTTTTAGATTCACTGTTTTGCAAAGCACTATCTCACCAATGCTACACAGAAAGATTCTGTTCTTTCATGGTATATGTTACTAGTGACTGTGTTGCTTCATGTAAGTGTTTTAGAGGCATTCAGTGATCTCTTAGAGATCTGTTGTGGTATATTGGGAAATCACTCTTTTCTAAAATAACATGAGTTTGTTTTTTTGGTTTTTTTCTAGTTTAGGAAAAGAAAAGAATGAAAAGTAAACTTGTGCAATGTTGCAACAGTGGGAGCGACTCTAGAAAGCACTGGAGCAGCTGAATATGTAGATGGCACTGAGGGATGAAACAAATAATAAGACTTAGTATTTAAAGTGAATAAAGCAGAAGAGAGGCTATGAAAAAGACCAGCTTACCTATAAATGATACATTTAAAAAAAGTCTGCAAACGATGTCAAGAGACACTAGAAATACAGAAGAAAAAAAGAGAGACTATGCCAGGTTTCCGGAGGCTCATGTCTGGAATACAAATCATCAAACCATATCTGGCTTTACAATTAAGCACTACTGATTAAATCCAGTACTAGAGCTGACCTGTGCTGGTTTAGGCTGGGGTAGCATTAATGACCTTCATAGTAGCTGGTGCAGGGCTGTGTTTTGGATTTGTGCTGGAAACAGTGTTGATAACACAGGGATGTTTTAGTTACTGCTGAGCAGCACCTATACAGTGTCAATGCCTTTTCTGCTCCTCACCCAACCCCACCAGTGAGGAGATTGGGGGTGCAGAAGGAGCTGGGAGGGGACACAGTTGGGACAGTGTGACACAAGAAATTTTCCATTACATATGGCATCATGCTCAGTACATAAAATGGGTAGAAGAAGAACAAAGAGGGAATATTCAGAGTGATGGTGTTGCTCTTCCCGCGTCATCATCAGGAGTGATGAAGCCCTGCTGTCCTGGAAGGTGTCTGAGCACCTCCCTGCCCACAGGAAGTGGGGAATGAATTCTTCATTCTGCTTTGCTGTGTGTGTGACTTCTGCTTTACCCATTAAACTGTCTTTATCTCAACCCATGAGTTTTCTCACTTTTAGCCTTTCAATTCCCTACCCCACTCCACTGCGGCAGTTTTAGGTTCCCCCCCTAAAGCAAGAAAACAGCTTTATAGGGCTTTATAGGGCTCAGTATCCGGCTGGGGTTAAATCATGACATGATGCTACCAACACTGTTGAAGGAGCATTTCCATTGAAGCTAATCAGAGAATTGAGCAAATAATCATGCCAGCCTGGGTTTTCAGAGGGATTGTGCTGTGTGGAAAGGCCCAAACTCATCTGACATGTTTGCAGAAGAGGAGTTCCTCAAGTCTGTTTCGTCACTGACTCTCTTCAATCCAAAAAGTTCTACGCCAGGTTTGCAAAGATGCAATGTTCATTGCTAGCTGTCTCAATAAATGCAAATAAAAATACAACAGTAAGGGTTCATACGAAGAGAGGTTGATTCAAGTATTCTGAGATACTGCAAGGAATTAACATGAACAAGAAAAAAAGGTGTGTAGAAGAGGTGCTATGCCTGAGCCCTGTGTTTGCCTCCATATAAGTAGATAATGCAATTTTTGCCTGACCTCCCATGTCTGTCTCCTGCTCAGGAGTTGGTTTAGGCAATCAGCACAATAAACAGTTTATATCTCCTCAGGTGAAAACCAGGCCTGAGAGCTTGATCTGAACTAATGATTCCCCTGAGATCACAGATTCTTTTAATCGACATTAGGAGAGCATTTCTTTTCTAAAGTACTGTTTGCATAGCCTTAGGAGAGAGTTGTTTTGCTTATAAAGCATTCAGTGAACATTCCATGACAGTTTCAAAACAAAACAAGCTTGGAAAAGAATTCGAACTGTATCACCATCAATTTTAAAAAACAACACATTTTTTCCTGGTCTCCAGCTCAAGTGCATTTTTCCCACTGAGGGATTACTTTTATTTTTCAGCTGTGACTCACTGAATGTATGACAGAGTCTTGTTTCAACAAATTTATTGAGGTTGAAGAAGATGTTAAAAACAGACAGGCACCTGGAAATGCCAAAAGTGGGGAAAAGAGCAAATACAATTTATTTCAAGGGGAGCCATAGTACAGTCCCTGATTCCCCCTGTGTATAAAACAAATATAATCATTCTCATACTCTGCTATTTCCCCCCTCTTAAACTTTCATATGAGCTCAGAGGATGAAGTTTATTTATTGGTCTGGTAATAACATTAATATCCCTGAAATGCATTTTTGAAAAAAAAAACTGGCAGAATATGTCATTAGCCTTCTGATACACTGATTAGATTATTAACTTTTCAGAGCCATGTTCCCTAATTGTAACAGTTGCATATGGATAAACCAAGTAGTGCGTGTATGTGTGATGGTTTGCATCTAACCAGACAGGGAGTTTATAGGTTTTAATTTCCTGGTGTCAGTATCACAAGCTATTGTGATAAAACTTTTGAAAGAAACACAAGTAGTGCCCTTTGAAACAATATTAGTGTAGCTTACCCTCTGGACAAAGATAAAGTACTAATATGCTGTGCTACCTTGTGTGAATATTTAGCCAGACAGTTTTAATTTGGGATCCAGATATGCAACAGGTGCAACTGGGAATTCTGTGGTGGCCAAAACTTCTGGTACAAAAAAGCTCTTACGTACGTGAGTGATCCAGTCTTCCTACAATAATATGTTTAAGCACCTATTTAACTCTTATTGTTTTCAGTGGGATTTAACTATATGTTTAAAGTAAAACACATAGCCTTTGCTGAAAAAAAAGATGCATTGCATAAATTTATCTCTTGATGGAAACTGAGGATGCTTACCATCTTAACATTTTGTCCTTTAGTAAAACACCTGTCCATTACCTGTTTATGAATATTGTCTGCATTATATTATTTTACTTGTACAGCTATTAGAAACAGGCATGTGATGAGGTGTGATCTTTGGCCAAGGCACAAAACCCCTTAATGTAGTTGCAGTTATGACAAAATTACCTCCTTTGTTTTTGGCTCATGTAGCTTATTTCACTAGCAACATGTGGGATAAAGGAGCCGGCATTCAGATTTGGCAATATAGATTAGCATAGGTTAGAAGGATTTTGTGGTTGTCATGTGCCAAAGTCTTTATGATCAATAGAAGTGCTTCTAAGTGAGGAGTTAGCTTCCATAGTTTCAGGTTTTAAAATATTTTTGAGACAGTGGAGCAACTAACTATTGAGAAGAGAAAAGAATATTCTGGGTTATTAGAAGAATACTTAATGTTCTTTAAAATTGCAAGACTGGTCACATGTTGTGCAGACATAATTCTGGATGAACTGTGGTGAGTATAAAGAGACCTGGAAAGCTATTTGATACAACTACATGGTTCAGAAAATAAGGGATGGTTTAAAATATCAACTTGGAGGGGGAAGATTGCATCAATTATGGATTTACCATCTAACATATATATATATGTTGGATGGGTGAAGAATTACTGCTTTCTCCTTATACTTAACAAAGGAGCAAACCTGGAAGTAATTACTGGGGTCACTAGAAAAAACTATTTTGACTAGTAACTGTAGAGTCATCTCACTGAGCTTGATGTATCAAGAAATTAGGCGCCTGACCCTATCTCGCTATCTACTGTTTCTTCAAAGTCACTAGTGAGTGCAATGAGTGAACTTCTGAAGAGAAGTCAACCTGTGACAGGCAACTCCTGAGAGGTGAGATGAACAGGCATATGAAAATGCCAGTCTCTTTTGGTTGAACATAGAGGAAGTAGAAGTGCTTGCTTTAACTTGAAATCAAACTTGTAGAAATATACATGCCCATCACATTAATTTTTGATGAACCTTTCAGATCTGTGTGTTTGCCCCAGTGGGGCAAAATCTCAGCAGGTAACCAGGAAGGGGAGCAGAAAACAAAGCTAAGACTTGCACGATATGCAATACGTGGATTAAGTCTCTGGAATGTACCTGCCCCAATAGCCCTAGAATATGGGAAAAGATTTGGCCCTTTTTGGATCCAATTAAAGTTACGTTCTGGGAAAGGTATTTACAGAAATAAGGTGTTACTCTAGACACATTTTGCTTTGGAGGTGTGTTTTCCTGGCTATATTAAAATATTTACTGATAAGACCAAGGAATGCTTAAAGTCACCCACTTTCTGCTGGCACAGCCAGGAACATTGTGAACATTTGTGTCAAAAAGGCAGCATCACTGCTGTAAGAAGACTTCACTGAAAAGACATGTGACATGGAAAAACCCTGGGATCAGAACCTTTTGATTTATTACTATTTTTCTTGGGTTTGGAAGCAAGATTTTTTAATTGCATTTTCTTCCTGTACTGGCATTACAGAGAAATTTAAAAAGGAGCTGAATTCAGAGGAAAGGAATCCTAGGTTGGACTACATTATA
Organism: Grallaria varia; assembly: GCA_013396735.1. Lineage (NCBI taxonomy): Eukaryota > Metazoa > Chordata > Aves > Passeriformes > Formicariidae > Grallaria > Grallaria varia. Next base: position 5,234 of record VWZG01000223.1, read on the forward strand.
AACAGGAAATCATGTTCTTAAAATACTGCTATTCTTGTCCAAGCATCAGAGTTATTTTCTGTGAAAGTCTCCTTGTTTTTGAGATCACTGTGTCCTGTGATCCCATAGTAATTAATGCTTGTCAAAGACCAGAATAGAAACCAAGATATTTAGGGCTGTTTTGGACCCAGTGAAAGTTGATATTCTGTAAATTCCCTTCACAGGAAAAGGATTTCTAGGGTCTACTATGTATATGTGCTTTGCATTGTAGGTGTATTTTCCAGGCACCTTGCCTGGTTATACTAAATATTTATTAATAAGCTTGGCAAATTCTTTGGCCAGATACATTTTATTTCTTTGCTGTTTATATCACAGCCTCTAGCAGGAAAAAGTGAAAAATCAGCCAAGTGCTGAACACTTTTCTTTCTAGCCTAGATCAGGTACCTGATTCTGCTTTCACTAATGATACTTACACAGAGGAGAGGTGGACAGTGAGTTTGATAATACGCTTGAACTTCTGACACTGTCCCGCATGACATCCTTCTCCCTAAATTGAAGATGGATAGATTTGATGAACGGACCATTAAGTGGATTATGAATTGGATGGATAGTCACACTCTAAGAATTGTGGTCGAAAGTTCGATGTCCAAGTGGAGATCAAAGACAACTGGCCTTCCTCAGGGATCAGTATTGGGACTGAAGCTATTTAACATCCTGTTGGTGACACAGATGCTGGATCAAATGTCCTCAGAGGTTTGCTAATGACACCAACCTCTGTGGTGCAGTTTTGATGCTGGAGGGAAGAGATGCCATCCAGAGGGACCTAGGCAGGCTTGAGAGGTGGGCCTCTGAAAACCTCATGAAATTCAAACAGGCCAAGTGCAAGGTCCTGCATCTGATTTGGGGCAATTCCAAGCACAAATACAGGCTAGGTGGAGAATGGATTGAAAGCAACCCTGAGGAGAAATACTTAGGGGTGTTGACTGACAAGAAGCTCAACATGACCTGGCAATGTGTGCTTGCTGCCCAGAAAGCTAACTGTGTCCTGGGTTGCATCAAAAGAGTAGCCAACACGTCAAGGGGAAGTGATTCTCCTCATCTACTCAACTTGTGAGATCCCGCATGGAGTACTGCATTCAGCACTGCAGACCCCAACATAAGAAGTACGTGGACCTATTAAAGCAGATCTAGAGGTGGGCCACCAAGACGATCAGAGGACTGGAGCACCTCTCCTATAAGGACAGGCTGAGAGAGTCTGAGTTGCTCATCCTGGAGGAAAGAAGGCCACAGGGAGAGCTTATAGCAGTGTTACAGTACCTAATGGGGGTTACAAGAAAGCTGGAGAGGGTCATTTTATCAGGGCATGTGTTGCATTAAAGGTGTAGAAATTTGGCAGAAAATAAACTTCACTGCTTTCCAACTTGTCCTCAGAGGTCAAATGGGCTGGCTGCAACTAAATTTAATTTCTGATTATAATCAATTTGGCACTATAAATCAGGTCACATTCGGTAAGATATCAGATGCATCAATGATGTGGGTGACACTATAATTCTGGTCACATTTGGGATCACAGACTCAGAAATAGTGTGATTTACTGAATCATCACTGTTAAGTCAGATGAAATTCTTTCAGAACTTTCATGATCACAGATTCACAAATACTGTGGTTTATTGAAGAAACATCTTATAGATTTTTGTGAGATTGCCAGTGATAAGTGCACTAGACCTAGAAAATATTAGTGTATAGTTCTGTTTACAAGTGTTTCTGAGTACGCTCTGATGCAGTTGGAGGCATAAATCTTACCAAAGAGATGTCCCTGTTTTGGAGATGAAAGAGGAGCAATCCCATCAACTTGTCTGCAAGGTGGTCATATTCTCTTCATCTGCCATGGAGGATTTTAAATGTCAATTTATACTTCTGGGAGAAGTCGAGGTTAGATTGTAGTCAAATATCCCGTTACTGCTGTCATAAATGGGGGAGGCAGCCACTTTATATGTAAGTGATAGATATTGAGAGTTACAGAGAAAGAGATGATTATGAAGACTGTGAGTCTTGCAAGAGGGGGAATGGAACCATGACACCTTAGTATCACTCCCTCTTCCACCTGGCCAATTGTAGCAATAAGGGTCATCCGCCCCTTGCCTTATAGACCTATGACTCCCTCAGCACCCTCATGCCCATGGTAATCCATAGCCACACATCTCATGCCATATCTCCTGGAAATCCCTCCACTACATAATGCCATGACATATCTCATGGTTGTAGGCCTCAGTCCTACAGCATGTAGTGACAGGACAAGGAGAAATGGCTTTAAACTGAAAGAGAACAGATTTACATTAGACATTAGGAAGACATTTTTTACTGTAAGGATGGTGAGGCACTGGCACAGGTTGCCCAGGCAAGCTGAGGATGCCCAATGCCTGGAATTGTTCAAGGCCAGGTTGGGCGGGGCTTTGAGCAACCTTGTCTAGTGGAATGTGTCCCTGCCCATGGCAGCGGGGCTTGGAACTAGGTGATCTTTAAGATCTCTTCCAACCCAAACCGGTCTAGGATCCTGTGATTCTACAAAATTTCCTTTCATGTCAGTGAAAGAAGAATGAGGCTTTGGTGTTAGACTGTACCCTGAGGAAGGTTGATCTCCAGATGGTTGTGCAGATGGTATGTTACACGTGCCACTAGCATCCTGTCCACATATTATGGGCTTCCTGCGGAGTGCTGACATACGGACAGCCTGTTGGGGTATGCTGCAACATGTGATTCTGTTTGAACAGGCTAAAAACATGGAGATAAACCATTACAGGGGTGTGAGCTCTGACAGCACCCTGATTGGGTGCTTGGGTTTTTTGTGTGTGCTGCTTTCACTCGAGTCGTGAAGATGGCCTCAATACTGTTCTCAGTGACAAATATAGATATCTCCAGAAGACTTGTCTCAGCTCAGCACTTACAGAGTAGATACATTAGCTTAGAGTTTGGCCTAATTTTCCTAGTCAGACGTAGCTGGATGCAAGTCTCTTCAAGTTGCTACCTTTAGCACTCATGCTTTTTTTATACTAATTGGGGAATGCATGCTCCCATTGTGACTTGGTCAGTAATGGTGATTTCCCTCATTAATAGTCTGGATTTGGATGGGATTGGGAGAAGGGAATTTTCAAACAATGGCAATGCAATGCACTCAATACCTTCACTTAAGAAAGACAGAAAAAAGTATTTAAAGGACATGGTAATTCAATTTTTTTAGGAAAAAAATAGTTTTTGGAAGGCTGACTTTTCTGTGCTTTTTAGTTCTTCTGGGATTTTTTCTGTGCTTTTTTTGATGTTGTTTTGGGTTTGTTTGTTTGTGGTGGGTTTTGCACCCCAGAGGTGTTTTTTCAGCACAGTAATAGAAATAGTAGAGGAATTATTAGAATTGTTTTTCTGCAATCAGATGGTAGTTATAACGATATGATTCAAACAGCTGCATCATATTCAAATGTCATTATGTCAGTTTTTATAATAGCTCAAGGGGATAGATTATCATGGCATAATTCAATCATTAAGCACAAGCTCTTAACTCTTGTAAGAGCAAATCTCTAACATTGATCTCCAGAGCAAGAGGCAAACAACAAAAAGACAGAGTAATCATCAGAAAGCATGGAATATTTCCCAGGCTGCCTCATGGACCTTTGAAGGTACAACACGAGTATTTCTGTTTGAAGGAATAGCTCACATTGAGTCTGACCTATAGCTGAAATCAATAGAAATCTTCTCCACATAGACCTTTAAATAGCAGTGGACCTGGTCCTTGTCAAATAGTGCTGCATATTTTAACAACAGTTTGGAAGTCGTGACTTCTGAATCCTGGGTCTGTTTAGATTTCTGACTTACTGGATAGTGCTCAATATGTCATGCATAATTTTCTGATCTGGAAGACTTGTTTAGACCTGGCAGTCCAAAGGCCTGTGACCCTTTCAGAGTTCTGCAATACATTCTGCCTCCTTTTGTCATGCTGACTTCAGGCACTTGGGTGAAGAATTCTCTATGCACTGAAGGTAAGCATTGTTTTCCCATTGCACTGCTAAATGAGGCCACATTCAGTTGCTTACAAACAGGCACCAGTGCCATTTTCAAGAGTCTGAGATGTATCAGGCAGTGGCATGTGAATGGCAGATGAGGCCTGAGGAAGATCGTGTCTTTCAGAAGCAACAGGTGGAGACCAGGCAAGTTTTCTTGGGGATTTGTCAAACACGGGAAACTGAATGACTGAATAACTGACTGAATGGCATTAATGTCACCTGATTTAGTTGGCTGAATGGTAATTATGCAGTCTGAATTAGCAGTCCTATTTTCTGAAGAGAGAGAAGTGCCTTACACTGTCGTTCATTCTGCCTCTTTTAGTTCTGCTGCAGGACAAGATGAATTTCCTTCTGAAGCAGACTGTGTCTCTAGAAGAGCATTGGCAATCAACATTACATTCGAGTACAACTGGAGCTGAACTCACTTGCTCACATACCTACAGACATTTGAGAGGCACAAATGTATTCTTTTTTGCCCTCAATTATCAGACTAGTAGGTCACAGATCTCTTCTAGCTCCTGTGTTATTTCTGCAAGTCCCTATGCAGAAGTAGTTGATACCCAAGTACCATTCATATGGTACTAAATTACTATACATTGTCAACTACATCTACCTCCAGGTGTTTGGAGAGATATATCCCACTTCTGCTTTCTGATTTAAAGGACTTAATAGAAAAAGACTCTTTTTGAGAGGATTAGCACTGGATATAAAGAGGGAAAACAGATATTCAGCAGATTTAAAAGTCATAGGATTTTGTATATGTTTAAGTGTTTATATCTCTGCATATCTGGTGAAAAGTGAGAGGATTGTTTATGGTGATAACCCTGAAAATGTGTACAATTTGTATAGTTTAACATTCTCAGAGGAAGGTTCCCTGTTCCCCTGGAATTGCTTTCTATGCCAAGAAATACTTTAACAGGGTATTTTGTCACTCTAAATTATCATCACTGTACTAGTAGCAGAAATTCATTAATTAATTAGGATAATTAAAGGTGCAGTTGGGCTATAAATGAAAATTTTCATGAATGTAGGAGTATGTTATTAATTCAGGGGATAAATTTTCTGCTGGACAGCTACAGTGAAAAGAGCAGAGAGAACAAACAGCATGAAAGAGAGAATAGCAGCATTAACTTCCCTTTTACAGGGTCAGTGAGATTTATCTGTGAAAGCATCCGGGACAGTTATGAGCTCCGATTCAGAAGTGTTCTTTGGATTTTTTGTATCTCTGTTTTCAGTTTTGCATTCCCATCTAGTCTTAGCTAAGCATTGTAACAGGGTTGGTAATTAGCAGTGCTGAGTGACATGCCATTTTTTTACTTCATGGATTAACCTTGCAGAATTTTTCTGTAGAATTTTACTCTCCCTGCCCTGACTTTCTCTAACCATATGTTTTATGATGAGCAATGGGCCCTTACACATAATTACTGCAGATGGCTTGAGACTTTACTGATGTCCCTGTCCACTTCATCTCAGTGCCAGGGATTTCTCTTTGAACACCTGCTGGTGGTTTAGTCACTATAGATAAAGCCATTGTTTTAGCTTAAATTCTTGACTTTCCAATGTAAGACTGGAAGAAAATAAATGTCCCATCTATATTCAAGAGAGGCAAAAAGAATGATCTAGAGATCTACAGGATGGTCAGCTTCACCTACACCCCTGGGAAGAGGATAGAGCAAATAATCCTGGAAGCAATTTAAAATAGACTAGACTAGACTAGAATAAAATAGAATATTTTATTTGGAAGGGACCTACAATAATCATCTAGTCCAACTGCCTGACCAAGTCAGAGTGAAGCACGTTAAAGCATGTTACTAAGTGCATTGTCCAATGCCTTGTAAATCCTGACAGGCTTGGGGCATCATTCACCTCTCTAGGAAGCCTGTTCCACTGTTTGGTCACCCTCTGGGTAAAGAAATGTTTCTTAATTCCAAGTCTGAACCTCTCCTGGAGTAACTTAGAACCATTCCTACAGGTCCTATCACTGGATACCAGGGAGAAGATAGATCAGCACCTTCCTTTCCTCTTCCCCTTCCAAGGAAGCTGTAGACATTTCCAAAAGCATGGAGAACAAGAAGGTGATTGGGATTAACCAGCACATATTTATTAAGAGGAAATAATTTCTGAGCAACCTTACAGCTTTGTGTGATGACCCGTTGGGTGAATGAGGAGAGGGCAGTTGATATCCTCTGTTTTGACTTTAGTAAGACTTTCAACACTTCCTCCCACAACACCCTCATTGACAAAATGGTGAAGAACAGACTAAATTTGGCTTCAGGAAGTTGGGCTGAAAAGTGGTTGATGTCCTGGACTTAAAGCATAATGATGAGTTGCACAAGGTCCACCTGTAGGTCAATCGCTAGCTGTGAACCCTAAGGCTATATACCAGCGCCAACACTGCTTAACATCTTCATTAAAGACCTAGAAGATAATGCACAGTGCACACTCAGTGGGTTTTCAAGTATTGTAAAACTGGGAAGAACAAGTGATAAATCAGGTGGCTGTACTGCTTTTCAGAGGACCTGGACTGGATGGAGAATTTGGCCAAAGAACATCATGAAATTCAACAATGGGAAGCACCGAGTCAGGCACCTGAGGAGGAATAACCCCAGGAAGCAACAGGCTGGCACCAGACAACTGGAAAGCTGCTTTACCAAGGAGGACCTAGGCATCCTGGTAGAAAAGTTGACAATGAATTAGCACTGTGCCCTCATGGCTAAGAAAATCCACAGCCTCCTGGGCTGCCCCAGGCAGAGTGCTGGCAGAATATCAGGCAAGGTGGTAAATCCTTTAGATTATCAGTTAGAACCTTCATGCTCACTTTGAATATGGTATGTAGTTTGCCTAGGTAATGAATATTAAGAAAATACCATTGGACATTCTCAGTCACCGAGGTTCTATTCAGGAATTTTTCCCATCAGAAACCTTAAACTCTACCTTTGAAATATTGGAAATATAACATGCAACATATAAATCAGTTTTAATTTTTGGTACTTGTAAGACCCCAGGCTCCGAACTATGAGCTCATTGAAGAGGTTTTACTTTAAAAATATCATCATCATGGGTAGGCTTCGTGAACAAAGATTCGGGAAGGGCTCTACCCACACTTGCTGCAAGCGCACTGATGGCTAAAGAGGCCGATGTGAGATAGGCAAGTCCAGTTACAAAAGGCACAGCAGAAAGTCTCCATAGGTGGTGTTGGTGAGGCACGGTTCTTTCTGCATTGTCTTTTCTCCTCCAGACTGATTCTGCGTGCATTCTCAAAGGAATCAGCAGTGTTATGGATGGTGTGTCTCCATGCCTCTTGATTGGAGGCCAGAGTGGACCACTGATGGTAGTCAATATGGCCAAGGCTGAGGTATTGTTTCAGGGAGTCCTTGTATCTCCTCTTTGGGGCTCCTCTCTTATGGCAGCCGGTGGCAAGTTCACCATAGAGCACGATCTTAGGGAGGCGGTGATCCTCCATCCTGGAGACGTGCCCTGCCCAGCGCAGCTGCGTTCTCAGCAGCATGGCCTCAATACTGGTGACTGCTGCCTGTTCAAGGACAGACACATTGGTCACGTAATCAGACCAGTGGATGTTTAGGATAGTGCAGAGGCAGCGCTGATGGAAGAGTTCGAGGAGACGCAGGTGGCTGCGGTAGATGACCCACAATTCAGACCCATATAACAGAGTGGACAGCACAATGCCTTTATAGTGCTGTCCACTTTAAAAATATACAAAGCTCGAAAAATTCACCTGCCAAAATTTTAGAAGGGCCTTCTGATCTTTCAATACCTTAAGAGAGAACTCAAAGGAGAAGATGCTGCGCACATTTCTCACAAGGTCTAAAATAACATGCTTTTATTGGCAAACTTAGGGAAAAAAGGGAACTTGGAAAGAGTTTAAAGGGCAACATTCAACCAACCTAAAGCATTCCAAAAAGCATTGATTTATCACATGCTAACCCATATAATTTAGAAAAATCCAACTCATCCAGTTTTAAGTCACACAAAATATTAAGAAAGGATCTTAGGAGAAGAAAAAGTAAAGAAAGAGCAAGGAAAAGATAGAATTACATTTACCATCCCATGCAAGTCCAACTTCCAGGTGTCCAGAAGCCAGTGTCTGAAACACTGGGAAAGCACATGTTGCTGCTTTCACTTGCTTTGGCTTTCTCTGCTACAGCCCTGCCCCCAGGTAGGACTTCCAGTGTGCCAGCCATTCTAGGACTGCTCTGGGGGCTCTGGGGTGTGGTGTGGGGCAGGGTTCCAGGTGTCCAGTGACTGACAGCTAATTGGGGACTGCCCAAGGAAGCTCCAAGGGAGTGGGATAAGGGGCAAGGCATCACCTCACCTTCGTGAAATTCAACCTCTCCCTTTCCTGCCCCCACATACTTGAGATGGTCCAAGCCAATAATTAATATAGTAGTGTCTCATAGTACTGACCAAAAATATGGGAAGTTGACACAAAAATAACGCTAAAAATAAACAGAAAATTTTGATTTTTTTAAAAAAAGATAATGTGTGAGTTGGAAGAATGAGGAACAGATGTATCCTCTTTTTGTCTTTTCCTTGCCTGCAGTCCTGACACATTAGTCATCTCCCAGAATATAGATAGAACTTTGTTCTTTCTCTAACTCCTCTCTGCACTGCAATTAAACATGTGACAGATTAGCTTAATTTCACTTAATGTAGAACATTACAGTGTCAGCATCATACCTGACTTGGCCTTATAACCCCTCTTAAGTAATCACATGAGAAAAACTATTCATTTATACTATATGATCCATCTCACGTTAAGGTAGATAACTAAGACAAGTCAGAAGACTTTTGCTCTAAAACTGCATCTTTATCACAGCTGGCCACTCAGATATGATGTAAACATTGTTGACATCTAATAGCAGGTATGATGAATTTCAGATCTCAGGACTTGTTTCAGTTGTCTAACCAAGGTATCAAGTGGCATTTGAGATACTGAACTGCAACTTCAACTTTCTCAAGTGGTGTAGTGCCCTATATCTTATTTTATATTCTGTACTGGATGCAGTGTGCATGTTTGTGAATTGAAAAGCACACTAGAAACCTGAATTTATGCTATTAAATGGAATTCTAAGAATCTAGCTGTCCACACAAGGATATTTCTGCTCATGGACAGATTTCCTTTCAGACACAGTTTGAAAACTGTTTAACTTTGTAAATTTAAAGATTTTTAAGGACCTCTAGAATCATACACACTGTAAATGCCTCCCTGTAACACTGCTCTGTACTAGTTGTTTTTTCTATCAATAAAGATGATTTCATGGGCAGGGAAAGAGCATGGAAGCAAAAACAAAAAAAAAAAGAAAAGAAAGGGGATAATAATTTCCCTTTCAAAACCATAGATGTTGAGATGCCACTTTTTTTTTTTTCTTTTTATACATTCAAATAGGCTGCAATCTGATGTTTAAAGCAAGTTGTTTCAAAGAAAAGCACCTGTGCAAATTATGTACTGAATTGATAAAGACAGCTGTGATACTGCTAATTTTCAGGGTGTAACTCTGCTGCCAAAGCAGAGCCATAGGTCCCCATAAAAAATTCACAAAGCTCCAAAAATAGCACTCCAAGTGTGAAGGTGCTGCTGACAGAAAAGGAGTTGGAATGACAGCCATGTAAAGCACACCGTGGATATCCCAGAGGCTTTGTAGATAACTGAAACCGTATGGTTGCTGCTGAGATGACTGGAAAAAGCAATAGACTTCAAACTGCATGGATGTGTTTAATAAACTGATTAAACTGTGATGATTTGGGGACATGGAGGAGACTTCCAAATTAGATAAATGCACTGAAAAATGAAGGATGCTTGCATCTCCTCCCAGTGCTCTGCTGTCACACAGTCCTGTAGGTTTGCAGCTGTCTTTACAGGTGCTGAAAACAGTTCCCAAGATAGATGCATCTACATTCTTGGAAATAAAATCTCAAGAGCACTTAGACACTGTTTTTTGAATATTTCAGCAGCTGACAGTAAGTACAAGTTTCTTCTGACTTTTAACATTTTTACTGTCATCCATTAAGGAAAGCAACCTACTGCTTTCGGGAACTTCCCCCAAGGAAGAAGTCTTAGTATGACTTGACAGTGGGATACCTTTCTAATTTGATATTTAAACCTGGGATGTGTTTTGTGAGTCGCATCCCATTGAAAAGCAGGATGCAGTTTGCAATTAATCTTGACTAATCAACATCCAATGCGAAGAAGAGATTGCATAGCTTGAGTGAGGATGTTCAAGAGGGTTTTTTAGCTCAGGTCTATTTTAGACAATATTTTAAACAGGCAGGTGTCAGTGTGGAAACTGGTTCTTGTATACCACTACAGTGAGTCTAGGTGGTTCATAGAGTACAACTTGAACTCTACACTGATGTGCAGCAGGGGTAAAATCTATGCTAAGAACAGTATTGAGGTAAATTATGGAGGATAACAGCATATTAGCTGAAAGAGGATGGCTTAGCAGATATGTCAGTGAGCAATGGAATTAAAATGCTTGTAAACTAATTTACATAGCACAGCTGCTGAACACAGCTCCTGTTCAAAGTGGCTGTAAGACACTAATAGATGTAATAAGTGCAGAACTTCTGTCTGGTGAATTTTTCCTAATTATTTGAACAAGAGCCCAAACGATATGAAGTAAGTTGTGAGTCCTGTGCATAGATATGAATGCTTACTTTGACTATGAAAAGTATATAAAAATGAATATTTATTCTAGTGTTAATGTAATATTTCCAATAGAAAAGATAAACAGTAGGACACAGAAATACTCCGGAACTTTACATAATGTTGATAATTTCATTTCTGTCAAGAAAAACAGTATTAGGAGGCAGACAGTAACTCTTCCACAGGAATCTTAGAGAGGAAGCAGGTGTCATGAAACCTGACAATGTTCTCAAATACTGTGTGCACCTGTATGGACCTGACAACCATAATGGTTATACAAGAATATCCTTTTCTACTTAATTTCTCCTCTTTGGTGCCTTGGTTTCTGTAAAGAGAAAATTCAAGGAGAAAGGTCAGGTCTGATAGGAAAAGTACGCTGCAACTGGCCTAGAAATTCATAGTATACCCTGACATGAGTTTGGACATGGCCTGAATTGCCCTCTGGAAGAACTCTGTCCTTCTGTTCACTAGACAGTAAGCCTGGATTCCCAGCTTAGCTGTCCAAAGATAAACGCCCAAGGATAGGCTGCGTGACTACTTCTACAAATACCTAGTTTTTGAGAGCTGAACAGCCCCATGCAAGGTGATAGAACTACAGTGGTCTTAAGAAAGGAGGAGAAACCTAAATATTCTACCTGTATGAATGTAATAGATTTTTTTGGAGGTCAGGTTGGATACATTATTCTGTTAAAAAAAATCCAAGGTATAAACATGAAGTAAGTAAATAAATAGATACATAAATAAATAAAGCAACATTTTTATCGTTAGCAGAGCAAATACACCTCACGAATTGGAAAAATAAACACAATGATCACTGGCAACTTCTTTAGAAACTGTAAGATTGTGTGGTTTGCGGAGGAGATGTAAATGGATATGAAGGAGTCAGAGTACTTTGGGATTGCTCTAGAAATCTCTGAGATAAATTATTACTAAGAGGGGAATATCTTGAAAGGTGCATTAAGGAACTTTTGTAACATGGATTTCCTTTAATACTATTAGGTGAGCATCGCAACATTCTCCTTTGTCTGCATGATTGTAGACCATGAAAGTTCATTCACCTCTGAAGTTTCAAACAGTGAAAATGTCTTGTTGTCTTCAGACTCTTATTTATCTTCTCCCTACTGACTAGTTTTAATAAATGTATTTTGTGAAAATCAGTAGACTGCTTTTTAACCTGTTGCCAGCCCTTCTGTTCACTGAGGGAAGGGCTGTAACCTCACTACCCACAGCTGTGCTAACATATCCTCGATCGATCATCTTCTCACTAGATCGGCTCAAAGCTTCAAACATATCTTGGCTTTTAATTAAATTAAAATGGGGGGAAAAAGCTCTCCTTTTATATATGTGCTCCTAAGGGAAGAAAATCTAGTGAGTGAAGCGCACACAATGATCCTGTCTGTTTACAAGGCTGAGAATTAGATGAAAAAAGAGAAAAAAAAAGGAAACTTTGTTCATATCAGAACGACAGTTTGATATGAAACAAAAAGGATGGCTTTCTAAAACATTTCAAAGGGGTTTGTTTTTTTTTTCTGTAGGCATGTTTGTAATAGAAATTCCCAGCCTACTTCCAGGGCTTTGCACAAGCCAAAGAAGAAAAATCGAATTAGTTGTAGGACCTGAATCAGAATCTTGGATCCAGGGAGTAATGAAAGTTGAACACCTTTTGCAATTTTCTGTGTGAACTATATAAATAAAGACATGAAGCTCAACATACCCACTTTGAAGACAGAACTTTGCCGCACGCTCAATCACAGTCCTCCAAAAGGAAGTCTGTTTTTTTCCCTTTGACTGTCACCCATGGACATAGAAATCAGATTTCAATGAGCCACACAAAAGCTTTTTCACTCTTTTTCCATGTCATTCACACAGAGTTCTCAGTGTCTGGCAGAGCACTCACAGTGGCCTGCAGTGGCTTCTGATGTAGGATTCATAATGGGGTGTTTTCTTTGTACCCCATAGCCTGGCAGTGAAGATATAGGTTAGAAATGCACCTTGAGAAATAAATATCCCCTGACTAATTTTCTTGTGTCTCATTCATAGCAAAGCTACCTTCTAGTGGAAGACGTCCCTGCCTGTGGCAGCATGTTTGAAAATAGATGATCTTTAAGGTCCTTTCCAACCCAGACCATTCTAGGATTCAATGAATATCACACCTGATTTGTCGCGTGCCCAGTGTTTTCTTATCAATGGTATGGCACACATAAGCTTCATATCATTCATGTTACTGGTGATTAAAACCAATCTGGGGTTTCACAGATGGTATATTTCAATTTAATTACACTTTCTGATAGTGAATGCATCTGAACAAATGAAAAAAAAGATGCGATGTTATATTCTGCTGCAAGGCAGAACACAGTTTGACACAGACAGCCATAAAATCTTAATTCAGGATCTGTAATTGATTAGCATCAGTATTACTGCTTACTCATCATTCAATAGCCAAGACTAGGGTGGAAAGCTAAAAGTTGTCACCTGAAACAAGAGGAGATAACAAACTGACAGACAATCTGGTTTGAATAGATAAACAGTCGTCCCAAATATTTTTTTTTCTTTTTCTCAGTGAAAGGAGTGAAAAACAAGATCAGAAATGAAAATTACATGGGACTTACATCACCGCAAGCAGGAGCACCAAGACTGCAGTCTTGACAATCCTCACAAGTGCCTACTGAAAGCTATTGCTATCTGGCATATGTTGCTATAAGTGCTAATTAAATCTCAGGGCTGTGTTCTATTATTAAAACAAGGGTTCTTATTGCTACTAAACAGAGCTGCCACTCTGCAGGAGCAGAGCTATCAGCTGCCTGGGTTTCCCTGATACATCTTTTTCTGTCCTTGGAGCACCATCTAAGCAGAATTTTGAACAAGTGCAGCCCATGCCTGGGTTTTGGGAATTTCCAGCAGAAGCTCTGCAAGGAGCTTGGCAGGCTGCAGCAAGCAATGGCAGGGCAGTGGTGAGCGTAAGCAGGCAATGGGAGAAGGAAGGGGGAGATGTTCACGCAGCGTGAGATCTGAAGTGCTGGCAGCTGCTGCATTTGGCCTGGGTCCCCAGAGGCACAGATGTGAGCAGGGCCGGGGCTCAGGGAGAGCAGAGCTGCGAACTGAGGGTGGGGGTTCAGTATAGAAAGGGATTTAGGTCGGGGTTGAGGGAACAGGGGGCTGTAGGGGTACTAGAATTAAGTTAATGAGGGTTAGACAAGGAGGTATTTGAGTTGGTGGTGGAGATCTTGGGAGGAATGAAGATAGTACTGCGGCTCTGTGTTGGATTTGGAAAGTGTGGGAAGCTCTAGGTCAGGAAGCTTAGAGCTGGGCATTTTGGGACAAGAGAGATATGATTTTGGGGCTGGGGAACTGGTATTCTGTAGGTGAACAGGAGTGTGACGTGGTGGGATTCACTTGGACACAGTGATTTTGCTTTGAATATGATTCATGGGTTTCTTTTCAGGAGAGAGCACTGCATGGCAAAGCGTTCCTTCAAGTCTCTACTTCTTTTAGGTATTTTTTTTCTCTATTTTTCACTTATTTGGGAAAGTTGTTGCATTAGTCAGGATGCACCGTAAGATCTGAATGTACTTCTCTCCAGGAGAGAAGTACTCACTGTATATAGGGCAGATGAAAAAGGGCAATAGGGAAAAAAATGCCCCTCACAACCTCCTTTCCACAATTAACATTCATATTAGCTTTTGACCATTCTCATAGTCTTAGTGCAAGGCTGCAATGCCAGTATGAAGCAGATGTCTTTTGCACAACTGCGTAAGACAGCATGTAACCAGTCCTTAAAAGAGAATGATGCATAGCAAACTCCTCGCTCTGCTACTCATCACAAGTTTTATCTCTATGCAGGAGTCTTGTGCATCTGTTTGTATTCTAGATGCTTACATTTAGATGGGATCCATACTCCCCATGTCTGTGTCTCTTTGCATATAATTCTCAACCAGAGGTTATTCGGACCAAGCAGATCTGGCTGAGTGTTGTCCACTTCTACAGCGTCTTTTGCACATGAAGTAAAAAACAATCCATGTTCTTGCCCAAAGCTGGTGGACCTAATGCTCACAGCTTCCTGTTGGAAATATGAAACCAAATCTCTCTGCTGGTAGAGTGGGAAGAAAACTTCCTGTCCTTTACAGACAACTGATAAAAATGTCAAAGTATACGAAATATTAACTTTGTAAAAATATCTGTACCTCCTAGGAAAATGTGCTTATGTTCGGTCAGAAAAATATCTCGTATTGCTTGGATAGCCCTGAAATGGAGGTGATAAAGGAAAATTCCACTCCCCCCTCCCTGCTTCATTTATTTTATTGCAGCTAACAGGATGACACTTGCTGTATCACTAAAAAGATTACTTCTTTTCCCTCCCACCCCCTCCATGAATCAACTAGATTTATTCTAGAATAAATGTACTGTAAATATAAACAGAGCTAAAAAATGAAGAAATTCAGGAAGACAAATGCTGTGAAAGATGCAAAAATCTTGTCTGTCCACACACAAGCATGTGTGGATAGATGCAGAAACATGTAACAATTCTTATTCTCTATATACAAATTCTACTCACCATTTTTAACACAAAAATAAAACTGAAACCTTTCATGATGAGCCCCACATAGCCAAAAAAGATGATGTAATTCAGGAAAGGTAGGAGTAAGCGTGAGGTCACAGGCAGAAGCCTGAAAAGGTCTGTGCATGACCTAGCTTGCTGTTATCCCAGACAGCAATGCTATGGAATTTCATTTTACAAGCTAATTGTACCCTACATCAAAAACATGTTGATTTCTATCTCTTAATACTATGATAAGAAAGTTCTGGAGCTTAATTTTTTTCTGAGCAGAATTTATCTTTGAGTTCTCAATCTGAATGTATTATTGCTTAGTTTGTGCCCATTTCCCTTATGCCAAACTCACCATGAATTTATCAGGTGATTTTGACCTCCTGCTTATCCTCTTTTTTGAGCTGCAGTATTCCTGGACATTTAAAAATCAATAGTTACCTTTCATCGCCCACACCCCAGTGATGACAATGCTACAGAAATTGCAATTCAATTAGTTTTAGGGTGGTTTTTTTTAGGTATGTTACAGCATTTTATCCTTTCTTTGTAGTTCTTTTTTTCATCTGAGTTAAGGTGTTCAGGGCATGTTTTCAAGGTTTTCTTAGAAACTTAAAGGAAGGAGGAAGACAGTGCGATTCCCTGTATTGACAGGACTCCTGTTGGACTATTCCTGGCATTGACCAATAAAGAAATATCATGTTTGATTATTTGCACATAATTCATAACTAATAATGTTAGAATGAGTTGAGCCAAGTAACACAAAGGGTAAGTCTAGTAGTCTGGAGGAATTCAGTGTAACACCTTTGTTTTGTACTCATGTTTTTCTTCAAAAATTGGTTGTCACCAGTAAGAACTTGAGCATTCACATGTAGCAGCAAAGCATTTTAATGTCAGACTAGATACAGCCAAGATGAAACTTCTAATTCTGTAACAATATATTTTTTTTCTTTTATAATTTAGGTTATCCTGGCCCTGCATACAATAGCCTCTCAGATCTAAAGTACAGCTAAAGGGTAAACCTAGATGTTGCTTGTCAGGTCCACATGTAGGTGCCAGCTTTTAGTTTTTGTCATTTTGTAACCAGATAATTTATGGCATGACTTCAACAATAGTTTCTTTGAAATATAGCCTTGAAACCACCAAAAGTTCCTCAAATCTGAGTCACTTTGAACTCAATGTTTCTGGATCATTGCACTGACACTTGGTTTGGTAGAAAATTTCAGACTGTCTGAATAGGAACAATTGTTATTATTCTTTTTGGTGTTATTATTTAATTTCTGTGAAGCAGTCTGTAAGATTGTGGTACCTCCTTAAAGTCAAAGAGATTGACAATAGAATGACAAATGCTGGAGACAGGATGAAAGAATTGTGATGAGTGCCCTAAGTACAATAAGTTTCTCATTTCCCCAACTCTCTGCAGTCCTCTCAGGGAAGTAACATGGAAACAATGAGGAAAAGGAGATTTGTTCCAGTGTATTCCTTCTGACCCACAGTGGGAGAAAAAAAATTAGTGTGAGAGTGAGATAAGTTTCCTCTATCCTTATATTTTGATCAAAATATACATATGCATGCACTCACATATAGAGAAATCCTGTTGTCTTGGCTGATATCCTTCATTGACTGGAAGAACTAGCCTCACAAAGTGTTTAAGACACAGAAAGGGAAAAATGATCACTGTATGAACAGAGCAACCCACGGGACGAATGACTGAAACAATGGCCTGCATGTAACAGCTTTGAGCAACTACACACAAATCCAGCCCACTGCCCTGGAGAAAACTCATGCTGGAGTGGAACCAAGCATAAAACCCCCAAGGTTACAGCCGATGCACCTTGGTTTGATATGTTTCACTGTATGATGACACACAATTTTTTCCACTCCCAAACACATTTAGAGTTTCTATAGTATTCATTTTACTGTATCCATGGTATGAATTAATGACAGGCCAAGATTTGTGCCCGTACGATGTTTTTAGGTTCTCAGGGCCAACCAAAAATATACAGTATATACTATACCAGGCACTTTAGACTAAATGAGCATTTATTACATGGTCATGCGGATAGGTGCATGTGGGGTGCTGTCCTTGTGTTGCAGAGTTCTCCACAGAAGCATTCATGGGAGAAATAAGGGCTGCCAGGGGTTCTTGGTTGCTTTTCACTGTGGCACATATTTTGAGCTTTCAGGTATCTTTCTAGTCAGATGTTATCACTCTCAAAGTGCACATTGCACAAACTGATAGAAGTGAGAGTTTCAATGTGGCCATCTAATTTCTGTGCCTCTTTTAACATGTTGAAGGCATGCTGTGGACAGCAAAATCATAGAAAAGAGCAACAGCACCTTTCAGTAAACAGCCCCGCAGGGTAATAAAGTCATATATTAGAACACATTATTTTTTACTTTATACTGTGTCTCTTTTGGCACAAGAATGCAATTTAATAAAAATGTATAAGAAATATGGCTTTATGCTTCAGGGCATTAGACTTCTATAGATTGCCTCAGGCTTGAGGAAGTTTTTTGGCACACGCCTCATCAATTGCCCTTTAGGGAATTCTTCCTGCAGTCACTTTTAGAAGTTTCAAAAGTCGAAAACACCATGTATTTTGCCCAAACCAGTAATTTTGATCTTAAGTGCTTGATAGTTATTTTTGCCATTTATGAACATACTGTGTCTGTAAGTAACAATGGTCCAATATTTATCCCCCACTCTATAATTCTACATCAATTATTGTATATCTGTAGTAATTTTATTTAGCCTTTAGCATGCGTACCCTAATAGGCAACTACTTAACACCTCTCTGTAAAATGGAAGCGTTGCAAAGATTATTTCAGTAGAGATAGGTTAAAATCAAACAATCACCTGCAGCTCTGGCATACATAATTTACTGGCCACTGCAGTATTATATGAGACAGTCTGTGTCTTTCACCCAGCAGATAATTGTTGGTCTTTAAAGCTTGACAGCCTCTTCATTTAGGCAAAAATTCACATGTTTTACATGGAAGTTTAGCTTTTTTTGTTCAGTCAAAGTGTATCTTTCCTTGTCAGTATACTGCAATTTATACTAACTAAAAAAATGAATAATAAAACTTGACATTTTTCTCCAAAGCACAGCAGCATTAAAGACCACATGTTCAAAAGGACCTGTAAAAATCTCCTAACAAATTATACTAGAGTATTTAAGTGCACAGACACTTTTTTTTCAAGAGTGCATAGAGTGAAGAATAAAAGCAATTCTGGTAGTGTGTTTCCAAATTTTTCAATGAAGCTGAATTAATGGAATTAGAATAATTTTTCAAAAACATGTATGTCATGTAAGAGCCTAGATATTATTCTTCAGGTTTTAGGTCGAAAATCACTGAAATACTTATAAACATTCAACCTTTATCATGGGAAATAAGGAAAGTAGAAGTAGAATTTCCATTGTTAATAACAAATGCCATAGTTATTGCTTGGTATATTACAATATTGTACTGGGACTTCCACAAGACAGGAAATTTGTTTTACTAGGCATTATTTAGTCACACTGTCAGTCTATCACAAAGATTTCTTCAGATTGAGGGATGAAATAAAATGTGAGAGTGAAAATGAAGGGCTAGAGAGATGAACTGAGAGCATGAAGGTGATACAAATGGTCAGGCACAGTAGTTTTGTTCGAACTGTCCATTAGCTCTTTTTTACTGTACTCACAATGGTCTCTTTTTCTTCATGTATCTTCAGATATTTGAGTGAACAAAACCCTATTGATCAACTTCTTATTGAAAAATAGACAGAGAAGAGCTGTATTTGTAAGTAGACAGACAAATGTTGTTTGAGTAATCTTTAACACACTCTGAAAGCTTTGTCAATATAAGCTTCCAAAAATTGCTACTAGGCAGGTGGGCTTATGACCATTTATATCTTGTGCTTACGGGCAGTCTTTGCTTGCTAAAGAAAACTATTGCAAGAAAAACATGCCAAAATAAACCTAACAAAGAGGTTTTAGAACATAGTCCTAGGCCTTAGTATAAAGGGTCTGTCTATTTGGACAATAAAGAAGGGTATTACTTTGCACTGATTTTCTTCAAACGATATGGGGACTTTTGTTACATGGATTGCCAGGCATATAGGTAGGGTAGCAGTGGCTTTTTTTCCCCCTCCTGTTGGGCTGTTGGCATTTTGAGATTTTCTATGATGCAGTGTGGAATATATTGGAAAGGAGATGCCTGAGGTCAACTTTGAATTTTATTGCAATTATTTTTTAATATCACTTTGTAGCTGTTGTGTTAATTTATATTTATTCATCTACCTTGGTTTTTTTGTTTTGTTTTGTTTTGTTTTTTTGCCTAGCCACAGTTAAGGAACCATGGCAGTTGTAAAACCTCGACAGAAAACATTGGTTTCACTGGCAAAAGTAATGCCAAAGTGCAAGGGCAGAAGCTGTTGTATCTAATGCCATGTGGGAGAGAAATGGTGCCCTCACAGCTGGTGGATGGTGTATCTTTGAGATTGGTGGAGCTGTTGCTATTCAAAGCCGTGGTGTGAAAAGGAAAGGGGACTGGAGAAAAGCTACTCTGATTAAGTATTTTTCATTATACTTAAAATTTTTCCAAATTATCTTTTCATGTGGTTACCAGCACCACTTCAATGTCCTTTGCTATTTCTTGGACAGCTTGGTAGCTATGACAAAGACCATGTCTAGCAGTTCTCAAAATAGACTTAAACTCTAATGTCTTTCTCACTCTTGAGAAAATAACAAATAACAAAAATAAGAAAGCTAATTTTGTCTGTTGTCCACTGTACATGCCCCTGAACACCACAATAGGCTGTTGCAGGGACAGGGATTGCCAGTCACGCTGAAGATAGCACTGTCACATCTTCCACACAGAAGGGAGAAACCCTTCAGCCAGCCAGTTTACATTTTATAAAACATGCATGGAAGGAGTCTACATGCATCAGTCTCTCTAGCAGTGCTTGTAGGCAATGAGAGGTGTCCTGGACTGCCAGTTTGGAGATGTTATGTATTGCACTTAGTTGGAGGACAGGACTTCAGGCATTTGTTAGAGAAAGTAGTTTGGAATGGGCAGATTGGTGGCTCCACTTCTTTTCAAATAATTAGTACACTGAAAGCCTTTTCATCCCGGTGAGGGTTCAGGAGATACAGAAAAATAGCAATTCAAGTGAGGGATGAGGAAACTTCAAGTTATGCATTGATGTTATTCACCAGCACAGTCATGTCTGTGCACACTAGGAAGGGGATAACTACCTTTTCTGACTGAGGCAAGAAACCAGCCCTGTCTTATTCTGACATTATGAGAGTGGAAGCTGTAAAATGGAGGGTGGAAAAGGAAGTGAAAGATGAGTAGCTTGCTAAGAGCCACAGTTGTTCTTCAAGCCCAACACAGTGGTAGCAGTTTTTATAACTTGGAGGCAGGGTAAGGAGGACAAGAGGTCACACAAAGGACACTAGTTTTTACCCACTGAACATGAAAATGCAACAACTGAAGCGTAAATATTTCCCATGTGTCATAGTAGGAAATACAAAATACTCATGATAAGATTGAATCTAATGAGACTGGGAAAAAAGGTATTGACTGAAACCCCTGCGGGAGGCTGAAGGCTCTGCATTTTAACAGGCATGAGAGGAGGGTGACTGTGACTAAGTAGCATTCAGACTTTTTAGAGAACCCTGTGGTATCTATCCAGATATTTGCACAATGATTTAGCATTGAGTTTGAGTAAATCTGCCATCATGCATTATCCTTTGATGAGGGATACCAGTTTACATGATGAAGTTGTGCCTGCTGATTCACGCTATGGACAAGTCGTGGGAACACCATTGGACTACTGCCCACCATTTTCCTACTTTCTTGAGAGTAGATTTCTGAGTCTGCTCATTACCTAGCTTCAGGTTACATTTTCTCAGGCCAAACCCTTTAAGGTTAGCCTCAAAATTATCCTTCATCTCCAGAGCTTCCCAGAAGTTTGCCTCACTTTGAAGGAAGTAGAGATTTGAGACCTTTACTTTTGTAGCTTAACTTTGCATCAATATTTAAAGATGGCAATACCATCCTGTCACCGTGACCCCTGGGCAGCAGAAGGCAAATGAATAAACACAGCTGTTGGTCCTAGACAGAATACAGAGCAGCTCAGAATGATGGCAGGATCACTGCCAAAATGCAGTGTACTGGAAATAAGCTGGCATGCTCATTTTGTTTTCAAATAGGAGCACACTAGTTCTTTTATCTGTTCATACATACTAATCCTTGCATTGATGACTGAAAGATTAGATAATATAATGATCTCAATTCACAGAAAACCTTGCTGCATAGTGGAAATATTTAAGGACGTATATACCTTTACATGGTTAGAGCTGCTGCTGAGATCTAGGGAAAACAAAGTGAATATGAGCAAATGTCTAAGCAAGTCATCAAGTGAGGTATTCTAGGTAAAGAAAAGGCAGGTTTCTATTCCTTCCAGGTAACAATAGATAAATAACAAAGGCACTTAAAACTAGGATGGGATCATCTGTATCTTAAAAGGGAGCTTGGGATAGAGAGGAAGACATTTCTGCAGGACAATTTCAGTATCTACATAGGCATGAAGATGAGAATTATCCTCTTGCAGAAACATCAGCAAGATAGCTAAAGAATTGGGTAGTTCAGGTTCTGAAGAAATTTTTGAGAGCACATAACAGCCTCAGTTCTGTTGATATATTAGGATTTTCTTGGATTAATCTACAGATTCTGAAGTGATTTATAGGATGTGTTGTTTGCAGAAACTTTTTATAAGTGGAAAAATGTCTAAATATAAAAGATAAAAGTTGATGCATTCAAAACTTTCAATTTATTTTCTAATATTTTGAAGAACTTTTCATCACATGACTGTGAGAATGATAGTGGTCTACCTGAGTAAAATCATGCATTTATCTGAATTAGGCCAAAATTTGTGGGGGAAATAAAAAAAAAAAGTTGGAAGTGCCAAAGTGCATGAAACCATTGAAGGAATTAAAATCTTCATGCTGTATGACTTGCTAGCTTTTAATTAATTAAGCAATTGCTTTTATATGTACACAGTTGACTCATAAAAAAACCTTGTGACAAGAATATTCTTCAGTTTAGATATCTCTTATAAATTTGGTCATGCATATGCTTCACTAAATTTGTGTCAAGGCTCTTATTGCAGTGAATGTGCTTACCAAAGGTCTTTGTTCCTTTTCTTTACTGAAAAGAACTATTTAAAAATAAACAGCAGTATGTTTAGGCAGAGGATACATCCTCAGTTAAATGGAGGAGATTCAGTAAGAGATCTTCACTTTCCCTGTCTGCAAGACAAACTTTCTATAGAGGTGACTAAAAAAAGAAAATGCAAGATAATTAGTACCACTTGCTCTTGAGACCAGGATTGGGTTCTTAGGCCCTTCTCATTGGTAGTGTAGTCTGTAAGTCATGGTGGAAAGGCTGCAGTGCAAAATGCAAATAGAGAAATGGAATTTTGAAGTTTGTTTTGACCTTCCATGTGCAAAAGAAAAGATAGACACAATGGCAAAAGGTAAATTATGGGAAATTATGTTGAAATGTTAATCTGATAAAGACCTTTCTGAAACAACACCGTAGGGAGATCAGTAGGGAATATAATCCCAAATCATAGAATATGAAGGTTACAAGGTATTGGGGGAAAAAAAGAGGTAGAAAAATGTATTGTTAGTTGAGACACATCTTGAAGTACCCTGAGGTACCCCTAGTCTTACCTATCAGTTTTATGATCTTTCAGTTTTTGTTGTACTACTGGATAAGCCCCAATTAAGAAATCTAATTAAGCTGATTTTTCCCTTTTATCATTCAATAATAGAAAGATTAATCTGTTTTTGAGAACCTTTATATCACTAGACTCCATATAATGATCTCACCTATCACTGTTCCTGTATTATTGCATCACTTCTAATTAACTCCCCTGTTAATGATTTGGTACTCCTCATTTTGCAGTTTGAGAATATTATCTAAGATTTTGTGAAATTACCTATTGTTAGTTCTATTCATTGCTTAAAATTCATCATTGGCATTTTGAATCGTTAATGGCTTCATTAAAAAGTGCAGCCAGAATACTGTATTATCCTGCTAAGCACTCCATCAACATAAAACCTGAACTCTTCTTAGTCATTAATGATTTTTGCCCTTTCATATCAATGGGAAATGGTGAAATATTATCCCTACTCTATTTAAGAAGAGGTGAAATGGAATAGATTAAATAGACTGTTCAAGATAATATGGAAAGAAAAAACCAAAACTGCCTCTTAGCTTGTTGTTGGCCGTATGTCTCTTGACTATCATGTTATTCAACATTTCAGAACTTAGCCCGATCTTCTGACTATACCTCTTCAGATTTCTGAAGCTTTGGAAATGTTAAATTTGTAAAACATTGTAAAACATACATTCTGATAGAAGGGATATGAATATTCTCAATCACTTTTTCTATACTAGATAAACTTTCATCAAAGAAACAAAAAAAACTATGTTGAGAAATACTGTAAGAAATGTTTACAGGAAATGCAGTTCAGATGTCCTGTGTCCCTCTTCTGACTGTTTTCACAGTCCGACTGTCTCAGACTAGATAGCCAAATAACCAATCAAGACAGAAGTCAGGATGCATCACAAACTTTCTACTTTGTCCAAACAGATTGCTTCGAAGAGGACATGGACAAATGGCATCCCAAATGTATTGCAGTGCTTCTTAGCAAAAATGTTTGCCTTTGTTTACTTGCTGGGTTTTTGGTTTTGTTTTCTCTTTGTTTTGGTTTAGATTTTGTGTGAAAACAGATTTTGTGAAAAAGAAAACCTTTTAAAACTTGTCCACTAGAAACATTCAGCTTTTTACACTGCATAATAATGTATCCCTCTTCCAACTGTTTCTCCAGTTTCCTCTGAAGCCTTTCATTTTCATCATATTCACTAGCAAGGGGTTCCATATGTCTTCTACCCTTTCATGAATAACCATTTCCTCTAGTTTGTTCTGCACCTTGCTTCAACTAACTTTGTCTAATAGCTCCTACTATTCTTGTATTAGAAGACAAAATGAATAATGATTTTTTATTCATTCTCTTCATGCTTTTCAGGATATTATAGATCTGTAGCATATCTCCCCTGGATCATATGTTATCCAGACTGAAGATCCTAAGGGACTCAGCTCTTCCTCATATCGGAGGAAACAAAGATACATATCTTTGATCATTCTTCACCCAGAGTTTTGCATTTCTGTTGTTTTCTTAGAGATTAGGGTATTATAGCTGTACACAGAGTTTAAGACAAATTAAAAGTACCCATGGATTTCTACAGGGATATAATTATGTTTCCTGTTTTAGTGTCTGTCCCTTGAACCTGGCCTTTTGAGAGGAAATACCGAACTGGTGTATTTAGGGAAAAAGAAAGATTCTAACTAAACTATTTAAACTATTTAAAGTGAAAATTCTTGACTATCACTCTAGAAAATTAATTTCTTAAACCAGGAGAGTAGTTTGCATGGAAACCAACAGCTGGGAGGATGCAGGCAGGGACTAAACATGCACAAATTGCTTGTAAACATGAAACCAGGATCTTCTCTTCTGTGAAAGTGAAGGACAGAAAAAACCCCACCAAACATTTACTATATTGTAGGTTAAGCTCTGGATGTGAATTGCTTCATTATGTTTATGCTCCTTTTACCTGTAGCCTACACTGGGTTTAAAAAAAGAGGAAGCTTCCTACCATGACATTTAGTAGGTAGTCTCTGAATCACTAGGCAACCAGGAAGTATCAAGGAGGCAGCACATTGTAATACATATGACATTTATCTAAATCAGTCCTCTATAATATGGCAAATAAATCCCTTCACGACAGTTGTAACATTTAGCACCTTTTCCATGTAATTCAGTTCATAGACATCTAATTAAAGATCACTGAACCAAGTGTTTAAAAGGCAACCAATTTAATTGCTGTAATTGTATGATTTAGATGAATAATAAATGGGCTAATGATACTATAATATTAAGTGTTCAAGTTGGTGATCAAGTCAATTAAGATATAATTGTAAAGCAGCAATCTACACGTAATGAGTGAAATCCTTCCTATTGAGAACAATGGTGACAGGAAAAAAAATACATAACCTTATCACATTTTTACATTTAATTTGATAGACAGGAACATATAGACAAATTTTAAGCCTGCTGATCATGTAGAAATCAGGGTCCATTGTTGTCCATCTTTCAAACAGAGATACAGACTTAGCAGTTGGAAGCAAATTATAGCAAGTACTTTAATTCTTAGGCTGACCTGCAGTAGTGAGATCTTCAAGAGCTATTTAAATCTGGGGTGACGGCCACACCTGACAGCACCATCAGAACAGCTAATTGCAGGGCAACCTTCATCTGTTTGCCAGAAATAGCCTTTCCTTTGGAATCAGTCAGGCCCCAATATGTTCTTCATTGAATATTTAAAGTATGCTGACACCCAGGCATAAGCTATGAATCAATGGAAATAAAGTTTCTACAAACGCATATTTAAAAATTATTTTCGTAAAGTTTGAGTTATAGAATACCGAGTAATTAAAGAAGAACATAATGTAAACATCTTTCATTCTATTTTGCTTCCTCTTTGCAGTAAGTAGCTTAATGTTGTTCAAGGTGTCTATATTATACGTGTTTCTGAGTTTGTAATTTTTTTTTTAGAAATATATCATTGTTACCACATCTTTATGTAAGGCTGAATGATCAAGGTCATAGACTCAGGTAATTGGTGGGTGTACATGAACTCACTTATAAACAGGAAAAACAAACCTTAAAACTGTGCAACACAGATTAAGAGCATGCACATTCCCCCAAGCACAGCAAATGTGTGTGGTACCTAAAACTGCCCCAAGGAAAAGCTTTTAAATCTTCAGAGATCTAAGCAAAGAGATGTAGTAGAACCAAATCACACTGTACTTGGCATGGACTCATGAGAGCTGCAAGAAACAAAGCTTGTCCATGTGGATATTATATTACCTACTCCTAAAAGGCAAACCAGCTTGTCCATAATGAACCCCAGTATCATTGTAGCATGGCAGGCTAAATAGATCCAAATTGCCAGTCCAGGCTCTGGTTCTGTTGAGTTCGATAGTAGATTGAGAGAGGTGTTATCTTTTACTGGAAACTTCTTTTCCCTTGTCTGTTGCTTTTTGTGGGATGAACTACTGTAAAATAAATACTCACGAGCACTGTGAAACTTTGCCTAAGAACAGCCAGTATACCTTAGTAATTAGTTTGTACCCTAAATAAACAATTTTCCATCCTACCAAATGAGTTTAATTTTTTATTCAATCTTATAATTTATTTTTTTTTTTGCTTTTTGTTTTTACTAATGAACCTAAAGTATAATCATACTAGTCTCTCCCATAAAGCATGATAAAAGAATACTAATCAGACAGTAATAAAGTATGATGCAGAACTGTTACCTGGAGAATATTAATTTTTTCTGGATTGGAAACCCTGATTTTGTCCATTCCATCTATAGTTTTTTTTTCTTATTCCTTCCACCATCCTCCAAGCATATCCTATTTAAATGAATGAGGAATAGTCCCCTCAAAGACATTTAATCCCAGATTTGGATAACAAGACCAGTTGCTGCAGATTGCTGACACCAGTGACAAGGGATTTGTGAGGACATGTTTGAGGTTTAGGTTCATACGCATTTTCCTGTATAAGAGCAGCAATGCAATTATCAAACATCAATGCTATGATTTCAATTAATCCTAAAGAAAAGTGCTTGCTTTCAGGCTGTCATTGCAGTATATCCTCACAAATGCTATCTCTTGGTATAAAATCATCACAACTGAAGTACCTGGATATTGTTTATCTTATTGATCCTTTCACTTACTTACTCTTCCTTGTCAGTAATGCAGACATTTTTAGAGTATACTTTCCACTGCCAATGACTCCAGTATGTTGGCCCTGTCTTTGGAAAGACTTCTCTCTCAATGCTGATGACTTTTTTCCATGACGTCTGAAAGATGTATGTTTTGTTCATAGGCAAAATCTCTCATCTATGTATTTTGCATTTGCATTTCTACACTGGAAGATGCTTTCCACTGACCACTCCTACTTTCAATATATTGAATCAAAGATCATATTCTACCCAGACCACATTTTCCTTTGTCTCTTTTCTGTCACTTCCTTTTCATCATCATAGAAAACACAAATTACTTTTGGTCTTAATTTTCAAATTCTTTTATTCTCTTTCCTTCTTGTCTCTTAGTATCCCTTACCATTGTAGAAGATAGCATCAGGTGATTTTTTTTTCTCCCATTCCAAATTATCTAAGATGGCATTCCTTATCCTCAACAAATCACATTTTCCAATTCTTTAATTTTTACTCTCACCAAAGCTATGTTCAGATAGGACATACACCACATGCACATCTACAAAGCTACTCTATCTCCCCTCCAATTTTCTCCTACAAATGCTCTATATTCTTCACTCTGTAGCATTTTCCTTCTTCCCATGGCTTTGTTTCTGTGCTCCAAGGATCCAAGGCTGAGGTCTGATATGGCCCAGCTGTGTGATCTTGGCTGAGACTTTGAGGGAAATTGCTGAGCTGTGACAAAGAACTGTGAGAAAATCTCTAGAGCTGGCCCATGGAAGATAACAAAGGAAAAATTTGAGACAGAAATCAAGAGATGGAGATTGCAGAATTCAAGAGAAAACATCAACATTGAAAAATATAAGATCCCAAAGCAAAATACACGGAGCTGACAAAGCTGGTGGAAGAAGGCAACTCAGCAACATGGCAAATACATTTTAGTGAGCAGCAGAAGCCATCCCTTCTGCTCCTGATTCATCCTTGACTGGCAATGAAAGAGTATTCAGGTGGTCTACTAGAATGATATATGAAATATTATGCTAGGCACTGCTCACATTCTAGCCATTGTTAGTGTGTTAGCCAATAAATGACTGCTTTATTATTGAAGTTGTGTATATTTATGTTGTGGTTTAGCCCCAACAGGCAGCTCAGCCCTACACAGCCACCCACTACCCTCCTTGCTTCCAGTGGGATGTGGGAGAGAATCAGATGGGTAACAGTGAGAAAACTTGTGGATTTTCACTAAACAATTTAAAAGGGAAAGTAAAAGTGGCACACACAAGCAAGGGAATTAATTCACTACTTTCCATCAGCAGGCAGGTTTTCAGCCATTTCCAGGAAAGCAGGGCTGCTTCATGCATAATGATTACTTGGGAAGACAAATGCCACCACCTAGGATGCCCCTCATTCCTGCTTCGCCTAGCTTTTGTAGCTGGGAATGACACCATATGGTATGGAATAACTCCTTGGTCAGTTTGGGTCAGCTGTTCTGGCTCTATTTCCTCCCAGTTTCTGCTTGCCCCTACTTGCTGGGAGGGACAGAGTGAGAAGAAGAGGCCTTGAGGTTGTGCAATCACTGTTCAGCAATAGCTGGATTTTCAGTGTGTTATCAACTGTATTTGAGCTCAAAGCAGTACAACTCTTTCTTTTTCTTTTTTTTTTTTTAATTTTTTTTTTTAACTTTTATGTATCCTGTTTACAGTTTCTTCACATCAAGAGAGAGTTGCCCAAATATTGTGTCCAAAGGCAATTTCTTGGCTGTAAGTCATCCAAATCCTCCCAGCAAATGATTTATACGCATAATATGCATAATATACTTGTACGTGAAAGTATACATACCCTTAACCTGAGCTGGTCATTTTAGAATAATTTTATGAAAAAATATGTGTGGCATAATACGCATCACAGTAGAGTTGAAATTATTGAAATTACTTACATGACTGTCAGTCTAGATATTTCTTGCGATTGGCTGTGAAGAAAGCCTTAGATTTTGAGTTCAGCTTTGGGTGCCTAAGCTGTCTGAAGTGAGATAAGATGAATGCCAGCACTTTGTGTACTGAGATTGCTATAGGATTCTTTAGTTTTTTTCTTGTTCTTTCCTCTGTCAGTATCTGCCTTTCAATCTGTTGTTTTATTAGATTTGTTTGTTGTTAATGAGAGGAGTCTTAAAACTGAAGTAGTCCTTAAAGTTTTATGATAATTGTTGCTAGCATAGGGAGTTAGAATCTGGATGACCCTTACATTATCTTCTAACAAATTCTTTATACAAAAGTGTGAAGGGGCCTTAAATTTTGTTACGCTGTGTAAAGCATCCTGCACAATGGAACACTCATACATGCTGAAAGCCTCTGGTTTTTATAATAACAGAAGTAATAAATCATGTCTGAATCTTGATCAAATTATATCTTCACTTTTTGCCTATTTAAATGTCACTTGCAGATTAAATTGGATCATGGGAGGGTTTTTTTCTTTCTTTTTCTTCTTTCTCAAAACTTTCTCAAATGTTGAATAGTATGTGACATTTGGATTTCAATCAAAGACTATAAATTCTATTTACAATCCCTCAAGAAGATGAAGAATATAGGAAGTTCAGAGGACAAGAGTTGAATCAATTACTATTATTTAAGTGCAGTTCTCTGACTGTCTAAGGAATGGCCCAGGGAAATATTCTCTTCAGTACGAAAGAAAATCAGACACATTTGTTTCCACATCCATAAAAAAATGATTGTTTACACATTGAAGAGCCTTTGTCAAGCACATAAGACCACATTATTAAAGGGTTTTTTTTTTTCCTAGGGAGATTTCTATGGCAATACATACTAAAATATGACAAGATAATATTGTTTACAGTCAATAATGATGACATTATAGATCAGGTAATCACACACTACAATGCTAGTGATGGGAAAGCAAGTCCATCTAACTCCATTGAAGGAAAAAAAAGTTATCCTGAAAGTAAGGTCCTTGCTTTCAAAAGGCAAATAAGGACAAATGAATTACTTGGATATCCTGAGAAGCAGCTTGATTGAGGAGAAGCTAGGGGTGGAAAGATTCAAGTACTTCTCTGTGAGGAAGGTTCTCAATACAGTTGTTGCCCCAAGCATGGAAGCGGCATAGTCACAGCAGCACAATGAGACAATTAGGTATGCCAGAACATGTGTGTTACCAGGGATAGAACAGATAGCTTTGCGGGAAACAGATCCAATGACATGGGATTTTTTAATAGACTTGTGCTCTATATACCCATCCCACCTACCAGTTGTCATAAAAATTGCTAGAATATCATACTTCTGGGGCAAAAATCCTAGTTTTAAATTTGTCTGAGACAAATTGGGGTGCAAATACAGTGGGGTTTTCTGCAGAAACAAAACTTATTTTTAGTCCGACTTTTCTAAAAATCTAAAGCCTGTTAGTCCCATTCAGATGAATCGACAGGAAGAATTTTAGGAATAAATCACATAAGGCTACTTTGATATACATCTTTTATAAGTTTATAGCTTTTCACGACAAAAGTAATAGATCTCAGCAATATGCACTTTCAAGAAGAATTTGATGTACTGACCCACAGGAAATTATTTTAGCTAAATGTAGAATACAAGGTTGCTAACTAGAGTAGAGTCAAAGCATTAACCCAAATAAAAGAGACTAAAGGATTGATAAGCAAGGACTCAGAAAGTGATGATAATATAAAAATTGCTAATATTAAACTCAGTTACTATGACAAATATTCATTCATTATATTGTATATAATACATCCATATGTTGTGTTAAGGGAAGAAAAAGCAAACAGGATGGAATTTGCATGAAAAATCTTAAGAATGTGGAACTCTGGGATTCACACTGGTGACTGTAGCACAAAAGTTCCAAACACATGTATGGTTTTAAAGAACAATGAAGAACTTTTTCAGGTAAATAACCAGAAGCCCTATGAAGATACTTTTTTTTTTCTCCTATAATTATTTTCTTTCTAAATATAAATATATTTAATTGTTTTTTAGCACTTAATTAATCCTAACACTGTCAATATCTTCACATGAGGTAGTTTTAGATAAAATTCCCAGCTGGATCAGCAAAGAACTCTGAAGGAGGAGTGTAGCTTTNTCTTTTATTAGGAATAATTTCTTTATTTTAATGAATTACTCATCCAGCAATGTTAAATACACTGGCTAAAGGCAAAAAACTCATCAGCAATACAGTCGGTTGAAAAAAGATTAAGATGATAGAAAAACACAGCTTTATTTGAATTATATATCAAAGAGTCTGTATAGCTATGGCTCAATAATTCTGCAAGTAAATAATTTTAAATGCTCTCTTTATGAAGCAATGCTTGAATCAGCATAGAAAATCCATCTGGTTAAAGAAAAGTATTTATTTTGCCAATCCAAACTAAAAAAACAAACAAACAAAACCCCCAAAAAACAAAAAAAAACCCACCCTGAAACCCCCAAACCATCATGCTTTGGAGCTGGTGACTGGTCGATAACTTTTATTCTGGTTTTTTACTCCAATTCCTCTGTTTTATTGAAAAGATTCATTACAAATGGTGATTTCATCAAATACGAGTACTTTCAAAATAAAGCCCTTAATTCTCTCATGAATCCAGGCAATATGGCTGAAAATTTGGGTTTTATACTCCTTTCCCTAAATCAAACAGAACCATAGAAGCATGTATGCATGTTGGAAGGGATCTTAAAAATCACCTAGTTTCAACACCCCTGCCATGGGCAAAGACATCTTCCTCTAGAATAAGTTGCTCAAAGCACCATCCAACCTGGCCTTGAACATATCCAGGGATGGGACAGACACAACTTCTCTGGGAATCTTGTTCCAATGCCTTACTAATCTTTGAGTAAAGAATTTCTTCTTAATATCTAATATAATCTAAATCTCTTTTCTTTTAGTTTATAGCCAGTCCCCCTTGTCATCTTATACGCCCCTGTCAAAAGTCCGTCTCCAGCTCTCTTGCAACCCTTTTATGTACTGGAAGGTGCTGTAAGGTCTTCCTGGAGCCTTCTCTTCTCTAGAAGGTGCTATAAAATCTCCAAAGCATCTTCTCTTCTCCAGGATGAACAACACCAAATTTCTCAGCCTGTGCTCATAGAAGAGGTGCTCCAGACCTCTGATCATCTTCATGGCCTCCTCTGCACAATGTGATAGCTATGGAGATACTGAATAGAGAACTTGTCATGAGTCAATGGTAGTAAGAAATATATTACCATATTGATCCATCTCTCTATAATAATCTTGATGCAGAACCTGGTTTGAAACAACAGAGAGAAAAACTTTGATTTGGTCATTCCAAATCTTGCACTACTAGTCATCATCATCGCGAACGAAGATTCGGGAAGGGCTCTACCCACGCTTGCTGCAAGCGCACTGATGGCTAAAGAGGCCGATGTGAGATAGGCAAGTCCAGTTGCAAAAGGCACAGCAGAAAGTCTCTATGGGTGGTGTTGGTGAGGCACGGTTCTTTCTGCACTGTCTTTTCTCCTCCTGACAGATTCTGCATGCATTCTCAAAGGAAGCAGCAGCGTTATGGATGGTGTGTCTCCATGCCTCCCGATTGGAGGCCAGAGTGGACCATTGATGGTAGTCAATATGGCCAAGGCTGAGGTATTGTTTCAGGGAGTCCTTGTATCTCCTCTTTGGGGCTCCTCTCTTGCGGCAGCCGGTGGCAAGTTCACCACAGAGCACGATCTTAGGGAGGCGGTGATCCTTCATCCTGGAGATGTGCCCTGCCCAGCGCAGCTGCGTCCTCAGCAGCATGGCCTCAATATTGGTGACTGCTGCCTGTTCAACGACAGATGCATTAGTCATGTAATCAGACCAGTGGATGTTGGGATTGAACAAAGGCAGCGGTAATGGAAGCGTTCGAGGAGACACAGGTGGCTCACAGCAAAACAGCTTAATTGCTAAGATTTTTGAGGTATAAAAAAGAATTTGAAGTAAAAGACTAAGATTATCTCAAAACCATCCTCTTGTTTCATGGTAGAAGGGAGCTGTTCTAGTTACATGTGATGGGACCAGTTTATCACTATTTGGGTGTAACTAAAACTGTGTATTCTACACCCTCTATGTAATTTCTGATGGACTGTTAATAATGGAACATTTGCAGCAGCTGCCCAGGGCACACCTGACACCTCAAGCTACAAGCTGGGTGTTAAAGAACCCTGCAAGGCAGAGGAGTTTTTCTGTCTTCACACCACTGACTCAGGTGTTGTAACTCCCATCTAGAGAGGCATTAACATTTTCACACCCAGCCTGAGGGGTCATGTCTGCTAATGGGCCATAATGGATTGCATAATAGGCAGCTGCAATGACCATTAAAGATTCCAAAAATATCCCATGACTCACAGAGTAATTCACCCATTCTGAAACTTCCTACCCTGGGGGATGTACTGGGCATTCCCACCTGAACCTGAGCATATATAATCTTGGAGTTTGGGGACTTTGGATCAACAGGAAGACCAGAACCTCAACCAGATAGAGACTGCCACTCTTGACAACACAGCGATCATTACTTCGAAAGAACTGTGACCATTTCCTTTCCTTTTACTTTGCACTCAGGGGGACCACGTGGTGCTCACCACAGAGGGTATCGAACGCCGTTCTGTCCATGTCCCAGGGTGCTGGGTCTTTGGGGGACAAAATCAGTTTTTCTCTGTATCATTGTATTTACTATAATCTTTTTAGTAAGTTGTAACTTTGACTTGTAATCCCTCTTGAGTTGGGTTAATTTTTCCCATCAGTTTACTTTTAAACCAGCACAGGAGGAAAAGCTAAAAATATGTTCTTAACATCGGTAGGATCATCATTTAGTAATCTTGAGTCACAGTGGCAGGAATTATTTTCAAGAAAGGAAGGATGACATTAACACAAAAATTATTTAATCTGTAGAAAATTAATTAATGCATCATTTTTGATTTGATAAATCTTGTAAATTGATTTCTTCAGCAGTTTGACACGGCCTGATACAGGCAGTATGGGATTTCTGTAGAATTTTGTCCAGCCCATGGTGTTATGGAGGAAATGTGGTCTAGATTATTGTGCAAACTACTAATGTACTTATAAAAAAATCAGGAATGGACAGCCTGTATGTATGGTCAATATCTTTATGATGATGGCTGGAACAGAGTCCACAGTGGGAGGGATGGGATTTGCTGCAGTTGCACATTATGTTCCAAATATTTTGTCTATAATGATGTGTTGTATCCTGCTATTGTTTTATATGCTGCTTAAACACTGTGTTACATCCTGTAACAGTCACAGTTATTTGTGAAACAGAAAGACACTGAGGGTTCTCTTCCATCCTAAGAGCCTTCAGATCAATATTAACTGGAAGTGTTTCTTTTCTGATGGGGACTGAGGTGCACTTCCTTGTGGTTTCTGCATCCTCATGAAAGGGCAAGCATTGCTACCATCTTTTGACTTAGTACTGAGGAATCCTTGGGGCTTTTAATGCATAAGTGATTAAAGAAATAAAAAAAAATGATTGCTACTTTTAAAGCAATAATGTTAGCTCAGGTGCGATCTCCAGCTCAGTGAGTTCCTAAACTGCTGAAAGACGTGAAGGTATAACCATGGAGACAGTCACTGTATACCTGCCACTTTCTTGGACTCTTTTTCTGAGCTTTTATGCCATTGATCCTTACTTGATTTCTAGCAGAAAAGTCTTTGTTGTAGTGAAAGCAAGGGGAGAGTGGGAGGAAGCAGAGGATGAGTATAAAGAAAATAAAATATTTCAGGGCCATTTCTGAATGTCTGTCCTCCTTGGCACAATCTGGCAAATGAAGGACCAGGTGAAGTTGGTTCTGGGGTATTCTGTATGAATATGAAGCATCAATGTAATGGTCCCTGACATGTTAAATTTCTTGATCTCCTATCTTTGAGCTTCCCATGCACATTGAAATTGCTGACAGAGAAACCAACAGTGCAATAGTCCTGACTCACCATCTGGGGAATCAGAGATGTTTCCAAGTTAAATTTTTGCCTCCGAATTCCTCTGTCAGAAGAAGCCAGTCCTGTGGGCTGATTCTCCTTTTTCTTGTACTCCTTTCAGGTTTCATTCAGCCCCCTGACTTGATGAAAAATAATTCCTCCTTTCTGTTCTGCCCTTGATGCCTTTTTTTCTCTGTTCAACTTGGCTAAAAGAACAGAACAACAAAATAACCTGTCCTCATTTCTATCACTAAATAGGATTGATAGGGATTTCTATAAATAATTAAAGAATGATAATTAACAGAGCATAAACATATGAATATTTCAGGGTTTTGACAACAGCTGAAAGACATAAGAGCATGCAGTGTGAAGAGCTGTCTGGGTACTTTATGACCTCTGCAGTCTCTAAAGCATTAAATTTTTCAGACTTGAGAAACATATTTCCAATTTAGTTTTTTAAAGACCAGTAAAGGCCATGAAAAACCAAACCATTTGAGTGAAACACCCAAACTGAAATCCAAGCATATGAGTGCTTTTGTCTGCATGAGAGCCTGATTAAATCTCTTGCTGAAATATTTTTAGGATTGGTCCTCTACGTACAGATAGATCAATAGAAGGGCCTATGGAGAATTGATTCATATTCTTAATCTTTCATGTTAAAAAAAAAAAAAGTTTTCTCTGTTTGATGAGTGCTGGAATTTAGTTCTAGTGCATAGTGTTCATATTTACTAACAGTAGACATTTCTGCTGTGACAATGACATTTCACTGTATTATATATTTCAAGGAGTTTTGGGCAGTCAGTTGCAATTGACATTACATGAACTGACTCCTAAGTAACCCAGAAGAGCTTGTGAGGTCACATGCAAAACTTCTCTACACTTTTAATGTTCAAAGTGAATTACATCAGTCTTAGCAGAATGCTACTGGCTCTGGATACTGCTTTGTTGTTCAGTCATGTCTCTTTAACTGCTTGCAGCATACTCCTTCAACTTTCCACATGTGGAAAGCTACATATCAGAGTTCTATCCCCAGCTGCATGCGTGATTCTGGTTTGGGTGTATGTCTCGATGAGAAGAACTGATTCAGAACAGAAACTCTGAATGAATTAAGCAGTGTTTTCAAAACAGCATTACACTGTTTTTAGAATTGCTTTCGTTGTTTCTCATCGTTTGATAGGGACGCAATGGCAAGGTGTAGGTGTCTTGAGGAAAGGAAACATAATTTTTTTTTAATACCAAAATATATTCAGAAATAATAAGGATAAGAAAAGGCTCTTATCCTATTTTTAGATTCAGGTGGCTGGATCTGGCATTTATGAAATTCAATAGGGACAGTACAGTGTGCATGGTTGGTACTCAATTACGCATTTACTGAGCACTAATTTTTATTAAAGAACTTACTGATTGAATAAATTACTTTGCATATAGTTATTGAACCTTCAAGCAAGTTAGGAATGACAAAGGAGGGAGATGAC
This sequence comes from Grallaria varia, assembly GCA_013396735.1. Taxonomy (NCBI): domain Eukaryota; kingdom Metazoa; phylum Chordata; class Aves; order Passeriformes; family Formicariidae; genus Grallaria; species Grallaria varia. The sequence continues at coordinate 41,726 of VWZG01000223.1, forward strand.
AGACCATAATCAAGTGAGAACATGGCAATTCTGGTTGGCAAGCAAAGGGTACAGATGATTTGGACAGAAGAGACAGTGAAAAAAAGTACAAAACAGGGCCACCAAGTGTACATACACAGAGGAAAAATTGTCTACAGGAAAGGATTATAGGGGTAAGATCCAGATACCGTTTCTGGGAAAAGGACATCATGAGTGGATGCCTCCCTGAAATGCTTGTACACTAATGCATGCAGCATAGGGAAAATGAGGAGGAATTAGAGGTCAGTGCATGATTTTAGGGCTGCCATCTCACTCAGTGATATGTCAGAGACATGGTGGAGCAGCTCACACAGTTGCAGTCGTGTGATAGGTGAATGTAGGCTCTTTAGGAAGGACAGGCTAGGAAGGCAAGGAGGGGGATTTGTCCGTTAGTTGAAGGAGCAGATGAAACACAGGGAGATCTGCCTGGGCACAGGAGAGGAGCCAGTAAAGAGGTTTTGGGTCAAGTTTACAGTATAAATCAGCAAGCACAACACTTGGTGTTTGCTTCAGGACACCTGATAGGGTAGAAATAAGTGAGGTCTTCTTCAGGCAAACAGAAGAATCCTGGGGTTTACAGGCCCTGGTGCTCATAGGGAAATACAATCAACCCAAAATCTTATGGAGGCACGATCTAACAGGACACAAGCAATGCAGGATGTTTCTGGATTCCATGATCGACAACTTCCTGGTGGAACTGAATGATTAGCCCAGGATGAAAGATGGTATGATGGTCTGATACAAACAAAGAATAATGGTTCAGGAATATCAACACTGGATACAGTCTGGGATGCAGTCATCTTTCAAAGGTGGAGTTCGGAATTCCGAGAGCAGTACTCAGGGCAAAACCCAAAATCACTACTGTGGACTTGAAGGGAGCAGATTTCGGCCTTTTCTAGAAGCTCTTCTTGTTGAGATGGTCCTGAAGATGTGATCAGTCAAGGGGAGCCACTTGATTCTCAAGGATGACTTCCTCCAAGCTCAAGAATGTACAGGAAGGCAAGCAAAAGTGGCAGAACTACTCACACTTGATGGTGGGCAGTAAAGAAGATGGAGCCAGATTTCTCAGTGGTGATCAATGGGAACAAACTAATACAAATACAAATAATTCCACTTAAAATGTAAGAGTTCTTTTTATTCATTTATTACTATAAGCTACTTCTCCACGGACACCCTCTTG
>VWZG01000225.1:0-19124 GCA_013396735.1 Grallaria varia
TTTGAGAGCCCTCAGTGAGCACCAGAGGGGTTTGTGAGCCCTCAGTGAGCAGCGGGGGTGTTCGGGGAGCCCACAGTGAGCACCGGGGGATTTGTGAACCCTCGGTGAGCACGGGGAGGGTTCAGCCCCCCCAACCACTGACGGCGCCACAAGATGGCGGCCGCCCCGCCGGACTGCAGCTCCCGGCATGCCTCGCGGCGCTGTGCGAGGGCGGAGCGGCCCCTCCAGGCCCTGCCCGGGATGGCCTCGCCCCGGGAATTTCCGGCCCCAGAAGTTCCCCGTCGGCGGAGTCGCGAGTCCCGAAGGGAGTCTTTTAAAGTGGGAATGTAGCTGTGAATTTTAATGCTTTCCCGAGTCGTTATTCTCACCTTGCTCTCCACACGTTATTCTCTGAGAAGCCAGGGCGGGTTCCTCTGGGGTGTTACAGAACAACTCCAGTGTGCGCTGTCATTGGGAATACTTTAATTCGCTCTTAAACCGGGGCTTGCTGAGGGAGCAGAGGGTGGTGACAGATCCCTTCCCTTTTCCTTCCCCCTTCCCTTTGCCTTTCCCTTTTCCCTTCCCTTTTCCCCTTCCCCCTTGTCCCTTCCCTTTTCCTTTCCCTTCCCTTGTCCCTTCCCTTGTCCCTTCCCTTGTCCCTTCCCAGTCCCTTCCCTTGTCCCTTCCCTTTCCCCTTCCCTTTTCTCTTCCCTTGTCCCTTCCCCCTTCCCTTCCCTTTCCCCTTCCCTTTTCCCCTTCCCTTTCCCCTTCCCTTTTCCCCTTCCCTTTTCCCTTCCCTTGTCCCTTCCCTTTTCCTTTCCCTTCCCTTTCCCCTTCCCTTTTCCCCTTCCCTTTTCCCTTCCCTTCCCTTCCCGTGGGGGAAATACCTGCGAGATGGTTCTGTCCCGTTCCTCCTCATCCCTTCCCTACTGAAGCCCATCTGTGCCCCTCTCCCAGTGGAATACTTGGCAAAACCCAGGACATGCTCCTGTAAATTCAGAGCATCTTTTCCTTTGGGAAAAGAAGTGAGATCTCAAAGTCATCCTATGTGTAAAATAAAAGAGGGAAAGTGGTCAGTGTAAAGAGAAAGGAGCATTTTACTTTGATTACTTACATTAGTCATTTGCCTCCCATGGCTAATTACTGTAATTAGTTACTGTGGGGCAGGTAAAGAGGGATTTTATGTTTTCCTTTTTACCCCAGCCAAGGAGAACCAAAAGGAGAAAAACACAAGCCTGGCCAGTAGAGTTGCTTCTGAGCATGTTGGGGTGTTTGCCATCACTTTCACAATCAACTGTTTTCCTTGGGAAACTTTTTCCAAGGTACTTCAGTTCGTCATTTCTAGGAACTGGAGCCTCATGTCCAGAAAAAGCTCCCGTTGGAACAGGCTGTAGCTGCCCCTCTCCTTAGCAACACACATCCCACAAACAAACGCTCGGGAGCACCCGGGATCCCAACGAGTCCGTGTCCTTCCAGGACTGACAGTTCAGCACCCTCAGTGGACTTGTTCTTGAAAAAAGAATCCCAGGATGGTTTGGGATGGAAGGGACCTTAAAGATCACCCAGTGCCACCCCCTGACATGGGCAGGGACACCTCCCACCAGCCCAGGTTGCTCCAAGCCCCGTCCAACCTGGCCTTGGACACTCCCAGGGATCCAGGGGCAGCCACAGCTTCTCTGCCCACCCTGTGCCAGGGCCTGCCCACCCTCCCAGGGAGGAATTTCTTCCCAATATCTAAGTTGGGTTTTTTAATTCTCCACTAAAAAACATTCCCCTTTGTCCTGTCACTCACCCTTGTGAAAGTTCCCTCTCCAGTACCAGGATTTGTTTTGGTTGAGCCAAGCTACAAATTTTCTTCACAGAGTCTCCACCTCACACTGAATTATTTTGGAAGATTTCAGCAAAATCAGTGGAACTGTTCAAGCCTCAGAGCAAAGGCTGCAACTTTTGGCACCCAACCCTGTCATTGTCAGGAGCCTCCTGCGTCCGTCCACTTGAAAAATCCACCCCAAATTTGGACAAATGGTGAGACTGACAATTTTAGGCTTCATTTGAGAATGGGAATTCCTTCAGGAAATCACAGTTGAGGGGGAAGGGGCTTCCCAGTGGAGTATTGGTGCCCACAGCCTGGAGGTGGGAAGGCATTTCACCTGTCACCATAGCTGGGCTGACAGCTCCTACCTGTCCCATGAGGGCATGGTTCTGTCTTTAAAGTAGTTCTTTTATCCCTCTGCTTTTCCAGGGTTTTTTGGTTGGTTGGTTGGTTGGGTTTTTTAACACAGTTTTATTTGCCCCACCTGCAGAGCTGCCTCCAGCCCTGGGGGACCAGCACAGGAAGGACATGGAGCTGCTGAAGAGTCCAGAGGAGGCACCAGGATGGGCAGAGGATGGAGCAGCTCTGCTGGGAGGAAAGGCTGGGAGAGCTGGGATTGTTCAGCTTGGAGAAGGGAAGCTTTGGGGGGACCTCACTGTGGCCTTCCAGGACCTGAGGGAGCTCCAAGAAAGATGGAGAGACTATTTCCAAGGGCCTGGAGAGACAGGACAAGGGGAAATGGCTTCACATGGAAACAAAGTAGGGTTAGGTGGGATATTGTTATTTTTAAGTCGTGCTGAGCCTGAACCAGAACTCAATGGAAAAACTCTAAGAACAAATGAACCTTAAACTGAAACCAATTGGGAAAATGATACGAACTTCAGAATGACACATACATTTGTTTTATGGATTTACCTGATCATCACAGAATCATGGAATGGTTTGGGTTAGAAGGGACCTTAAGATCGTCTCGTTCCAACCCCCTGCCATGGGCAGGGACACCTTCCACCTTCCTACCTGACCTTCTTTGTGGCATTATTTTAACAAATATATTTACATTTTTTAGAATAATTTGATTTCATTTGCCTCAACTCAGAGCTGAAATACATGCATTAGTTGATATGGAATGATAGCATTCCTCACTTGGAATAAACACAGGGAGGCTGAAACAGAGCTTTTTTCCTGCTTTTTTGATATAGTTTTGAAATCTCTGCTCAGAGAACATCCATGTAGAGTCCCAGAATCACGGAATGGTGTGGGTTGGAAGGGACCTGACTCAAGGAATTCAATGGGAGCAGTTCAAAAGGTGAAACAAAGTCAGGACAAAAATGCACTTGTGATTTCACTTCTTGCCATCAGAAGGATGTGGAGCACACAGTGCTGAGAGAGTTTAGAGATGATTAAGTGTAATAAAAAAGTAGTTTCAAATATTATTCCTATATTGGACAATTTTTAGATCTCTTCCTGATTTATATAAGCACATTTCATCAACTGAACATTGTTTTTCAGAGCACCTGAGTGGAAAGGCTGTTCTTGACTCCTGAGTCACAGCGAGGAGTTAGCAGCAGAAATAACTGAAATACACTGAATAGTAAAATAACTGATACACTAAACTACAGGAAGTAAATTAAAATTCATTATCTCTGGTGGAGAAATCACCCCAAATCCCAGCACTGCAGCACATAAGTGGTGGTGCTTCTGAATGGCTCAGAAAGGAGGAAGATAATAACAAAGGAATTAAAATCTCTGTACCCCACAGAGGGACTGTACAGACATTAAATCTTATCAATGCTTTCTAAAACATCCCCCACTGTAGTGGAATTTCCTTTTCATAAAAAAAAAAATTATCCTTTAAAGTATATCAGACTTAAAAGAACTAATAAGAAAAGACCACAGAAGGCAACAAAATACACTTATTTGTTCACATGTCAAGGTGAGAAAAGCTAATTGAGAGGAAACTAAGCTGAGGAAAAGTCCAGACAGATGGTGTAAAGAAAGCCAGATTTTCTGTCATGTTAAAACTGAAAGAGGTACTATAAAAGTAAATAACACCACAAAGCATCATATTGGTCAAGAAACTTTCAAGGTAATTAAGAATGAAGTAATTTTCCAGCAAAAATGCACAGTTTTTAAGGGAATTCCCTCAGACTAACTGTCGTTGTATAGTTTAAAAGGGTTTGAACTCACTGAAAATTGCACAGAGCTTTACTTGCCTCTCCAAAGAATTAGCAAATAAGGAAAATAATGTTCTGAAACATGTAGGGGATGACAAAAACAGTGGCTAAAACCAAACAAGTGATTTAGAGCTTAAAAATAAAATATTGGTAGAGTCTGGTGGGGAAAGAAAATAGTGACTGAATATCCTGAATAAAAAGTACTTAGGAATCAGAAAACAAAATTAAATAAAGAAATAGTAATTTTTCTCAGTGCAAAAGGTTTTTTCTGGGTGTTGTGATATTCTCAATGACGATGTGCAAGTTAGAATAATACATAATTATAATAATATTGTAAAATACTATGATAAAAATATAATGAGAAATTAATGTGTAAAATTGACTTTTTGAGTGCTGATAGCACTTGAAAAATAATTTGGTATTTCTACAGGTATTGTTGACATTGACACCACAAAAAACATGGTGCCCAAAATTTATCTGGGACATAAATATTCCCTAATATCTTTGGGACAGGTCTTAGCAAAATCTTGAGTCAATCAACTCACCAGTTTGATCTCACTTGATACTTTATTCCTTTGGTCACTAAGCCCAGTATTGAGGTCAGAGCAGGCACCAGAGGAGCAGAAATTCCCAAGTTTTCCCAGGAAACGAGCATATATACTGACTAATAATGCAACATAAACCCATTTTCCATCAGCTTTTGTAATCAAAAAGCTTTGCACGGGTAAGTTTTGTCATGACCTCAAAGGAGAGGGGAAGGTAACAGAACTTTTTAAATTTAATTTTATTAAATATTGATTTAGGGCTGAGGGAAATAACTCGTGTCAGCCAGTGACATCCACACCCTCAGCTGTTTACATTTTGCTGTGATATAAATAACTTTTCAAACTCCAGGTCTAAAATTACAGTTTATGGATCAGCTTTTACCCACTGATGCTTCTTTCTCCTGGTTGTGAGGAGAGTGTAACCGGGTCTGCAGGTTGATAATTAATCCAAGTCCAGAAAAGGAGGTGGGTTTTTTTTAAGGAATTCTTCAAGCTCAGTTCACAGAATCACGGGATGGTTTGGGTTGGAAGGGACCTTAAAGCTCACCCAGTTCCAACCCCCTGCCATGGACATGGATTCCTTCCACCAAACCAGGTGATTTTCAGGCTTTCCTTGTTCAAAGCAGCGAATTATTTACAATATTTCCGAATCAAACCACTCAAAAAATCATGAGCTGTGTCCTGTTTCTGAACTGGTAGATTATTTTAGATGGAAATATTTCTACCCCAGCTCTGTTCCCTGGTCTGGACTCGCTGCAGCCCCTCAGTGGCCTTGTCCCAGAACTGGACACAGAACTGGAGGTGTGAAATCCACGCCAGAACTCAGAATTATGGGGAATTTAACACAGCTATGTCAAATGTAAGTGCAGGGCAGACAAGGTCTGGACATCCCAGGGGGACATCCTGGGGACCAGGTGGGCTCCATCCAGGAGCTCCAAGGTAACTCAGGTGTCCAAAAGCTGAAGAACTGACTGCAGTGTGTAACCCTTCCCTCACTAACCAGGCAGGGAAGGCAAACATGAAGAGAAATTTCAAGCATTCCCAAGATTTTCAGGGGCAATGGGTTTCCTAAACGAGCATCATTTAAAAAGAAGGAAAAAAAAATGAAAATAAAAGAAATTAAAAAGGCCTTTATGTGACAAGAAGCAAGAGAAGAATGGATCAAAAACTGGGTGGCTGACAGGAAACAGAAATAAAACAACAGTAAAAGGTCAGTTTTCAGATCACAAGAGGAGTCTGCAGGGACCTGGGCTGTCACTGGTGCTGCTTCATGTATTCCTAAAGATCTGGGGAAAGGGGTGAGCAGTGAAATACCACGGACTGCTAAAGATACTGAGCATTCAGGTAAAGGAAAGGTAGAGGACAAAGTGTGATGCTGCCTGTGAAGAACTGAAGAAATACCTTACAAGGCTGAGGGACTGTATAATGAAAGGGCAGATAAAATCTGATGCAGTAACGCAGTGCACAGGGAGGAAAAGCTGTGGACACAAGGATGGGCTGTAAGCTGGTTTTCCACTCACAGATGAGACCTTTGCGTTCTGATTAATATTTCTGTAACAATCTCAGCACAATGTTCCCTTTGACTCAGAGAAACAAATCAAATATTTGAAATTATGAAGAGAACAAACTGGAGAACATTGTAACACTCCCAGCCCCCTGTAAATCCATAGTTCTCTGCATATTGAGTGCTATGTGCAGTTCTTTTCTCCACATCTCAAAAGGTCCCTCCAGTACCTGAAGGGAGCCCACCAGAAAGGTGGAGAGGGACTTTTTACAAGGGAACGGAGTGACAGGACAAGAGGGAATGGCTTCAAACTGACAGAGGGCAGGTTAGATGGGATATTGGGAAAAAATTAGGAAGAGGGTAGATTTAGATCAGATACTGGAAAGAAATTCCTCCCTGGGAGGGTGGGCAGACCCTGGCACAGGTTGCCCAGAGAAGCTGTGGCTGCCCCTGGATCCCTGGGAGTGTCCAAGGCCAGGCTGGATGGGGCTTGGAGCAACCTGGGCTGGTGGAAGGTGTCCCTGCCCATGGCAGGGGGTGGCACTGGGTGATATTTAAGATCTTGTGGATCCCTTCCACATCAGGACACTCTGTGATTCTGTGATACAGTGTAAAGGTTTGGGAGATAAACCCAACCAACCAAATAAAAAGAAGAAAAGTCTGTTTGTTAAATAAGAAAACATCTCTCACCATCCCCAGTGCAGAGCCCTCCAAACCACAGATGACTGGACACTGGGAATGCTTGGGGACAACACACTGACCTTGTTTGTGAGCAGTTCCTTGGGCATCCTCTGCTGGGTGCTCCTGGAAACCACATCCTAAACTGGGTGAGTTTTAAGTTCCCATGAAAATACCATGGAACAGGGAGGGGTGAGACTGTGAGTTTTACCATCATGACACGGCTCAGAGTCGTGAAAGGTTCGGACAGAGACCGATGACTTCAGGAAGGAAAAATCTTAATCCATACAGCTGGGAAACAGTGTCAAACCCAGTTAGGCAGTGAAGTAGGTCACCCATGTGTAAATACCCAACTCCTCTGCAGGGCAGGCGTGCCGGGCTCCGAGGGTGCAGAGGGGAGCACTGGGACAGCTGCTCACGGCAAAGGCGGATCACGGAGAGAAGGGAGAGGATTAACTCAGAAAGCAAGGGAAAAAAGTAAGAGCACATGGTGGGAGAGAGGCAACCTCCTTGCAGGAGAAGAGGCCACCTCAAAATCCTTCCAAAGGAAAAGGAAAATCTACATGAATTGTCCAAAACATTTATGTTTTTTCTTCAGGTGGCCACTGTCATTGAATCATGGAATCACAGAATATCCCAGGTTGGAAGGTACCAAGGACCATCCAGTGCCGCCCCTGGCCCTGCCCAGGACACCCCAACAATCCCCCCTGTCCCCTTGTCCAAAGGCTCCTGGAGCTGTGGCAGCCTCGGGGCCGTGCCCACTGCCCTGGGCAGCCTGGGCAGTGCCCACCACCCTCTGGGGGCAGAGCCTTGTGCTGAGATGCCCCTGCCCCTGCCCTGGCACAGCTCCAGCCCTGCCTGGCTCCTGGCCCTGCTCATCACATGGAGCAGAGATCGGAGCTGCCCCTCGGGAGGAGGCTGCCTTGAGAGGTTTGGGGTAAAAATTAATACCACAATTTGGGATATTTACTACAATTTCTTATACATTGATTTCACTGTCTTGAAAAGCAACACGAGAAAGCCAACAAAAAGTTCTTACTTGTGACAATCCACGCTAGAAATATTTTTTCTCCTGTTTTTTTTTTTTCAGCCTTTTAAACTTGCGTTTGTTTTGCAGTTCTTATAAATTTCCCCAACTAAAATATTACTCTTTCAAAATAACAGCAAATTCTCAATGTTCCTTTCCTAGAAAACAAAACCAAGCAAAAACAAAACATGGAAGGGTGGGTTTAAAGAATAAAAAAATCATCCTGAGGCAACACCCAGGACAGAAAACTTCTTCCAAGAAGTTAAGGCTTGGCAAACCTGCAAACAATGAAAAAAACTAAACGAGGATGAGTTTCATGTTTGCCTCAGCCTGAATGTTCTGGGCACATGCACAAAAAGTATCCTGAAACCCCCAAAATAAGGCCAGGAAGTGTCCTGTTCTTGCTGGTTCACATTGAGAAACCCCTGTGCACTCTGTCCAGTCCAGTTATATATTCCACTGTTTTTTAATTAGTCCCCCATGTGTATAATTGGCACTGTGTAATCAGTATTTAACTAATAGAGTTCTTCAGAAAATGTATTAATTCAGACTTCTGTGTATCAAATATAAGATTTAGATTTGACACTCATACACCTGCAATGAACTTGAGGGTTTTTCCTAACAGAATAAATAGAGTAGATACATAACATTATTTAAAAAATATATTTATACTACTATGGATCCACCTTGGCTGCTTGGAATTTTGTATATACTTTTCATTTAGCTTTGTTCTAATTTTTAACTCTAAGTCTTTGAAATTACATTCTGCCTGAAATTTGGGTTCAGTTTCACTTACCCGAGGTAATAACTTTAAAAACCTCCTCTGTCAATACATCAAAATTCAGTGAAGGTTTATTGTGAAAACACTTGCTATGATAAATAGGTTGGAAGAGGTAAAAAAAAAAAAAAGTCTGAGGTAATTTTTCAGCTTTTGTTTTTTCCTAACTGATTTTTATATACCAAGAGATAAACTTTATGTGCTGGGAGCACGTCTGTGATGTGCTCTGCTTAGGAACTCCATGATATGTGTGCTCAGGAGCACGAGGCTTTCATAAACTTGATGGGCCCTACACCCCAAAACAGCAGCTACCTGGAGTTATGTTCAGTTTGTTCTCCAGAAAGGAAAGAATTTATGGGCAAAGCTCTTCACAGAGAGCAGAGAAGTGCTTTGGTGCAACCCGTGGCACGGCGAATTTCTTGGGCAGCTGCTGCTGAGTGAAATCTTTCCCATCTCCACAGATTTCCTGCCTGTAACCAGGCCATTGGAACAATTGAAAACCTGACAGGTTTCTCGGGAACTACAGATTTCTTGGGAACTACAGAATTCTTGGGAATCAATTAAAAAGATTATTTATGAAATTCCACTTACGCAAACAACACCCCTCCATCTTCAACTGTGCTACCAATGCTTGCCAATTGTCCCCAACGTCGACCACTTTTTTCCGTACCTCATATCACAGAATTGTGGAATGGTCTGGGTTGAAAGGGACCTTAAAGATCCTCCAGCACCACCCCTGCCATGGGCAGGGACACCTTCCACCAGCTCAGGTGGCTCCAAGCCCCGTCCAACCTGGCCTTGGACACTCCCAGGGATCCAGGGGCAGCCACAGCTTCTCTGGGCACCCTGTGCCAGGGCCTGACCACCCTCACAGGGAGGAATTCCTTCCCAATATCTAATCCAAAACTACTGTCTTTCAGTTCAAAGCCATTCCCCTTGTCCTGTCCCTCCATCCCTTGGAAATAGTCTCTCTCCATCTTTCTTGTGGCTCCTTCAGGTCCTGGGAGGCCACAATGAGGTCCCCCCAAAGCTTCCCTTCTCCAGGCTGGACAATCCCAGCTCTCCCGGCCTTTCCTCCCAGCAGAGCTGCTCCATCCTCTGCCCATCCTGGTGCCTCCTCTGGACTCTCCAGCAGCTCCATGTCCTTCCTGTGCTGGGCCCCAGGGCTGGAGGCAGTATAACTGTGCCCACTTCCACACTCAGTCCTGGTGTAGGTAAAGATGAGTCTGTTCTATTTAAACACACACAATTTTTGCTGCCAGAGTTCCTCGGTGCACAGAGCCCAGAACTGACCTCAGTCATATAACATGTGACAACACACCCTCCTGCACAGGGAAACCCACAAACAAAGAACAAGAAGTTGATCCCAGGGCTGCAGCCCCTCTGCTCTGGAGCCAGGCTGGGAGAGCTGCGGGGTTCACCTGGAGAAGAGAAGGATCCAGGGAGACCTGAGAGCCCCTTCCAGTGCCTAAAGGGGCTCTAGGAGAGCCGGAGAGGGGCTTTGGACAGAGGCCTGGAGTGACAGGACAAGGGGGAATGGCTTCCCACTGCCAGAGAGCAGGGATAGATGGGATATTGGGATGGAATTCCTCCCTGTGAGGGTGGGCAGGCCCTGGCACAGGGTGCTCAGAGAAGCTGTGGCTGTCCCTGGATCCCTGGAAGTGTCCAAGGCCAGGTTGGACGGGGCTTGGAGCACCCTGGGCTGGGGGAAGGTGTCCCTGCCCATGGCAGGGGTGGAACTGGATGATCTTTAAGGTCCCTTCCAACTCAAACCATTCCATGATTCTATCCCAGACTCTTTCTTTGTGGGGCTGGATCCTTTGCAAGGTGTTCTGATTTCCTGTGACCTGAAAACCACGACTCCTCCAAGCTTGTTTTTTCACTCATCCTGGCCATTCAGCAGGTAGGTTAATGTTGGAATACCAGGAGCAAGGTGGAAGCACTGACACCAGCAGTAGGGAATAGGCAGGCCTGTAGCCTCTTTAAAAAAACAGGGATGGAGGACTGTGAGGTCCAACAGAGCCAAGCAGATGAATTCATTGAAAACCATTCAGTGACCCACTGGATCCATCCAGAGGGAACTGGGACCTGACTTGGCCTCAGAAGAGGGGCTGGCTGACATGCCGGCACCAAATTGTTTGTGTGACATTATTCTTGCCACGCTGCTTTCAGATTCATGTCCACATGTGCCTCCCCCATGGGTGCCTGTGGCATTCTGCCCTCTCCAGAGGTACAGGCAGCCTGGGGAACCTGCACTGGGAATTTTTCAGGGATACCCTCCCCACCCGGCAGCTGAGGCGCTATTTTAGCAGCTCCCTTCTGGCCGGACTGGACCTGGCTGGTCCTGCTGGAATGTAGCAGGGATCTCGGGATAAGGTCAGCCCCGACCTTCCCTGCCTTGCCAATTCCCTGGAATAGCTCCGAGAGGGGCAATGCAGCCCCGAAAAGGGGTGCCCTACAAAGCAGGAGTGCTGCCCACAGAGCAATTAGCCTACATTGGTGGTGGCACAGAACATGCCTGAGGGCCACAGAACACGCTCAAGGGCCACCGCAGTGGGGACAGGCAGGGAACAGAGTCTGCAACACATGGTCCAGGAAGGGAATGCACACACAGCTCCTTTGGTTTGTGTGCATACTGGACAGAAACAAACTTTTTTTATTCTGGGTTAATAAGCCTGAGTGCGCCGCCCCTTGATTAGACCTCAGACCAGCTCCTTTGTAACTACTTGTAACGCTCAGCCACCTTTGACAGACCCACCTTGGGCAGAAATCTTGAATAAAGGAAGTTCAGAGAAGTGTGTGAAAACTGGTTGAGGATTGATCCTGGGGAATCACTTCACCATTTCTCACTTTGGGAAAAGCTGAAGTTCTGTTACAGAAGTTCTGCCTAAATAGGAGGAAGAACTTCTTTGCTGTGCAGTGACCAAGCACCGAACAGACTGCCCATAGAGGGTGCGGAGTCTCCTCACTGGAGATATTCCAGACCCCTCTGAACACAGTCCTGTGCCATGTGCTCTGGGATGGCCCTGCTGGAGCAAGAGGTCCTTCCAGCCTGACCCATCCAGTGATTCTGGGATTCTGTTAATGCTCCCGTTTGGTTGGACACCAGGCCCACACGTAACCCCAACTAAGTCCCAGTTCACATGGAAGAATTTCTCCCTAATTCCCAATCTAATCCTACTCTGTGTCAGTTTGAAGCTATTCCCCCTTGCCCTGTCACTCCAAACCCTGGAGAAAAATCCCTCTCCAAAATCTGTGCACTGAACAGGTGTAGGTAGATCCAACTATGTTACAATTAGCAGAACCAAGCAGAATTTTTTAAAGAGACTGTACTGTACTGGTCCTACTGGATGGGAAGGAAACTTGAGGATTAAATTAAAATAACATCTTTTTCATCTTCTCAGACACAGAGAAATCAGATTCCTCCAGAAGCTGGAAACTGAGGATGTGGAGAAGTTCCCAGATAGGAAAAACTTGACATTGTAGCACTTGATTTGCAGAAGTTCTAAAGAACCGAAATTCTTCAGGATGTCTGATTTTAAACAGAAAACTGCTCTGCAGTCCTATAAATGTATTTATCAGGGAAAGTGTTCTCATGTGGATTTCTGGGATAAAACTTCCAAGTATATGTTTCCTATGGGATAAGTAACTGCCTCTTTCCCGGAGGTGTCTTCCCCAGAAAGCTCCATGGTTTGGGGGAAGGACTTTTCACAGAATCCCAGGATCATTAAGTTGGAAAAGACCTCCAAGGTCCTCAAGTCCAACCTTTGACTGATCACCACCTTGTCAACTAGACCAGAGAACTGTTGAACTTCCTGGAACACCTCCAGGGCTGGGGACTCCACCACCTCTTGGGGCATCCCCTTCCAATGCCAGACAACCCTTTCCATGAAGAAATTCCTCATGATACCTAGAAATTCCTGACTGATGTTTTAAACTGGACGAGGGACTTTTCATACTTAGGGGTGTGATGTTCAACCAGAGTGAGAACACCAAGGAATCCACGACTGCCAGTCCACAGAGTATCAGAGAAAGCTCAAAGATACACACATTTTTTCCCGGAGCAAGCCTCATCCGGCAGCAACAGCAGCAATTCCAGGACCTTCTGGTCCAGAGGCGTGCCAGCCTACACAACATGCAGCACTGGCTGTCAATCCAAACCTTGTACTATGGAAGCTGGCTCTGATGATGAGTCAAAAGCTGATCTATCTACATGCCAAGGGGTTACCATGGCAACCCCTCTGGCCTAAAAAGAGATGGACCACATTAGTTACTCAGCAGCACCTTTTTGACAGGCGAAACACAAGCTGCTCCCTCCAGATGATGGTTGGCTTTGGAATTAAGGCTGTCTGAGAGCTGCTGTGGTGTGTTGATGATGTAACCCATCGAGGAGAACTTCTGCAGGGACTTAACTTGGCATTGTGGCCCAGAACCAAAGGAACTGAGCTCTGTGGTGGCTTTGCCTGAGAAACACAACAGCACAGTTGGCACCATCATGTCTTTTCTGTATTATGTGGAAATTCTTCCTGAAGATCTTCTCACTGCATCTGTTGGCCTAAGAAGGACACTCTTGCAGTGAATGTGCTGGATACTGAGGATTGTTTGAATTGCTGTGGGCACAACACATCATTGGACTGGAAATCCTATTCAAAGGACAAATATTCAGCCCTGGGAAAGTCAGGGTATCCATGACTGTGTGAAGGAAGGCTGGAGTTCGGGCAGAAATGCACACATTCCAAAAGAAAAACTGCACGGCTACAAGGGCTTTTAGAGTTTGGATCATGGAATGAGGCCTTCCGGAATATCCAGGGAAGAAGCAGATGGACCCCTCAACTAAATGGCTGAGAAACACAAAAACTGGGACGTATTAACCTATAATCACATTCCACTATCACAGAATTGTGGAATGGTTTGGGTTGGAAGGCACCTTAAAGATCACCCAGAGCTACCCCCTGCCATGGGCAGGGACACCTTCCACCAGCCCACGTTGCTCCAAGCCCCATGCAACCTGGCCTTGGACACTTCCAGAGATCCAGGGGCAGCCACAGCTTCTCTGGGCACCCTGTGCCAGGGCCTGCCCACCCTCCCCTGTATATCTAACCTGAATTCCCCCTCTTTCAGTCTGAACCCATTACTCCTTGTCCTGTGTCTCCAGTTCCTCATGAACAGCCCCTCTCCAGCTTCCCTGTAGCCTCTTCAGACACTGGAAGCTGCTGTGAGGCCTCCACACCACCTTTTCTTCTCCAGGCGGAACAGCCTCAACTTTCCCAGCCTGTCAATAAACTGTGTGGCTGAAATACAAAAATGAATATCCACAGTTTGAAGCAGGAAGAGAGAGACACAAGCTGATAAGATCCTGAGCAGCATCCACAGACCTGGGAAGTTCTCAGCCCTTTAATTAGGGAAATACCTTCAACCCTCAAAATGGTAGGGATGGTTTTACTGATACACTGTGGGCTCAGAAGGCCACGAAAGTTACTATTGATGTCACTTTACACTTCAGTTCTATGACTGGCTGGGTTGAGTAAATGAAAATGAAATTTTAAAATCCTGGTTGTGTGAGCAGGCATTCCTGATTCTGGAGTTATGAAGTCCTGGTGATCTTCCACAGGATGTGAGGAAGGTTTGGAGCCCAATGAAACAAGTCTGGCTTCATGTGCAGACAATGTAGAATCTGCCCATAACTGAATGTTGTGGACCCTGTCACCTTGCACTGACTGAACTAAGAAAGCTTTTAGGCTGTTTTGTTGTTTCTTTTACATCAGTTTGATTTCTCCAGACTGCTGTGTATTTTTTCTCTCCTAGATCTCATTTCTCCATACTATACTCTTTCCTCATAATTTTAAATGTACTTTGTTTCTTATTTTTTCTCAATTTTTCTAACTATTGTTCTTTTTGGCCCCACATACTCTCTTTTCTGATGAGTGGTCTAAGAAAGACAAGCCCAAGTATTTCTTACGAGCCTGTATATACACATACTCCTATTTTCAAGTACTGCAAACCTATTCCAGGTGGCTTGTGATGAAGAGTTAAAAAAAAAATATTCTCAGTCTTTCCTTAACAGTCCCTCCCTTCCTAAAGAAAAAACAAAATGTGAGATTTGATAACTCATGTTGAATAAAGTAGAAGAAATTAGCAAGAATTTGGATCCCCTTCATCCAGATCACAAACTATTTCTCATTCTCCCTCTTCAGTCTCGGTTGTCTCGGCTGCTTCTCTCCAAAGTGGATCCCTCAGAAGTTAATCCCTCTTGCTCCACGTTTGTTTTGGCCTGTTGTATGGAGTTCACAGTTCCAGTGTCCCATCATCTTCTGCCCCTCACTCCCACTCCACACCCATGCAATGCCAACTTCTCAGTTTCCCTGGTACAGCCATTTATGGGATGTGTTACACAATGGATCAGGAAGCTGACCTGGGTTTAAAATCAAACCAAAACTGGACGGAACAGGATTCTGGCCAAGTCCCAGCTTGGAGCACCTTCCCTTCTCAACCGCTGGGCCCACCCTTTACCTGTATTTCCAGCACAGAAGAGGATTCTCAGCTCCCTGTCCTTTGTCCTGTTCTCACCTGGTGGGCTGAGCTTCCAGGTCTCAGGAGAATTGCTAATCCCCAGACTGGAAGATCCCTAATCCTGGCCTTAAACCTGCTTGCATCAGAGAACACAAGTCCATCCTGACACTAGTTCTAATTCCAGATCCCGTGGCTGGAGGAAGATCCTGGTGGAAACTGCACTTTCAAATGGCCTCATTCCCCAATTTTAATCAATTCCTGCAGCTGTTGAAGACTGAAACAGATGTTTTTGACCATCTGTAACATACAGACAGAATCCCAGAATCCCTGAGGTTGGAAAAGCCCCGCCAGCCCACGGAGCCCACCCTGTGCCCAATGCCCACCTTGTCACTGAGTGCCACAGCCAGTCCTGCCTTGGGCACCTCCAGGGCTGGGCACTCCAAACCACCCTGGGCAGGCCCTTCCAAGGCCTCACCACCCTTTCCAGGCAGAAATGCCTCCTCATGTCCCACCTGCCTCTCCCCTGGCTTTTTAATGAAACGGACGCTCAGAGGAACACTGTTGCACAACAGATGAAGCATGCATTATTGAAATAATATTAAAAAGCCAACAATATCTAGTTGTTTGTGCCGAAAATAAAATCGAAAAAGAAGACCATCACCTTTAAAAGGACACTTTCACTCTGCCCAAGTCGCCAGAGGTTGGGTATAGCCAGCAAAATAAACATAGATGATGACTGAGCAAATGCACAGACTCCTGAAAACTGTACTATTTCTAAGGGTTATAAAAAACCCCCTCAAACCCCCACACTGAACCCAAACCCTGAGAAGTTACAGGAACACAGTAAACAGTGTAACAACCTTCTGTGAGCTTTGTAGGTACCCACACTGACCAACAGAGTGAGCATTGTGTCACTGCACCATTCACCCAGATTGGCAAAGAGATTTTGGAGGGGTTTACAAAACCCTCACGGGGATGGAGTGCCCTGACCCTGAGAGAGAAGCTGCCCTTCCTGGCTGAGGAATTGGGCAGGGCAGCAGGTGCTTCTTGGAATGTTCTGGATTTCCTGTACAATTCTCACTGTGTGCAGGTGCCCTGGGCCAAAATCCAACACTAACTTGGGAGCCCTGGGTAGGCGCCGGTGATCCTGTGGGCCTTTGCTTATCCTGGAATCATCAAAGTTGGAAGAGACCTTCAGGACCATCCAGTCACCCCATCACCAGCATCACCAGGATCACCCCTAATCCATGTCCCCAGGGGCCACATCCAGACACCTCTGGGACACTTCCAGAGACAGGGACACCACCACCTCCCTTGGACATTTATTCCAAAGCCTGACCACTCTGGAAGGGAAATATTTTTCCCTAATCTCTGCTCTGCCCCTGCCCTGGTGCAGTTGGAGGCCATTCCCTCTGCCCCTTTCCCTGGGGCCATGGCAGAAGAGCCTGACCCCCTCCTTTCACCCTCCTGGCAGGGAGTTGTGCAGAGCAAGGAGGTCTCCGCTGAGCCTCCTCTGCTCCAGAGAAACACCCTCAGGTCCCTCAGGCATTGGACAAGAACCACATCCTGGTCATACTTGAAGGCAAAGAGAGAAGCGTCAGAAGTAGCTCCAAGTGACCTCAAATCTTTCCAGGAATGATAAAGGCCCACTTAAATCACGGTGTTCCCAGACATCTCCCAAGGCTGTAAGGTGCAATTTCATGGATGATTTCATCTCACCTAACACTCTGCTGTGACTCCTGGGGTGGTCCCACGACTTCCCTGCCACATTTCTGGTTCCCGCTGTGTCCTGGGCATCCGTATCCTGGAGAGTGACAGGACAAAGGGGAATGGCCTTAAACTGAAAGAGAGTAGGGTTAGATGGGATCTTGGGAAGGAATTCCTGGCTGTGAGGGTGGGCAGGCCCTGGCACAGGGTGCCCAGAGAAGCTGTGGCTGCCCCTGGACCCCTGGAAGTGTCCAGGGCCAGGTTGGATGGGGCTTGGAGCACCTTGGGCTGGTGGAAGGTGTCCCTGCCCTGAGATGATCCTTGATGTCCCTTCCAACCCAAACCATTCTGTGATTCCCTGATCACATTGTTTAAATAAAACTCTCAATGCTTCAATTATTTGGGGCACTTTGGCTGTGGCTCCACCCGTCCCCCAATCCTTGGCTGCTTATTTCCACCTTTTAAACTGAGATTAAAAAAAAAAAATTGAAACAGGGAGGAAAAGCAAATGGAACAAGTAGCATGTCCTAATTTCTCCAAGGAGGCTGGCTGTGAACCGAAATGACTAGATTAAAGTATCACACGTTCGAATTAAAGTATTAGATAAAGGCCATACTCTACTTTTTGATCTTTGTGGGTATTCCAGAAAAAAAATAAATCAAAAAAAACCCCTGTCACAGATTTAGGCGGGTGGCGCCAATGCCAAGGGGAAATGAGCCTTCCCTCAGGAGCTCAAGGCTCCCACCCTGGGCAAATTCCAGTGCATTTTTTTAACTAATTTTTGTGGGAATATATTTATCTTTGAAAGGGGATGAAAAAGATCTCTGGACACAATTCCAGAGGGAAAGGAGCCTTCCCTGAGCAGGTGAGGATCCCACACCAGGCAACTTCCAGGGCATTTTTTTAAATTGCTTTTTCAGGGGAATATATTGATTTTCTGAGGTGCATCAGAAAGACCCCGGGACACAATTCCAAGGGGAAAGGAGCCTTCCCTGAGGAGGGAAGGGAGCCTGTCCTCAGCAGCTGAGGATCCAACACCGGGCGACAACTGGTGTATTTTTTAAAAATTGTTTTTTCCAAGGAAATATATTGATTTTCTGAGGTGGATCAGAAAGACCCCTGGACACAACTCCAAGGGGAAAAGGAGCTTTCCCTCCACAACTCGAGGCTCCCAAACCTAATGTGGTTTTGGAGGGAATACATTGATTTTCTGAGGGGGAAGTGAAAGTCCCCTGGACACAATTCCAAGGGGAAAGGTGCCTGTTCTCAGCAGGTGAGGCTCCCACACCAGGTGACCTCAGTGCATTTTTAAAAATAATTTTTTTCGTGGAAATATATTGATTTTCTGAGGGGGATGAGAAAGACCCCTGGACACAATTCCAAGGGGAGAGGAGCCTTCCCTGAGGAGGGAAAGGAGCCTGCCCTCAGCAGGTGAGGATCCAACACCCGGTGACTTCCAATGCGTTTTTTAAATTGTTTTTTCCAAGGAAATATATTGATTTTCCGAGGGGGATGAGGAAGAGCCCTGGAAGGAATCCTGAGGCGAGTGGAGCCTTCCCTGAGGAGGGAAAGGAGCCTGCCCTCAGCAGGTGAGGATCCAACACCCGGTGACTTCCAATGCGTTTTTTAAATTGTTTTTTCCAAGGAAATATATTGATTTTGTGAGGTGGATCAGAAAGACCCCTGGACACAACTCCAAGGGGAAAAGGAGCTTTCCCTGAACAACTCGAGGCTCCCAAACCTAATGTGGTTTTTGAAGGAAAACATTTGTTTTCTGAGGGGGATGAGAAAGACCCCGGGACACAATTCCAAGGGGAGAGGAGCCTTCCCTGAGGAGGGAAAGGAGCCTGCCCTCAGCAGGTGAGGATCCAACAGCCGGTGACTTCCAGGGCATTTTTTAAAAATCATTTTTTGGGGGGAAATTCTGAAGCGGATGAGGAAGAGCCCTGGATGGAATCCTGAGGTGAGCAGAGCCTTCCCTGAGGAGGGAACACAGCCTGTCCGCAGCAACCCAAGGCTCCCACACCGGGTGACTTCCAAGGCATTTTTAAAATTTTTTTTCGGGGATATATATTGATTTTCCGAGGGGGATGAGGAAGAGCCCTGGATGGAATCCTGCAGCGAGTGGAGCCTTCCCTGAGGAGGGAACGCAGCCTGCCTGTCCTCAGCAGCAACCCGAGGCTCCCACACTTTAAGCGCACTTCTAAACTCTCGACGAGGGGAGGGGAAGATAAAAAAAGACCCTCCCAGGCCGAAAAACCCCGAGGGGAAAAGGCGCTTTCCCTGCGCACCTCGCCGCGGGTTTCCCGCGGGGCCGGGGGGTCCCCTCACGGCAATGGCGGCCGCTCCCCTTCCCCTCCCCGCCCCGCCGGGGCCATCCCGGCCCGCAGCGCCGCCGCCGCCGTCACA
>VWZG01000225.1:20103-104675 GCA_013396735.1 Grallaria varia
CAGCGGCGGGGGAGGCAGCGAGCTCGCCCGGAGCCGCTCGGTGTTATGCGCAACGCCCTGCGGTGGGCGGGTGCGAGGGCTCGGGCCGGGCCGGCGGCGGGCAGGGCGGCGGGCACTCGGAGCGGCCTCACCTGTTGGGAAGGGGGCAGGGTTGGGATGGCCCGGCGGCACCTGCGAGGGCCGGCTGGGGCAAGGTGGAGGGGAGCCGGGGGAAGGAGTTACCTGAGCGAGGTGCCTGTCATCGCCGCTCGGTGGGGGTGGGGAGGACAGGGAGGAGGGAGCAGCGTTGGGAATAGCACAGGGACGCGCAGGGACACGCAGGGACACGGGGACACACCGGCGCTGCCCGCCCGGGGAGGTTTGGAGTGCCCAGCCCTGGAGGTGCCCAAGGCAGGAGTGGCCGTGGCACTCAGTGCTCTGGGCTGGGGGACAGGGTGGGCATCGGGGCACAGGGCGGGCTCCATGATCTTGGAGCTCTTATCCAACCTAAATGATTCTGGGATTCCATATTTTAATAGCTGGTCGCAGCCTTGTAGGGTTTGAGCTTTGTGTTGCTGGAGGAACTGGAGCCCTCTTTGCATACGCTGGGTGCTGCTCTGGAGTGGGCAGAGTTCCCTCCCGCCGCCAAGGGATCACAAAACGCAATTAAAACGTCCTGTATTTCGAAATTTCGAAATTGGTGCGTTTTTGAATCTCAGCCGGCTTTGAAGTTTTGGGTTCAGCCCGGCCAAAGACCACATAGGGGCTCTTTGATCATGTATCTCCATTGCTGCTGTTACTTAGTTCTCCTATTACTCCACAGTCGTGGGGGAGATAACCATTTATTGTTATTTAAAATTAACAAAGACAGAATGTCTGACCGAAAAATAAATCAGCAAGCGTGTTTTTGACAACCATCCTGGTTTAATCTGAATGAGAGTGTCCTGTAAACTTTTGCCAGGGGGTTCGTACGGTCACACGTAGGTGGATTCAGTATCATGGGGGTCTGGATTTGTACAAGTTCGCAACTTTTTTTATCATCTTGTTGGTATTTCCTTCTATTTTCCTTAAGAGGAGATGTGTGGAGTTGAAGAACACACAGATGATACCTGGTGATAAATAAGCAAACATTTAGTTTCTAGTAGTATTTAATTCCCTGCCTGTGGCCAAGCAGAACTTAACTTCCCTCCTTGGAATAGTCTGTAGCCCTAAAAAGTTTTGGTAAACTTGTTTCTCTTTTTTTCCTCCACGCCCCCCTCCCCCAACCTCTGTAGGTTGGGTATTTTTGGAAAATTAATTATACTTTATAGAATTAGAATAATAACACTGAAAATAACTCTGAACTAGTATTTGTTAACTATTATCTATATATATTTGGTGTGTGTATATATAGATACTTTTGTAGGCTACGCTTCATGTTTTTGGCTTACATGAATTATTTAGAACTAGACTGTTTTTATTTGCAGTCTGAAGTCGAATATGTGTGTGAAGTGTTAAATTTACATTTTCTGCTGCGAATTAAAAATTCTATCCAAGTTTATGAAGCTTATTGAGCTTAATTCATGGGATTTGGTATACTCCTTGGGTAAAGCAAGCGTGTCCTGTTCCAAACTGAATAAAGAGCACGGTTTTCTTGAGCCAGGAGGGCAATAGGACAATGGTTTAATATTGTTTCCAGGCTCATAGGTCTGTTGCAGGAGCAGGAACTGTTACGGTTCCTGCATCAATACTTGGGTGGATTTAGGACTTGTCATTGGAATCCCCTCCCCCCCGCTGGACAGTGACGGAGAAGCCACAACAGGGATAATTTTACCTAATAGCAGCCAAGAGCTCTCTGTTTCAGTGTCGATTTATGGGCAGGATTCTCTGCCTCGTGTGAAACAATGAGGCAGGCATCGGGAATTTATCAGTTTTTAAAGTCTGGGGGAGTGGGACGTGATGACCATAAGTGACTTCTGCAAAGTGGTCGGTAGTTTAAACAAAGTAGCACGACACGACTGGTGTCCGGGAAAAACTATGCCTTGTCTGAGCTTCTGAAGTGACATTTAATTAGGACATACTTGCTAACAGCTTAAAATCATGTTTGAAACTGGACCACCTGCTCATATGGGATGTGAGAAGATGAGTTACACACACAAAAACTGAACCTTTGCTTGCCATTATAGCATTTTACATCTTCATCTGAGCTCAAATGGGCGGTGGTTTGGAGCCTAAAACCTACCAGTACCAAAAAGAGCAATTTTTGTTGCTATAATTAGATTATCTTTTGGGCATTCCTCTTCACACCTCTTTATTGCAGGTGGTTCTAACCCCGCCTATGGGGCGGCAGGTTGAAAGTCGGTGTTACGGTTCATGTTTTTGAGTAAGAGTTGTTGCCTGGTATATGTTTAGCCTTTAAACGGTAATTTTTAATGCCATTTGGAGAGCTGTTCTCCAAAGTGGAGGAAAAACTTTCTGATACCTTTGTTTTGTGGGAGCATGGGAGACTTGTATAACTTCTGAAATCCTTTTGTAAATAGATCTGTTGTTGTAGAATAGGATTATTTACAGAGAACTGCTGCTTTTGTCTTTCTGACCAAGTACAATAGATTATTTGTTAAGTTTACATTTTCATGTTTTTTACGAAGAGGTTGGTAAGAAATACCTTCTAAAATATTATGTAATAACTTTTTTTGCTACTCTGACTTTAAGAAGTCTGATGTTTATGCAGTGAGACTTCTTTATCGCCCTGAGACTATTTGAAATAATACCGAAAAACCTCTCTGAGCAAACTGCTTTTCTCATTGGGGTTGGGAGGGATGGGGTGGGGAAAGTGATGAAGAGAAGGGGAATACTCTCCTTTTCCTTCTTCACCTCCATGGGTCCTTCAGGAGGAGGGTCATGGGAACTGTAGTCCATGGATGGTTTCAAAACACTAGAGAAACTTTTGCTAATATGTGCAGTTATCTGGTGCTGTCTTTTCAAGGTGACGACACACAGTAGAATTCAGTGATTATCCATTTTTTTTTAATCCATCTTTTCTCCTTTTGGGGAAGGAAGGTAAAATTCTGCATGTGACTCTGCTTTATCCAAGCATGACTAGAAAAGTAACTCAACTGCTTTTGCTGGTACCAGTGGCTTTCATTCCTTCAGAACAGGGCTCTGGTTTGTATTTACCCAGTATGAAAGGTATTGACTTTATCATCTCCTTATTCATTCCAGAATGCCCTGTCCGTATGATTTTCAGGGAGAATCCCTGCTGAAGGGCCAGGGAAATGTGGGAGACAGTTCCTAGCCAGCTCTGCTTATGGCCATACAGTGGGAGTACTCTGGAGCCTCTCACCTCTGGGTAGCAGCTATTTCAGCCCCCCTCTCTTTTCAGAGAAAGTCAGTTGAACTCCACCTCTGAATGTGGCATTTTGGAAAAGCAGGGAAACGATTCTGTAGCTGAAATACCACAAGCTGACACTTATTTGTAAACATACTCCTTGTAAAGTTTCCAGGTTCTGAATAGCACTAAATACCTGAAAGTGAAAACCGAGTAAATGAAAGTAAAATTAAGTCCATTAAGTGTCAGTTTTGTTCTGGCTGTGAGAAACCAAGCTTTCAATTGATGTGTTACATAAAGTTCCAAAACCTTCTATATTTCTCCCCCCCTCTTTTTTTTTCTTTCCCCCCAGAGGCAAATAAAAATAGACTGTGTTGTGAGTCAGTTAAAGGAATAGTTAATAATACATTAATACCTCTTTGTGTTGAAAAGTTTCCTCTTTCTTTTTAGTAACTGTTTGGATGGTGAAGTAAAAGAGGAATGGAAATGTACAAATTGATTTCTGATGGCAGAGTTATTCCTTCAAAATATAATGGAAAAAATTTGGAGTGAATTTTGATGAGTTACTGGGAAAAAAAGCAAACTGGTAGAAAGGCTAGTTGACAAAATCACAGTTAAATACATTTTAATGATTAAATTGAACTTGCCAGTGAAACTTTTAAGTCCTAGTGTCCCCAAACCCTGTTGTTCATTGGTTTTTTGGTTTCCTGGCTTCAAACACGTTTCATTCAAAATCGTGTTTCCCTGTATGTGTTCAGATCATCATTTGTGCTCCTGTGAACTCCATAAATTGGTACTAAGCCCTCATTTACTTTGCCAGTGGGCCCATTGCTGAGGATCCCTTTGGAACATACAGTATCTACCTTGGAGAGGGAATATTTTGTGTCCATGATACCAGTTTGCTGTTAAAACTCAAGGAAGGGGTAAAAAGAGGAGAGGAGTGTTGTCAGGGAGAGAAGGGAATGTGTTAGTGCTCACTCGGTTCTGTATTTAGTTGGACACTGACTTACCTCAAACCAGTCTCTGTTTGGTCTGTCCGGTTGTAGCTACAACTTTTTACCTACTTAGAAACTCATAACCATAGGTATTCTTGGTTTTAAATATTTTTAACAGGACTTCTAGTGAAATACATACAGGGCATGTGTGTGGTTACAGACAAATCAGTTTCCTATACACTCTTTCAAAATCTGAATGATTCTGGAAGCTCAGTAACTTTCCTGGATCGTGTCTGATTCTGGCGTCTTTGCTGTCATTCTTTCCAACTTGTGGATAATTAGGCATTAATTTAATGGTATGACAGAGCTGGTGTTTGAAATATATTGATTTCTTTGTTAATTTTACAGGCAGTGATTGTTGCCTGAAGATCTTGGTAGTTTTCCTTTTTGTAGAAGTTACTCAGAAATACTACAAATACTGGGTTCTGTTGTGGAGTAACAGCCTAGTGCACATTTTTCACCATGTTCAGATGTTCGTAAGTCAGAATTCCATGCTCTTGTAGTTGGGGTGACTTTCCTGTCAATGTCACAGTGTGCCTTCAGAAACTGAGATTTTTATGGCAGGCCCTGTGCAGGAAAGTGAGCCTTCCTCCAAGTGCTGAACGTGTGTGTGACTGCACATATGGATCTGTCTTCCCGGTAAAAGCGGATTTTTTATAGATCATAGGATGGCCTGGGTTGGAAGGAACCTTAAAGATCATCCAGTTCCACCCCCTGCCATGGGCAGGGACACCTTCCACCAGCCCAGGTTGCTCCAAGCCCCATCCAACCTGGCCTTGGACACTCCCAGGGATCCCGGGGCAGCCACAGCTTCTCTGGGCACCCTGTGCCAGGGCCTGCCCACCCTCACAGCCAAGAATTCCTTCCCAATATCCCATCTATCCCTGCCCTCTGGCAGTGGGAAGCCACTCCCCCTTGTCCTGTCACTCCAGGCCCTCATCCAAAGTCTCTCTCCGGCTCTCCTGGAGCCCCTTTAGGCTCTGGAAGGTGTTCTGAGGTCTCCCTGGATCCTTCTCTTCTCCAAGCTGAACAATCCCAGCTCTCCCAGCCTTTCCTCCCAGCAGAGCTGCTCCATCCTCTGCCCATCCTGGTGCCTCCTCTGGACTCTCCAGCAGCTCCATGGCCTTCCTGTGCTGGTCCCCCAGGGCTGGAGGCAGCTCTGCAGGTGGGGTCTCACCTTGGGGGGCAGAGGGGTGCAGTCATCTCCAACCTGCTGCCCACGCTGTGGGACCAGCCCAGGGCACGGGGGGTTCTGGGCTACAAACACACACTGGCTACATCGCCCCATGTCCTTCTCCCAGGGCTGCTCTCCATCCCTTTTCCTCCCAGCCTTTGTGCTTGGGATTGCAGGACCTTGCACTTGGGATTGCAGGACCTTGCACTTGGCCTTGCTGAACTTCACGAGGTTTGCACATTCCCACCTCTGCAGCCTGTGTGGGTCCCTCTGGATGCCCCATCCCTTCCCTCCCACGTGTGACCCCCCCCCTACAGCTGGGTGTCTTTGTCAGACTTGCTGAGGGTGCTCTCAGTCCCACTGTCACTGTCTAAGTTGTTAAACTTTTGCTGAAGTCAAGCTCTGTTCTAGGGCTGCAAACTTACCTGCTCTTCGCCCCAGATGAGCAGCAGTAGTAGATGCAGTGCTGCGGTGGTAATAACTACCCAGTTACTACCCAGTTACTACAGCTTGGTTTTGAATGACCCTGTAGTTCCTCAAACCTCTTGTGATGGTTTATTATTTTTAATAAGTTTAGTATATGTTTACAAATCATAAAGCTTAATTGCAAAGCTTAATTTCTAAGTGAATTGATGATCTCGTGTGGACTATCTCCACAAGAGATGATGTCATAAATGAGTCAGTTGTGTTGAAGGCTGGGTGGAAAGAGTAGAAGATACTGTGTTACGTAGGTGAAGTTTTTAGAAGGATATCATTAAGAATTCCTGGGGTTTGTTGTACTGCGGACACACCTTTGCTGGGATCCGATTTCCATGTTGGTTTGCACTGTACAAGAAGTAAGTATTCTTCCCTTTCTTCCCTTTCTTCCCTTTCTTCCCTTTCTTCCCTTTCTTCCCTTCCTTCCCTTCCTTCCCTTCCTTCCCTTCCTTCCCTTCCTTCCCTTCCTTTCCTTCCTTCCTTTCTTTCCTTCTTCCTTTCTTTCCTTCTTCCTTTCATTTCTTCTTTCCTTCTTTCTTGTTCTCTCTCTCCCTCTCTGTTCAATCAGATTTCATGCCTTGGAGATCCCTGTCCATTCCTGTTGTGCTCCTCTCCAGCACTCCTGGTGCAGCCTTGGGGAAATCCATGTGTGTTTGTGGTTTGGCAAGAGCTGGACCCGATGATCCTTGTGGGTCCCTTCCAACTCAGCATATTCTGTGATTCTGTTATTAAAAGGGGTGTGAGTTATTGTAATTTGATAGTCTGCTGTACAAAAGCTTAGTGGGAGGTCTAAAAATTAATAATCTGGAGGTGTGAATGGAAATCATTTGTGTCATGAGGCCCTTCCAAGAGGGTTGATCTTCTGTCCTTGTGGGCTTGATTTGGGGATAAGTTCTCCTGTGTTTTGCACAGCACGTGGCCGTGGCTGCAGTGCACAGTGTCCATGTGAGCCTTCTTTCAGTCTTCTGACCCCTCAAAACACTCCTTTATGGATCTCTGTGGAGTTAAAATTACCCAGAGCTGTGTTCACAGCATGGACATTTTAAAACTTTATGAGCTTAGTGTTGAAACCTTGAGAAATGCAGTTGCCGAGGTGGAGACAGACAGAGCACAGGGTACCTCAGGGCCTTGCCTTGGTGCTCATTGACAGCACCGGCTCCTTTGGTTGTCATCCTTAAATCAAGAGGACTTTGCTTCTTGTGACGGGGTCTAGAAGCTTATCTAATATTTTCTGGTGTAAGGAACCCTTAGAACTGGACACAGATTTCTAAATGGGGGTTTGAAAGTAATATCTAGTATCCGTTTACTTAATGTGATTACTGCCACACAATCTCAGTAAACCCAGAAACAAGCTTTTGCTAAAATATTTCCATTTAATTTGTTACAGAAGCTAATAAAGCAAGGAAAACCAGTTGGTCAAGTTATGGTGTTATGAAGTTCTCTCTTTTGAAGTCTAGTTTAAAAAACCCCACTTTTTCCCTCTTCTTATAATACAAAGAAATAGTTGTGTAACTATTGTATAATAGTTGTATTACCCTTGCATAAAGCAGGTACTTAATTCTGGGTTTTTTGCTGAATGTTTTTAACCAGCATCCAGTTACTTCAAGAAATGAGAAAACAAGTTCTACCTATAGTTCACAAGGTTCCATCATTGTATCTTGAAATCACCCTGTCCTGCAAAATTTTTACAAAAACTTTACAAAAATGCCACTTGAACGGAAGGGCTGTATTTTAAAATGTGTCCGTTTTAATGAGGTAATGAAGTGCAGTGTAAAAAATAGGTGACACCCAGACCCACTGAGCTCGGTGTTTTGTACACGAGGGGAGGAATGTCCATATGTGACAAAGTGACATTTTTCCGAGGTGTCCTGAAGCTCTGCCAGTGCCTGCATGTGGCGCCTTGCGTTGGGAAGGCCGGAGATGATCAGTGACCTCTGATCAGGCTGTGCCCTGCTCCGCGTGCGCACAGGGTGTAGGGCTCCGAGGGAACAGCAGGGAAAGTCATCTCGGGGAGCCTCGGAAATGCTTATTGGAAAAATCTGAAGATAAAGGGAAGACTGCGTTGGAGCAGTTCGTGTCATTAAATGTTTTCCTGGTACTGAGAAGTTCAGGGGAGATTTACATTCTGAAGCACAGGAGGTTTGGGGTTGGTTGGGGTTGGTTTTTTTCCCCCCACTTCTTTTCTTATTCACCCCTTTCTGTCCAATGTAATAACTTTTAGTTCTAAATATATATATATGTTAATCATGTTCTGATTGAGATCAGAGACTTTTTTTTTGTGTGTGTGTGACAAAGATTTTCTCAGCCTCAGTTTATATTTGCTGTCCTTTAATGTGTATTTCCAAAGTCTCTTATGAGAGAAGGGACTTAATTGACCTTCCTTATGTCATTCCTCATGTTTTATATCTTTATCACTTTTTTTCCTGCCTCAGAAGTGTAATCCTAGGCCTACATAGCTAAAAAACCAGTATATTGTTCTTATTATTTGCCTCATTCTTCTTTTTTAGATTTGAGTCTTGTAGTTCCTACCTGATTTTATTGCAGTGTGAGAATGTGTGATTGTTTCTGTACAGGAGTTTGAATATGGGATGGAGAGTTTAATGTTTCCATATTTGAAAAAAAAAAATTACTCATACAGGATTCTTTATATGCTTTGCTTTCATTTTCTTCCTCTGGCCTACTGCTACTTTAAAATCCAAATGTTAATTTTCATCTCTGTGTGTTTTTTGTTTGCATAAAACAGAAGGATCTGAGCTCTGTGGTTTGAAGTGGGGCTGAAGCTCAAGATATGTTTTCAGCAATCACACAGTAGGCCCAGAATGCAATTTCTAAGTTACATATTAGTCATCATGTGTGTTCTGAAACCTCTGAACTCCCAGCTTGACAGTGCCAAATACCTAAACTTTGTGTGTGTCTTTGAGAAAACAGATACGGGTTACAAGCCATAGGTTGTAACCATTTCAGTCTTGAGTATCTCTGTAGAGTTACATTTGACTTTATTAGTCATTTCCATAAAAAAATCTCAAACTAAGTCAAGCACTCAAACACTGGCAAAAATGGGAAAATTCTCTCCTGCTTTTGGTGGTCTGAACAATCTTTCATCCTGCAGTGTGTGTGTGTATATATATATATATATATATTTATTTTAGGTACCAGTTAATAATTGCTCACTGTCCAGACCCTGCACTTGGCGTTGAGTTTGTGACTTTCTCATTGTCACATCTTAGTACCTGAATCAAGTAAATTCTAGCAGATTTTTCCAGCATCTTGTGCAAGAATGAAGTTTTTCAGTGATTGGGATCTAATGGACAGAAAAGCCCCTCCACCAAAGTGTTCTGTATCTCACTGGCAGCCTGACCTATGGCATCGAGTTCTTATTTTTTGGGGTGAGCAGAGGGGATTCAGGCATTTTAGGCATTTTGTAGAGCTTTCCAGGGTGCTTTCCATGTGCACAGCAGTTTTCTCTCATAGGATAAATAAGTCCCTGAGCTGCCCAACAAGGGGAGTGAAAGGGAAAAGGTGAAGTGAGTGGCCAAAACCAGCGGTGACGCAGTGGGCGGAGCTCAGGGGAAGGGTTTCGGCATCCAAGGCCTTAATAGCAGGATGCTCCTTGCAATTGCAATTTCATTTGCCTGGAGTTTATATTCCCAGTGCTTTGTAACTTGGAGAAGCAGCCTCTTAAGGTTGGGGAGTGACTCAGCATATTCACACAGAGGTCTGCTCAAGGAACTTAGGATTTGGTTGGAAATTTGGGGGAATTCGGAGCTCGAACTCGTTTTTCCCAGAGGGAGTTTGAAAATTAAAAATGACTGGTTTTTTTAAGGCAGTATCTTTCTCCATTTGATCTGCATACTTCAGTTTTGGAAAAAGTGGTGGGATATTTTGGTAAATAGTATCATTTAGGGCATAGCTGATATTTGCTGTATAGCTTTGTTTTCTGTGTGCTTTCCTCCTGATGCGCATGATAAGCATCTGTGCAATGAATAAAGCACCATTTGACTCTGGAAGGAAAGACTGTCTTGCAAAATATTGAAAAGGGACAGAATTGTGTATCAGGCCTGCCTTACACATTTCTTAGTCTCTGATTTTATGGCATTTGTACAACTTTTTCCATATGGAAGAGGAAGGAGGCATATATGGGATTTGCCTGGTTTATATGATTGAAACATGGAATTACAGAACAGTGTGGGTTGGAAGGGACCATAAAGCTCATCCAGTGTCACCCCTGCCATGGGCAGGGACACCTTCCATTGGCCCAGGTTGCTCCAAGCCCCATCCAGCCTGGTCTTGGACATTTCCAGGGATCCAGGGGCAGACACAACTCCATGGTCTTAGTCCAGAAGCTCCAGCCTTTCCCACCTAACCTGGCAGGTCTCAGCTTTAGAGAGTGAAGAGTTTGGGGAACAGTGCAAGTGTCCACCAGGTGTGGAACCCAGCCTTCTGGATGCTTGAGTTTTGTTGGATTTTTGGAGGGATAATTGGTTAAATGTCTTAAATTTTGCCTCTTCTCCAACAATGTATTCTAGTTTCAGCTGATCAAACTTGTCATGGGTCCTGAGACACTGCTGGGCAGTGGTGGTGGTGGAGGGGAGCAAAGCGACGGGGGGCCGATGAATAAAGACTGTAACTATTGGCTGCTACACCTTCTAAAATTTGGGGGAAGTTTGAGAAGACTTCATTATCTGGTTAAATCCAAATCAGTTCTGCCTTGTAGAATGAGATAAGACCACAGCCTGGTGCGTAATTCCAGTGCTGAGAGGGGACTGAAGGGCAGCACAGCAAGAACAAAAACGCAAGCAGCATTAATTTTCTCCCCCTTTTCCTTCCACCCTAAATTATTTTCTCCTTTCACCTACGCCTTATATGTTCTCCTGG
This sequence comes from Grallaria varia, assembly GCA_013396735.1. Lineage (NCBI taxonomy): Eukaryota > Metazoa > Chordata > Aves > Passeriformes > Formicariidae > Grallaria > Grallaria varia. The sequence goes on from VWZG01000225.1 coordinate 30,911, forward strand.
GGCTGGTGAGAATTACCTTGCTCTCCCCAAAACCATTCATACGCCAAATTTGAAATGGATGAAAAAAAGGAAAAAAGATGAAAAGCAACAACTTTTTGTATTTCATCTACAGGAAGTGTGGGCCAGTATTTAACCTGCTGATGTTCTGTGTGTGCCACAAATACCGACAAACTGATGGGAAGTTTGTGCAGAAGGTGTGGAGTTGCAGAAGAAATTGAGAGAAATTGCTGGAAGAGGCAAAGTGTGCACCAGAGAGTTCTTTGAAGGCAACTGCCCCTTGAGCAGCTCCCCGTCTCCCCTCCTTGTTCCCACCTGCTTTGTGTTGTCACAGCTGTTTGTGAGCCCAGCCAGCGAATCAGACTTGGAAACAGAGTTGGCTGAAATACATAATTCTATATTTTTAACATTGGGGTGTGTGTGGGGGTGGAGAATCAGGTTACTCTTGAGCCAGCTCCGTTCCCAGCCCCGGCACACTGTGACAAGATAATGGAATGGGATGTGTGGGTGGACAGGAACAGGGTGCCTGGAAGAGGCAGGGTTGGTTCACTGGCTCTGATAGCACTGTTACTTAATGGAGAACATCATCCCGAGGAATTTTTGCCACCCCTCCTGTAGTAAATCACTCCTCTGTCAGTCTCTTTCCCCCATCCGGCTCTGCCTCTCCGGCTTTCCCTGCTCTCTCCAACTTCCACGCTCGCTCCCTCCCAGCATTCCCACTGTGGCGCTGCCCTGTGTGTGCACACTCAGCGTGTGCTGCCACAGCCTTGACCTGGGAACAAGTTCTCTCTCCAGCTCTGCTGGTCGCTCCTGGTGCATCTTTCCTTGCCCTCTTTTCCTTTGAGCTCTTCCTCTCTTTCTTCCTCACATTTTTTTACAATTTTCTAACTCCTGCTCATGCCCTTTTTCTCCCAGGTCCTTTTCAGTGCTCACTCTCCCTGTTACTGTCACTTGCTCAGTCGCTTGGTCCTTCTCACTTTCTTTTCCGTCATAGGAAGAATAAAAAATTCACATTTTAAAGACTAAAACCTCTTAAGAAACCCTGAGTTTTTAATTTTCTGTGTACTCCTCCCCAAACATTACCACGAACCAATACAATGTACAGATGTCTTCTCTACCTCACTCACTTTTGAAGTTTCACTTAAGTTCTGTGTTGCTTTAAGACAAATATGCTCACACAAAATATGTGTTGTCCCTTGTTGGACAAACTGAAAGAGGGATTGAAGTTTCCAAAGTTAATGTTCTAATGAAAGGTGTTTTCAGGTGTCTGTATAAGATGTGGGCAGAACTTACTGCACCAGGTGTTAAATTGCAGAGTGAAGATGCTTCATTTTCTTGTTCCTGCTCTACAAAGGACACATAAAAATTGTTTCCCTTTCACACAACCACCAGCTGAAGCAGTTGTGTGAAAAACCAACCCAACAGCTCTTCTGGAAATTCCGTGCTTGCTTGCCCTCTTGAATCCAAGTGACCAGTTTCACAGCCATATATTCAGATACCCAGTATTTTTGCCCAGGATACTAAATTTTGTTGACTTAGTTGGCAAAGTAGACAGGAGTGCTGATTCCGTTATATCTGAATCCATCCATATTGTAAAATCCATCCTTATTTTAATAATCCAAAGGGACATAAAATAAAACTTTGGAAGATTGGACAGTTTCTCGGAGTAGTTGAGGTTCCTTAGTCACAAAATTCTGTAGCTCCTTTGATGTTTGGTGCTTGTCTTTGCCCTCCCATCCCCTTCTTCAGCAATCCACTGCACTTTTCCTAAAGCTGCGTTTCTCTTTTCCCTAAATTGCTTTGGGTGACTATTCTAGAAATAATTTGAACAAAAATCTCCCTGAGCAAAAAAAGGGAGGATAGGCCTTGGCTGTTGGATCAGAGAATCACAGAAACATTTGGAAAATGGTTGGAAAAGCCCTCCCAGCCCATGGAGCCCACCCTGTGCCTGATGCCCACCTTGTGCCCCAGCCCAGAGCACTGAGTGCCACGGCCAGCCCTGCCTTGGGCACTTCCAGGCCTGGGCACTCCCTGGGCAGCCCATGGATGTGTCAGAGCACACTCAGGACCTTCTTGTTGAGCTCTTTCACGACATGGGAATAAGAGCAGAACAGTTTTGAAAGTTCCCTTTTCCCAGCAATCTTCCCTCAAAAGCACAGCACATAATTCCATGGAGTGCCCCAGTTCAGAAACATTTGTAGAAACTTAAAGAGTAAATCTGCTGGAAAAGTGTCTTTGTTTTGGAGTCTTTCCATCCATCCCGAGCTGTTCTTGGGAGCATGCAAGGACTTCAGTGGAACACTTACAGTTTTCTTGCCTTTTTATTTCCTTGGATACATTGGATGTGGTGATCCTGAGTGCTGTTTGGAGGGCTATAAAGTCAGGATGATTTAAAAGCCCCCCCGCTTTTTTTTTTTCTTTTCTTTTTAATTTGTCCTCATTTCCTTCCTGCAACCTGCTTTATTGTAATCAGTTCAGGAAGTTTTATCAGGAAAAAAAAAAACCACAGGAAGGCAAACTGGTCAGGACCTTCTGATGCTGGCAGAGATACAGTTAAATTGTATAGTCTTCCCATGACCTAAATTACTTAAATGGGTAATTTTGTTGAAGTTTTAGTCCACTTCTTGAACAAATGACAAATAAATAGCTCAGAGAGCATCAGCTTGATCAGTGTAAACTCGGTATTCCGATGCAGGAATTGATGAAGTTCACATAAACTGTCCCAAAGGTTCAGCTTTTCCTATTTGGCCTCATAAAAGTTGAGTTAGAGCAAATTACCCCATTCTAGAGACTTTTCCTGGGTTTTTGTCTTGCTAAGAGATGTCTTTTAGGCTGTTATCTTACAGCTGCCATCAGGGAATATTCAAAAGTGAATTCCATAATTTCCTGTACTCTGAAGGGGACTCAAAACATTATCTCAAGTTTACAGACTAAGCTTGAACTACACTTTCAAATGTGAATGGAGTTCCCTCTTGGCACGGTGGCTGCAACCTCTTGTTATGTTCCTAAAGCTCAGGAAGTCCTTGTTTTCCATATTAATAATCAGGAAATAATAAGGTTTTAAGAGTGATTGGCAATCTGTTCTGCTTGATGAAAATGTCGTGGTTGCATGGTCTTTGAAGGCTTATGAATGATTAGTTCTTTTGTGAGGTATTCCTTAGATTGATGGAGGCTTGATGAGGAATTCCTGGATGAAATTCTGAAGTTGTATAGAGGATCATATTAAACTATGATGAGTACGTTCTGAGCTGTTTTTTTTAAACCTATAGCATAAAAGACAGTGATTTTGTCAGGGATAACAAGTTCTGGGGTCTCCAGCGAGCTCCCAGTAACCGTATTTTGTGGAGGTACAAAGCTGCTGGGAATGTTTGATGAAATATCTACTCAAAGTGGTAATAAATGTACCCAGTAAAGCTTTTCCTGGCTGATCTGCACCCACTGTCTCTACTGGCTTTTCTCCCTGGGGGTGCTTATTATATGGCTTGGATACAGTGCCTGAATTATCCTCATGGATTATGATACCCCTTAAAATTGAGGAATTCCAGCCTATTACCAGCACTGCCCTGGCATCTTGGTTTACCTTGGGATATACCAAGATTTGCTTTAATATTATGCTTAACAGCAAGGATGAAGGCTAACAAGATAATAAAAGAAGACCTCAGAATTTTCCATCTGAAAAAGGAGGTGTTTTGACTCCCTCACCAGATCATATGAAAATACACTGAAGTTCCTTAGTTTATCTCCTTCCTCAATGAGAGTTTTCTAGGTCAGCGGTTCCTTTCCCGGGGAATAAGGCCATGGCAAATGCGCTGCAGATGGAACACGAAACCACGTTGAATTATCTTAAGTTAAGAAATATGATGTTGGGATGATTCATATGTGGTGAAAAGATTTTTGGTGCTGACAGTGGTGTGTATTCTGAGAAATAGTGTCAGGGCTGGAGTGAGTGACGGGAGGGAAATGTGGGAGCTTTATTTATTCATACCTTTCATGGATGGTGATTCTCCCCCTCTGCTCTCATGAGATCCTATCTGGAATGCTGCTTCCCAGACATAGGAAGGACATGGATGTGCTGGAGTGAGTCCAGAGGAGGGACATAAGATGCTCCAAAGGCTGGAGCCCCTCTGCTCTGGAACCACGCTGGGAGAGCTGCAGGGCTCACCTGGAGAAGAGAAGGATCCAGGGAGACCTTGGAGCCCCTTCCAGCGCCTAAAGGGGCTCCAGGAGAGCTGGAGAGGGGACTGGGGACAAGAGATGGAGGGACAAGATAAGGGGGAATGGCTTCCCACTGCCAGAGGGCAGGGATAGGTGGGATATTGGGAAGGAATCCTTCCAGAGTATATTCCCAGGCTATAGCAGGTACTGGTTTTAATGTGTGTAACAAGTTCTGCACATCTAGGGATAAAATACAAAAAGAATTGAGTTTGTTCTGTTTCTGGGGGCCTGGAGTGACAGGACAAGGGGAAGTGGCTTTAGACTGACAAGAGAGGAGGGTTAGATGGGATATTGGGAAAGAATCCTTCCCTATGAGGGTGGGCAGGCCCTGGCACAGGGTGGGCAGAGAAGCTGTGGCTGCCCCTGGATCCCTGGGAGTGTCCAAGGCCAGGTTGGACAGGGCTTGGAGCAACCTGGGCTGGTGGGAGATGTCCCTGCCCATGGCAGGGAGTGGCACTGGGTGGGCTTTGAGGTCCATTCCCACCCAAACCATTCCATGTGTCTAAGTCCCATTCAGACTCTGGGGCTGTGCAGAGTCAGCAGAAAATATTTCCCAAAACGTGACTGTTCTCCGTGCTGGGGAATTGCGGAACTGACTCAGCAGGACCGGGGCAGGTGCCAGAGGTGCTGCTGCAAGAGTTGGGCTTGACCCCAGTGGCTGGGGACAAGGGGGCTGTGGGAACACAGCAGCCAAGTCGGAGTCAGCTTTGACTTTTGGGGCACTTCAGCCCGAAAATTCTTGTTTTAATGGAATCATCCAGTCTATTCCCATTGATTTTGAATGCATCTGGTTGACTTGGAGCCTGAACTTGACCACTGTCAATTTTCAAAGCTATTGAACTTCATGTGAACTGCCGTTTGAAAGCATGTTCAACAGGATTTTTAAACGTGGTGCTTCTGTACTGACATGTCTGGAGAAGGCTGGAGCTTGTGTGTTGTTTTCCGAGTTGAAAAGAGCTGAGAGAGCAGTTGTGAGAGAACCCAGCTCTGTGTGTGTCTGTCCGGTCTAAATCTGAGTAATGGCAGGCGAAGGTAGGGAGCTGTCAGAGGGGGATTACTGAAACACAGTTCCTGGTGTGTTTGAAAAGTTTCACAAGTACTTAAAATGCTCACAAAATATACGGCTAAAACAAGCACGTTATCCCAAATCTTACAAATCAGCACCATTTCTGCACAGAGCCAGCCAGCAGTTACACTTTGGTGTGTTTAATTGTTTTGTTGTGGGCTTTGGTTGTTTTTAATTTAATTTGGGAGACTGAAAGTGTGCCTATCTCCATGTATTAAAATATTTTGGAAGCCTTCAAGATTAAAGGTGCTTGCTGTATCAGGGTGATAATCATCTACATTGTTATAAATGTACTTGAAATATGTAACTTTAGGCTTCTTTGAGAGCAACATCAGAACTATGTGCTGCCAGAGCTGAGCTGGACAAGGAGTTTAATTTCATTTATTCCCGTGATAGCAGCTCCACAAATAAAAAATATTTCAAAAATATGAAGTATTTTTGTAACTGTGTTTGATGTGGTTTGCGTAAAATTGTAAATTCTCTCTAGTTTTGATTTGTGTCCCAACTGATCCAGAATGAAGAAGCTCAGGTGGCTGCTCCTGAGTCTTCTCCCTTGCCAGGTTAGAGAAGCAGAGATTCCATTTGGGAAAGAGGAGGTACAACAAAGAATAGAAGCAGTAGTTAGTGACCATTCCATTGGAAGAATAATGAGCTGTAGTAATACCAAGGTTGTAGTAAAGATCTGTAAACTGAGGGGTCTGCCCACATCCTGTGGCAACTTTAGACAACTTTAGGAGTTCCTGTAATTCTTCTTCCTTTATGGCTGAAAAAGCCAGGGAGAAGTGGGAAGGTTGTACTCCCTTGGGACTTCTGGGTCTGAAGTTCTGAAATGCTGAATGCAAATCCATAGTTGCGTGTGTTTTGCTTTGCATTTCGAAAGTTCTCTTCCCAACAGTTTTTGTAAATGAAATGGTGAGTTTTGTTGAGAATGTCTATGGAAAAAATCTATAGGAAAACGTCAGCTCTGAAAAGCATTTCCCAACATCCCTGTGGATAAAGTAGTTTACAGCCCTCCTGCATCTTCCACTTGGGAATACGACTTTACCCACCTGATGTTGCAGTGGATGGGCAATTCCTGCTGGAGCATCTCTTCTCTTCCTTTGGTTGAGGGAGGGGAATGTAAATCCAGTGGTTTGTCTTTTGCTTGACACTGTTAAGTGGGTGGAAAGAATAGCCACTCCGCCCTCTAATTGGTGGTTCCTTATAAGGTCAGTGTAGTGAAAATATGTTAACTTTGTTAATATTTTTAGTCAGTGAGTAAGCAAAGAAACATATGCAAATGATCTAAAAAATCTCAAGTATTTCAACTTTTAGTGTGGGTCTTTTCTTCCCCTCCCACCTGTGTCAGTTTAATTCTTCCTGAAACCCCACAGACTTTATTCTGGGGTTCACTTGGATGAATGAACATTAAAAAAACCAAATCCTGAGTTTTCTGGCTGCACAGGTCAGTTATAAATTTGACACTTCAATTCCTTCAGATGCCAGGAGAGCAGTGCATGTTTTAGAAGTGATGCATTTCTTTTCGTAAAAGGATAAAAAAATTGCATGTTACAAATCAGGTATTTCAGAGACTCGAATTGCGTTCTGAAGTCTGAACAAAAACTTGTGTGACACCACTGTAGGGCTATGGGTGGTAAAATCCACTTTGATGTATTTTAGGTGCACATGGAGGGTATTTTGACACCAACCATGGCCTAAACAACCCTGTTTTGTCCCAGCTGTTTGTTCCTGCTGCACATCTGCAGTGGCCCAGCTTAGAGGACTGATTTGGGATAAAAAATAATGGTCTTGGGTTTCTTCTGCTCCCCGTTTTCCCCCAGTGCAGTTTGCTGAGTGCCCCTGTCCCATCCCAGCAGCAGGAGTGGGAAGGAAGCGGCTGCTGCTGGAAGGAAATTCCTGCTCTTCTGCAACTGCAGTTCTGCCTTTGCCAGCTTTGAATTTGGGTGAGAAACCCTGTGATTTCAGGAAAGCTGTGTCCACATGTTTTCACACCTCCAGGATGGCTTCTTGCATCACGTGTCGTAAATTTAGCAGCAGAGTGAAACTAGTCATTCACAGTATGTTCTCTTTAGAGGAACTAGTGCTTTTTGGAGCTCTGAAAACCATTTGCAGAGTACAAGAGACATAATGGTCGATCACATTTTGGTTCATGAGCATCTCCCAAATCCTGTTCTGGAAACTCCTGGAGTCTGCAGTCCAGCAGTGTCCATTCTCACTCCTTGGGAAGGTTAGAGATGTGTTGGTGAAGCCTGGTTTAAACTCAGTTTTGCTGTGTGCTGACTTTTCACCAGAGATGTACAAAACACCCTCTTCCCAAATTTTTAACATTCTCTTTCCATATTTAAGAAGGAGAATGGTTCAGGGTGAGCTGACATCAGAAGGTGACTGTGCCCAGAGTTCTGTTGAACACACAGATTAAACTGAAGAGAGGGAAATTATTTTTTCTTATTGAATTAAGAAGTCTTAAACCTATAGTGAGTTTTAAAACCTTTGCCACGAGGATGTGTGGCTGCCCCATCCCTGGAAGTGTCCAAGGCTGGGTTGGACACGGCTTGGAGCAACCTGGGATAGTGGAAAGTGTCCTGCCCATGGCAGGGAGTGGAATGAGATGATCTTTAAGGTTCTTTCCAACCCAAACATTCTGTGGTTTCATTATTCTGTGATTCTGCAATGTTAATGTAGTTGCTGCTTCAGTGAAAACATTCACTTTTACACAATCCCACAGCACTTAAACCTGGAGAAGGGGACTTGTGACTTCTTTGAGGACCTGTGACTTCTTTGGGGATCTGAGACTTCTTTGAGGATCTGTGACTCCTTTGGGAACATGACAAATGTGATGCTGACCACGAACCACTTGTGTTTTGCTCAGTGTTCGATGTATGGAAACACGCAGGTGACCAGAAGGGTGGAGGAGGGATATATTGGTTTTTCATGCTGAAAACATAATCTGCTTTTAATTTTCTGATGGGATTGTGCAGGTGAGCCTGAGTCGTTGTATAAAGCAGAACTCAGTGCAAAGTAGTCCATTTTTCTTTCTTTTCATTCCCATGAATTATTCTCTCTATAGATCATCACATATGGTGGTTGTAAGTAGAACAGAAGCAGAGAACGTGTTGTGTGTGTGTTTAGTTTTCAGATCTGTGTTAATTTGTACATTAAACACACGGGATTTCCCTAGTAACAAAGCACACGCTGTATGTTGTGGGTGCTGGAAAAACAACAATTTTGGAATTCCTTGCTTGCATCTCTCTGGGAACCAGTCCTGGAAGTTGACAATCACTAAGCACCCTGAGAGACTTACTTATTTTATTGTGAGTTCCAGGAGTGTTGGTTGTACTTGGCATTTTATTGTGCAGTATTTGCAGTAATACTTTGGTGAATCTTTTGCTTATGTCAAGCAGCATCACTGGCTGCCTGTGCATAGCTCAGAGGTCTAAATCCGTTATTTTCCACTATGTTAATAATCCCAATTTAGTGACGTATACCTCAGGATAATTTTCCTAGTAAATAAATAAAAAAATGTTTGTTTCTGAGTAAGTATTTATATTTTATGTTGGTAGCAACAGGCCTGCCTGTGTTCCCCAAAGGTCAGTGACCTGAATTATGTTCAGCTCTGACAGCAGCGTGTGGAGCCATGAGATAGGCAGGCATTTCTCTGTATTTCATGAGTATGATCTTAAAAATCACAAAATAATCTTTTCACAGAGAAAAGCGTGGCGAACTTCACTGTGATTAGTTTTGAAAAGGTGCCCTATTGAATCTGATACTGAATAAGGAAAATAAACGTCTGTATGAAGTGTTTTAATTAGTAAAATGTAAAAAGTAAACCCCTCCCCCAGCAGACTTCCTTTTAATGAAATTTTAATGTTAGTAATGGTTTTCGCACTGTAACTTTTAGGGTTTTAAAAGTGTGATTGCTCTGAAAGCAGCTTTGATCTCCAGTGAACCTATTGACATGTGTTGGGTATTGAGGGTTTTGAAGGAAGGAATTGATGCTCCCAGGGAATACAGGGAATCAAACATTAGTCCTCAAAGAGGCCAACAGGCAAACCAGGCTTGTGGTGTACGGAAACGGCAGAGACACATGAAGGATTCACGTTATTCAGAGTCACCATCTCCACAGTGTTGTGGAGAGGAACTTGGGAGAAAATGTGCTCAGCACCTTTGGCCTGTCTAAGTAAACATTTTGTAACTCTACACCTGGAATTACTCATGAACATGGAGTGGCTCTGGATAGGTAATTCTGTTGCCTGTGTTTGGGGAGATCAAAGGAGCATTGTGTGGGCAGGGAAGATGAAGAGTAGAAAGCAACAGTGATTAAAAAAGGAAATAAAAGCATGAGGTAAAGTTTCGGTGTGGTGGCTTCAGACACGGTTGTTTTCTAAGAACTGCTCTCTTTGTTTAAATAGAAGGCTTCAGCTGGTGTTCTGTTTGCTCTACCTCTTTCAATAATTTGCTTTTTTAACACCTTTCTTGTCATCTCTTCCTTCCTCTCCTCCTTTATTTGCAATTCACTTCTGTCCTACACCAGTAAGTAGATGAAACTGGGCTCTTGAAGCCCAGTAGATGTTGTTGCTGAAGGGGTTCTTCTGGTAATGATCTGACAGACTGTGGCATGAGTAGGATTTGCTCTTGCCTCCTCTTATCATCAATTCATTATCTAAACCAGGCAGCCTTTGTACAGGCTGTGGAAAAGGCCTTTTGGTTTTAAGAACTTGGCAACGCAGAGGCCCAGCAGAAGACACTCAGTCACTGAGTTTAATGTGCTGCCTGTGCAGCCATTGGATGCAATTCGGTTGTATCTATTTAAAAAAAACCCCAAAGTCGTTACCCTTTTATGCTGTGTGTCTGTGAGCCTGTTCCAGTCACAAGAACTTGGCGGATTTGGTCTCTGGAAGTGTTTTAAAATCCCTTTTTTATTGTGGATTCCTTCTTAGGAAACAGGGCTCCAACAGACACCTGCCTTTCCACTGCAGGTTGGAATTCCACAGGAGTTCTCCACTTCTCCAGAATGGGGTAATTGGGGGAGAGTTGGAAGGAGGCTGAAGAAATGCATTAGTTTGGGATGGATGTGTTTTCCTGGTTAGCTCTGAGATGGATGGATGTATCGATTCCCTGTTAATAATCTGTTAAGGACTTTCTGTCACATCAGCAACTCTTCCTTGGTGTTTGTGGCTCTAACAGTGACTTTTAAATTCTAAAATAATTCAGGGCTCTGTGCTTCGCTTTCCAGCTGCTTTAGGAATGACCATTCCCACTGTGGAATGGGCAGGAGACAGTGTTTGGACACTCCACAATCTGTTTTTGGGCTGAAAATCAGCTGCTTTGCTCAAACTCTGTTGATAGTTTGAACCAAGCTGGTTTAGTGTTGGAAGTGGGCTTGCTTTGCTGGGATGGGAAGTGGTGCTGCTGGCAAAGGCTCCCTGTGATCCCGGTGTCCATCCTGCTGCACTTCAAGGGAAAAGGTGTGTGTTGGCCAGGGAGAGCTTTTCAAATGGGAGAGCGGCTCTGTAACCTTCAGACGCCTGTGTAGGATGGACAGAGCTGGTGCTCCAGCACATGGAGCTGCTGGAGAGTCCAGAGGAGGCACCAGGATGGGCAGAGGATGGAGCAGCTCTGCTGGGAGGAAAGGCTGGGAGAGCTGGGATTATCCAGCCTGGAGAAGAGAAGCTTTGGGGGGACCTCATTGTGGCCTTCCAGGATCTGAAGGAGCTCCAAGAAAGATGGAGAGAGACTTATTTCCAAGGGATGGAGTGATGGGACAAGGGGGCATGGCTTCAAACTGCCAGAGGACAGGGATAGATGGGATATTGGGAAGGAATTGCTGTCTGGGAGGGTGGGCAGGCCCTGGCACAGGGTGCCCAGAGAAGCTGAGCCTGCCCCTGGAGCCCTGGAAGTGTCCAAAGCCAGGTTGGATGGGGCTTGGAGCCATCTGGGCTGGTGGAAGGTGTCCCTGCCCATGGGGTGGCACTGGATGGTCTTTCAGGTCCCTACCAACCCAAACCATTCTGGTACTGTGTTGTTTGTTTAAAGAAGAGTTTGCTCTTCCTTTCTTTTTTCTCCCCCAGTCCCTGGTGCTGCCTCTGCTGAGCTTTAGTGTGCCCAAGCTCCGTGTGTGTGTGTCCGTGTGACGTGTTTTACCCTCAGCAGTTGTTCCAGACAGAACCTTTTCCCCAACCTGAGGTGATTTGGGCATGAGAGTGCCTGCCTTGTAGGATCCTGTGCAGCTTCAGGCAGTGCTCCCCAGCATTGCCAAGTTCGTGGCTCCCCTGGCTGTGGCAGTGACGTTCTGGGTCTCTGTGGGACTGCAGCAGTAAAAAGCTCATTCCTGATGTGGGATGGCCAGTTTTCCGCCTTCTTTTAGAGACATGACAGCAAGAATTCACCTGCTCATGGAATACCCACAGTACCATTGCAGTGTGTGCTCCTGCATGGATCCAAAATTAATCATTCCTTGTCTTCCTGGCCGCTCTCTCACATCTGTGTGGCACCAGGACAAGCCCAGTGTGGTGGCAGGAAGGCAGGCTGGGCTTAGGGGGGTCTGGGCAGGGCTTAAACACTCATTGTTGGGGGGAAATGGAGCAAACAGCAACATTTTCTGCTCAAATTGCAGTGTCTGAGTGCATTTTAGCCTGGACACACTTCTGGAAGTTACATATTTCAGGAGGTGTTTAAATAGTAATAACTTGACTGGCCAAGTTCAGCTGGTTGGTAATTTGCAGAGTTCTCTAAAATCCTCAGTAATTTCTGAGTGGGTTGGGTGGTTCCATAGGTTGTAGGATACCAGTGATAGTTTGTTGGAGAGCAAATGAAAAGCCAGTCCTTGAGAAATATTCAGGCCAGGTTTAGTTGTTGGATGTTGTGTTTTGGGCTTGGTGTTAGATTTTGGGTTTTAATTTTTATTTTCTTTACATAATCCTGTCATTCTTTTTGACTTCTATTGGCGTTTTCTTCCTAGAAACTCATGTCTTTGTATCTCTTTATCTTACAGAAAGTGTAATTCTATTTGTTTGAGCATACTTGAATTTGCAGTAAGGTGGCCCTAACTCAATTTCATCAGGATTGGAGGAAAAATGGACTTTAGAGCTTATTGATTCAGGAAAATCCCAGAAGTTGAGTTGTGTTTTATAAATACTGTCCTGAGTTTCTGCAAAAATCTACATATTTAAGGGCTTGGCAAAGATGAGTGACCTTAATTTTCATAACTGTTCAATGACCAGGTGAAATTTAAGTTAATCCTTGAAATTCTGACGCTTGGATAATGTTTTTATAACAACAGATATCAGTGGAAGGTAAATCTTTGTAATGTCTCTGCTCTTAGTGTTGGAAAACTTAATTTTATGTCGGAACTTCTTGGTTTAGCTCTGTGGCTGTTCCTGAGAGCTGGGGTTGGACTGAGCACCCGGGACTTCAATAAAATGGAGATTTATTCTTATTTTTCTCTTCCTTTTGCAGTGTTGTTTGCTGCTGGACTCCCCCTGTCCCCACAACCCCGCAGGATGATATGAGACTTGAAAGAAGACGATGCATACAGGTGATTTTATTTTTCAAGGGTTTTTGAAAGGGAAAACGTTTGATGTTCTTGATCTGCTTTTTGTTTCTCTTCCATTCTCTGCACCCCCAAAATGATGTTCCAGACTTGGCAGAATGTTTAAGAACCTGCAGAATTTGGAAAGCTTTTCTTTGCCCTTTGAAAACTCTTCTGCAGCTTTGGAAACTCTTCTTCTCCCGGGAAGAAAACGGTTTCCTTGAATGGAAATACTGTTTTCAAAGTTTTATGCATTAAAACAGGGTTTGTTTTTGAAGATGTGCTGATTGTCGGGGATGTCCTGTACAGGAAAAGCTCTTCTTAAAGCTGATATTTTGGGAAGTTCTGAAGGGTAATCAAAATCCTCTAAGTGACAAGTATTTGCAGATTCAGTAGATGGTTTTTTAGTGATACTGTTTTGCTGGAAATATAGTTCTATAGAAACAGAATAAAATAGACATTCTCCAAGGGGGTTGGTGGAGTTCTTCATCCCCAAATGCCGTTTACTGAAGCAGTTGTGGGGCTGGAACAGCCAGGCACACGTGAGACAGATCTTTGGGGTTGCTTGTTCAGCTTTAAAACCCCAGGAATCCTCGGGGCTGGAAAAAAAAGCTCGGTCGATTTACGTGTGCATCCAGATCATCTCCTGATTGACAGTTTTCAGTTGCATCAGCTGTTCCTGCATAAACAGCTTTGGAGGGTATATTTACAGGGAGCCTGTTGGATTAAGACCAAGACGTTGCAAGTGGAGATTTCACTCAGTGAGAACTAAACATCCTTCATCCCACTTGAGTGTTTGGAAGTTGTGTGTTGATAGCTCAAGTGAAAGTGGGTCTAAAGAACTCTAAAATTAGGTTGGGCAAAGAAAAGAAGAAAGACAAACGATTCCGAAGGGATATTGCATTTTTGTCAAAGGATCTAAATCTGGAGGAACGGTGTTTAAAGTCTCAAAATCAAGTCTTTTGATGGCCCATCAATTTTGGGGAGCTCTGTTTAGTAGTCACAGATTCAAATTGAACTTAAATCTTGAGAAAATATTTTGAAAGCTTTAAAAGTCTTCATCCCTCAACTGAAGGGAGACATAATGGTATGAAATAGTGCCTTGTGTGTCTTAGAGCGTTTCAGAGAATTAAGTTTCACATTGCTATTTAAAACTTCAAACTGAAGCACTTTCTGTTTTGGTCAGAATTTCTGATGATGTTGAGCTTGTAGAATGATGAACTTAAAGAATAGAAATATGTCCAAGATTTTGCAGTTTAAGTAGTAATTCTGTATTCTGCAGCCCAAATTCTTTATTTACAAGCAGTGGTGCCATAACAAAGACCTCTAAGTTTCGTACGTGTTAGAAATTAGACCAGTCAGATTATTTTCAGTTTTCTGGTTATTAGGAGAGCCAGTGTTGGTGTGCTGAGGTCCTGGGAATCAACAAGGTTTACCTGCCTTAAAATGAAAAACTGAGCTGGTATTATTTTATAGGACAGTAATAAGGGCCATGTGGTGACTCTGCTGAAGTTCAGAGTGGCTGGTAAGAGCTCTGGCCAAAAACTGAGAGGTTTTGTGGTTACTGATGATGATTCTTTCGCATTTCCAAGGAGGTTTCTTGAGGGTGACTGAGCAGAGGTGTCTGGTAGTTTCTAAACTACCTTTGGCTGAAGGGTGAAAGCTTCTCTAGGGTAAATAAATTCTTTGCTATAACGGGCATCCCTTCATTTTCCTGGAAGCTGACCTCCTCTAAACCCCTAAAATTAACCCCAGCATAACGGGGGAAACAGGATTTTTTCACTTTTTCTGCTGTGGAATACTTTACCTTTAGCTCACCACTGAAACTGAAAACAGAAATGTATTAAGGCCCACTGCTTTAAAGAAACAAAGAAGGCCAAGGGCACCTGGGCTGGATCAGGAGCAGTGTGGGCACAGCAGGCCCAGGGCAGGGACTGTCCCCTGTGCTGGCACTGCTGAGGGACCTCCAGGGCTGTGTCCAGTTCTGGGATCTCAGGGAAGGGACACGGAGGGGCTGGAGCGTGTGCAGGGAAGGGAAGGGAGCTGGGAAGGGGCTGGAGCAGCAGGAGGGGCTGAGGGAGCTGGGGGGGCTCAGCCTGGAGAAAAGGAGGCTCAGGGGGGACCTTCTGGCTCTGCAGCTCCCTGATGGATCCAGGGCAGGGTTGGGATCTGCTCCCGGGGAACAGGGACAGGAGGAGAGGGAACGGCCTCAGGCTGGGCCAGGGCAGGGGCAGGTGGGACATGGGGAGGAATTTGTGGCTGGAAAGGGTGGGGAGGCCTTGGCAAGGGCTGCCCAGGGAGGTTTGGAGTGCCCATGGTGGATGGTGGTGCTCAGGGAGATGGGTTAGTGGTGGACCTGGCAGTGTTTGGATAATGGTTGGACTCAGTGCTCTTATGGGTCTTTTCCAACCTTGTTGATGGTGTGATTCCATGTTTCCATGTAGATTTTTTAGGATCTATACTTGTTTTCCCAGAAACACTCTGCAATAAGCCAAGCTGGGGTGCCGCTCATTGTAGAGAAAGCCAAGTTTCTATTTCAGATGTGCTTGTGTGTTACAGATGCGTCTGGTGAGACACAGGTAATGCCCTAGAATGTGGTTTGTGATGAAAAAATATTTTCAGAAGGTGAATTTTTCACTTCTTTGTACTTTGATTGTCTCTCCAGGACATTTTGGGAAGAGAAGGAACCAAGCAGTTACGGTTGTAGTTATGCTGAGACTTATCGCAGCAATGTTCACTCTTCATGGTGTAGGAGCGTCAGATTTGGGACTGTGCTGTGTTCCTACAAGCAAGGATTCATCTCGTGTTTAAAAGTCCGTGTTCCAAAGTTGTTGCTACATCTTGTCCTGCTCCTGTTAAGTCCAGTATAACTCTGTGGTTGGTTGTTACTTTTTTCCCCTCCTCTTCATGGAGATTCCTTACAAAAATCCATTGGTTTTATGACAGCTTGCTGGTTTTGACTTTTCTAGTTGGCAAGAGCCTGGGAATATGTACCTAAAAATACTGAGTTGTCTGATTTTCAGGCTTTTGAAAAGCTAAAATCTTCTTTTCTTAACCTTTGTAAGAAAAGAGAGTAATATAATATCAAATTATTCTCATCAACGTGGGAATATATAGAATGTTGC
Source organism: Grallaria varia (assembly GCA_013396735.1). Classification (NCBI taxonomy): domain Eukaryota; kingdom Metazoa; phylum Chordata; class Aves; order Passeriformes; family Formicariidae; genus Grallaria; species Grallaria varia. The sequence goes on from VWZG01000225.1 coordinate 46,842, forward strand.
AGGGATGTTGAGAACCAAGCACATGTGATGGTACATTGGTTGGGAAGACACTGGAGATGCTCGCATTGCTCTTAACTTTAAAAACAACTCTTCGTGTTTGGCAAAGAAAAAGAGCCAGTCCAATATTCTTCAATAAGAACAGTGCAAGAGCAATGAAACAGTCAGTATATTAGTCATTAAAATGTAACAAATCCAGAGTAAAGACTTCTGGGAAGTTCTTGGCCTGGGTTGAGTTTACAGGCTGCGAGTGTTCAGGTGTTAGTTTTATGTAAGAACAGAGTGAAAGTTGAGAACTGGGCCATGTCTCTCATGTCTCATACTCCTAATGTTTTAGCTACTGATTTCATTGAGCCTGTAGCTATTTTAAAGAATGTTTTTGTATGTGTCAGTAGTAAAAAACCCACAAAACAAAGCAGAAACCCCCCCTGTTATTCTGTAGTCAGAAAAACTGTGTCCGTGTTGCTGCTCTGTGTTTTCACCTGTTACATTCCCCCAGCCCTGCCTTTGAACAGGTTCAGTCAGAGCTGCTTTAACTTTACCAGGGAATTCCAGAAACTTTCTGGGGCATCACCATTTTATCACTTACCTATATCTTCTTATGGTTCCTCTGAAGTAATTGCACACCTGGAGTGTCTTTTGTGAGGTGAGGGTCGTTGGCATCAAACCAGAGCTGGGCTGTGAAGGAGCAAACCACGTCTGGCCCGTGTGCTAATTCCCTCCCAGAGCACAGAATGGGCTGGGACTGAGTTTGTTGCTGGAGTGTGACTTTGATTCCAGTTGGAATCTGTCCATCGGCAACTTGTTCACGCATTGGACCGTGTGTTTCAGGCAGTTTTGGTTGGATATTCAGCTCCTGGCCGAGCAGATAAACAGGAGTTTGACATAAACACAAGATACCGATAAAATAATGGACGAGACGGGGTTGCTCATTAGGAGGGGAGGTTTTAAATATAACCAGCTAATGAGGGCTTGGATGTTTTCAGGGTTAACCACTATTTTTACATAGATAAGTGCCTTTGCAGGAGTGGTTGGTGCTGTCTTTCTGCCTGAGTTTTGTGAGAAAGCAGCCAGGAAGGAGTCGGATGCAGCTGCTCCATGAAGGGCAGCAGTTCTCAGATGGAAAGTGGAAGTTCTGCTTTTTCAGAGCAGGAGTCATTGACCTCAATGAATGATAACCTTGAAGTCAAGAGACTAGATTAATGCTCCACTTTCTGTATTTGAGATCAGGAATGTGGAAACCTGGACAGCTAAAGTTAGATTTGTGCATCCATATTTAAAAAGAAGTTGCCTATTTAAAAGAAAAGGGATTTTTTCCCCCCCTCCTCCAAAATGGCTTGGTACCTCTGATATTGAAGGTTTTAAGTTTTTGGCCTCAACCCTCATCTAAGAGGAAACAAATGACAAAAAATCCTGTTCCAGGGTTTTGACATGGAATTATAGCCTGATGGTGAATGCTGCTTTCCTTATTCAGGAACAGACCAGAGCATCTAAACCAGAAAATCTTTAGAGGCCTGTTATTATATATAGTTTTAATATTTTGGAAAAGCCATTTCTATTCATTTTGTGTCCCACTGCCTGTGGCCCTCTTTGAAAAACTTTTGGACTTAATTTTCAGCAAAGCATTAAGTGATGAGGATATTTCTGTGTAATGAACAGTAGTGCTCCAGCAGTTGTATTGCAAGGCTGAAATTTATTTCAGTTACCTATTTCTGAGAGCAAAGACTTGCTTAGACTTGAGAAAAATTTTTGAGCAAACCCTCCAAATAATCCAGATTCAGAATTGCAATAATAACTCCTAACAAATACTGTACATTTCCAGAATGGTTGGTCAGTGCACTGAGAATGCCCAAGGTCTGTGATGAACATCACACCACAAACCCAGAGCCTTTCTTGCAGCCTTTAAAGTCGTCAGCAGAGCTGCTGTAATGCAAACAGCCCCTGTGATGTCAGAGTTCAGTCTGGGAATTAAAAGTGAAAGTTCTCTTGGGGAACGGGATGGTGAGACTGCGTTTGGAGCTGCCGAGGGAGTCTTGGAATTGTGCTCAGTGATTTCCTGGAAACGCTGGTTGCTGGTGTGAACATCGCCCTGTACAGCAAACAGCTTTTGTATCCTGTCCCCTGGGCTCTTGGTGGCAAGCTGGTCATGGATTGATCCTGTTTGCCTGCATTGGGATGTTCTGGAGGGAGGTTAGGAGTGAGGATGGGTGTTGAGGAGAATCTCATGCTCCTGGGGAAAGCTGTTGGTTTGTATCCACAGGGAGCTGCTGCCCATGGCCTTGGCACGGGCATTAGTCAGGAGCTGTTACAGCTTCCTAAGAATCCCACCTGATGTCTGGCATTCCTAAAGTACATCCCAGGGTGCAGATCTTCCATTGCACACAGCAGGAGCTTTATTTGGATTTCAGGGAATCCCTGAGGTTGGAAAAGCCCTCCCAGCCTACAGAGCCCACCCTGTGCCCGATGCCCACCTTGTCACTGAGTGCCACGGCCAGTCCTGCCTTGGGCACCTCCAGGGCTGGGCACTCCAAACCCCCCTGGGCAGCCCCTTCCATGGCCTGACCACCCTTTCTGGAGACAGAATAGCCTGAATTCCTCAATTTAGACCATCCTGATCACTAGACAGGCTTAATAGTGGCGTAACTTAAACTTGTGCCACTTCAGTTTCTGACCATATTCTGTGCAGAATCCAGATGTTTGTAGGAGCCATCCTGCTTTGTGTCTCATGCAACCAGGTGGAAATAACCTATCCCTCCACCCCTAAAAGTTACATTCATTTGGGGTTAGTTTTGAAAGTACAGGGAGAGGCCACAGGATGACTCTAAACATCCAGGCCTCAGTACCTGGTAGTTTTTGGTAGGAATTCTCTTTATAACACTGTATCAGGAGGGTGGAGGGCAAGAACTAGACAAATACTGTTCCTAAATCTTGCTGAAATTGGACATTATGACTTCTTAAAATCAGCATTTCTCTGTTTCCAGTCAGCCTGCTGCTTCGTGGTCTGTTCAGTTTGTTCCCTGATAGTTGGTTTTTAATACATTTGTATCAAATGCTCTTCCAGGCAGTGGTGCCCAGATGTTCTGACAGCTTGATGCCTAACTGGGATGGCAAGCTGGTGTATTCCCACCTTGGCAAAGCAACACAGGATCCACTCAGCCTTGCTGACAGAGTTTTTGCCTGGCTATAGGTGGGGAGTAAGTTCCTCTCACCAGGTTTTATGATATTTCCATGTGTTAATATGAACTCAGCTCTCCAGGCTTGGACGAGGCAACACAAGGACACTCTTGTCAGCTGTCTTACATCACCAAAGACATCATCTGAGTGGGTCTGGTTAAAACCTTCTGTACTAAGGAACACAATTAACTTAGAAATGTCGTAAAACTGAGGATGTTTCAGCTCTCACATTTTCATTGTGACGCTTTATTCTCAAACCCATGTATTTCTCGATAAGCTGTTGCAGACAGTGATTAGATTAGAGAGCAAGAAATCATTTGTTTTCATGATATCAAATTTAAAGTTCTGACCTTCCAATTATCCTGGGAACAGCAGGCACAACATCTCTCCATCAACCCAGGGATCTGCTGGAGCCCAGCATTCACTGACACATCTGACTCCTCCTGGTGGCATTTTGCTGAGTTAAGTCCCCAAATACCTTTGGAGATCTAGGTTTTAGTTTATTGCTGGTAGAGCCAGCTGTTGGATGTGTTTGCTGGGAAGGTGGAACAGGTGGCAACAGTTTTGTTCCAGACACAGAAGATAGATTTGTGGGAATCCTTTGGTTCCTGCATTTTCCTAACAAATTGGTTATTACAGATCCGTTGAAAAACTGAGGATACAAGCATAGTATTAAGTTTTTCTTGTACTGCTTGGTTCTGGATCTCCTGTTTGCTTTTTTTCCACATACTCTTGACTTCTCATTCATTGAACGAATCCACTTCATGTGTGAACGGAGACTCCAACCTCAGGTTTGCTAAACCACTCAACGCTTTGCCTTGTCCCACAGGGGCACAGAGAATTTATGTTAAAATTTCTGCATCTTGCCCATTGGAGGTCAGTATTTTGGGGTGAACTTGCCCCTTGTCAGTGTTCCCTCTCCAATATAATGTAGAGGGATCAGTAGATGTGCTCTGCCAGGACATAAAGCTGAAGGATGACATTTGTAAAGGTGGGTGAAGTTGGTTTCATTCCTGCCTGGTTTGTGGACACAAGTGATGGTTTCTGCCTGGTTAGGCTGGCAGTGAGGCCTTTGAGGAGAGAAGAACCATTGCAATACTGTGATTATAGTCCACACTTCCCCAGGGCTGTCTCATCATTCCAGAGGAATAAAGAGCTGTTTCTGGCAATGCATGAACATCCCCACACACAAACAACAGCCCAAGAAGTGGGGTTTGTGGTAGGACTGTCACCCATCTTCATGTTGCTCCATTCAAGGTCCTGAATGCAATTCCTAAATGGAATGAACTGATTCTGCAATTTTTATATATTAGTAAAATTTTCTACAATTTTCCTGCCATATTAATATTGGTTCTGACTTGCTGTTACTGTCTCTCAGATCCATCTTCATGAGTTGGATTGAATCTAAAACTGGTGATATCTTCATGTAGGTGTGGAATAGTGGTTTACATGTGTTATGTCAGCTTACAAAATATATAATAAATTAAAAAAACTCCCACGAAACATGTTTACCAAGTTTTGTGCCTTCCAGTAATCTGGAGGCTTGTGGTAGTTTGGAGTTTGCCCTTTGAAATATTTCACTCACTAAAGTCTATCAGAATATTTGTGAAAAGAAAAGGATATTCATCATACTTGCATTTGTAACTTCACTTGAGTTTTATGTTGAGATGAGGCTTTAGGTAGATTGTATGTTAGGTCCTTAAAGACTGTAAAAAAAGGCAATAATCTAGTAATTGATTCATTCTTACTTCTTAAGTTAGACCTTTTTAAAACTTCCAGCAGTAAAACCAAACAATCATTTTACAGTGCTGAGTAATTGTGGAGACTTTACTGAGTGAAAGGATGTGTCCGTGGTGTGTAGCTCAAGTGTGTTTCTGGTGCTTGTGCTCAGATGGTGGTTGTAAACAAGCCAGAGTTTCTTTTTAAGCTTAAGTGTTCACATCTCAGGAGTTTTCTCCCAAATTCAGTTTTTCAAAATTGGCCTGTTGAGCTCACAGAATTCCAGACTGGTTTGGGTTGGGAGGGACCTTAAAGATGACCTCTTTCCAACCCCCTGCCATGGGCAGGGACACCTTCCACCAGCCCAGGCTGCTCCAAGCCCCGTCCAGCCTGGCCTTGGGCACTTCCAGGGCTGGGGCAGCCAGATTTCCAGACAACCTGAGATTTTTGATTCCAACATTAAGATGAGGGTTGTAAATAAATAGCTGAAAAAATAAAAGGTGGTCTTGGGTGCTTAAATTTAGACCAGTCATGAAGGTCTTTGCACGTTTTATCCTTGGTGATCCTCGGTGTCCCTGACCTTTAATGTCCCTGTGCCACTGTCTGATTAAAGCACTGACTTCCCTTAAACCTTGCAAAGAAACAGGTTCACCAGCCCAGACTCTTGACCAAGCAGTGCAGTTCCTGGAGAGTGGCTTTCGATGTCTCTTCCTTTCTGTACACCCCAGGATTTGACAAAAATAGGTTCACAACTGAACCTTTGCTGCTTTGCTGTTTGGAAGGAGGTTTTTCTCCAGATTGGCAGAAGACACTGTTTGTAAGTTGTGCCAGCACGGAACTGCAGGAGCAAATGTAATCAGGGGAGATTTAAGAATAAAAATTCACAGGCAAAAAGGGCCCTTTCCTTGTCAGTAAATGGAACATTCCCAGCCTGTGGAGCCGATCCCGTGGAACAGCACAGCTGTGCTGGGTCACTGTCCCAGCCCCTGCAACAGGGTGGCTGCCTGAAAGCTGCCTGTTGGGAAAGATTCCTGGAACATGCTGACTGCCACACATTCCCAGGAGTTACTGGGGAAGAGTGCTGGTTGGAACGAGTGCTGTGAGTGCCCCAGCGCTGTACGGACACAGTGGATCATGGATCTGTGTTTGGGAACCTTCCTCAGCCCAGCCGAACACAGGAGGACAATTTCTTCCATGCCACTTTTAAGTCTGCTGCTGCCAAATAGTCCTTAAATCCTTTTTCCTTTCTCTTTGGAGGTGTCTCAGAATAAGATTGATTTCCCCCCCCCCCTCTTTCTCAAAGAAAAAACCCCTACAGTTGCTCTACCGTTTGTTATTTATACATAATATATAAATATAACTGCATCTCTAAGTTGTTTTTTTTCCTGACCTGGAGCTGCAGGAATATTCCTTTGCTTCCTTCTTACTTTCAAAGCACGGGAGAATTTTGTGTTGCTTTCTTGTAGGTCTCCTTCAAAAGTTCAGCTTTTCTTTGGAGAAATTGTATCTGTCAGGTTGTTCTTGTCCTCTGGCTTAGGCTGACTTTATGGACTTTGGGGGTCTTCGTGACTTCTCTTCTGAAGAAAAGAGGTTTTCCTCCAAGAAAAGGCCGTTTCACACCCAAATCAGTGGGTCAGTTTTCAAGGGAGGGTCCTGCACCTGCAGTTTAAATTCTGTGTTTGTCTTTGTTTTCCTACAAAGATTCTGGTAGCAAAAGGCCCCAGGCAACAACTGTTTGGATCCTGAGAAAGGCAAAAAGTAGTTGTTGTGTTTTTTGTTTGTTTGGTGTTTTCTTTTATGTCTGGAGGCATGTGGAGCTCCAGGGGAAGGCAAGAAGCAAAACTTCATTTTTTCTTGGGAGAAATCCAGACTCTATAGGCTGCCATCCAAATGCAAAAATTCTGACACTCTGCTCAGAAAAAGTGCCACCAGAACAGAGCCAGCTGAATACTCCACTGCTTCAATAGAAGGCAGCTTCCTGAAATAGAATTTGGGAGCTAACTTCGTCTAGAGCAGTGATTTGGGCTGAAAACACTTCCAGATCCAGAGGTGACATCTTTTGACTTGAAGTTGTTCACTCTGGCCCCAGGTATTCGACTCGGATTCCTGTAAACACTCCGTGTGTATTAAGGCAACTGAAGAATAATTTGTGTTCTGTAACTCCGTGAATTACAGCCTGAATAATATGAATGAAAAACCTGCTTTGTTTTTTTCTGGGAAGGGATTGGTAGAGAAGAGAAGGGAATTCTTACTTTCATAGAATCATGGAATGGTTTGGAATGGAAGGGACCTGAAAGCCCATCCAGTGCCCCCCCCTGCCATGGACAGGGACACCTTCCACCAGCCCAGGGTACTCCAAGCCCCGTCCAACCTGGCCTTGGACACTTCCAGGGATCCAGGGACAGCCACAGCTTCTCTGGGCACCCTGTGCCAGGGCCTGCCCACCCTCCCAGGGAAGGATTCCTTCCCATCCAGACACACTTTGCACAGATACACTTGCTCAATATTTACAGATTGGTTACGGTGTTTTCACACGGCGCTTTACTTCGTATCACACTTTTGCCCAGGGATCAGAGTTTATTAGCTCTATCTTTTTGCCATCCAAAATCCATGTGATCCTCGATAACAGATTAGCAGTAGCTTTGTCTTTCCAAGAAGCTGCAGCAAACCATTAGGAAGATGGTTAATCTCCCTCCTAGATAAGCCTTTTGATCAATTTAGAGAAAAGTGAATTGGTGTCTTACGAGCAAGTCTGTGTAGCAGGCTACTTAAACAGAGTGATTTGGTCCCCTTTCAAGATTAGCTCCTAATGAATCGTCTGAATTTCATCAAAGACCACATAATTAGACAGGTATTGCACCTTTGCATTAATGGGACCTCTGCCTGTCTTTCCTTATTCAAAGACAGGAACCCTCTGCACGTGCTGTTGAGTTTTTGAAAGCAAGAAATGCCTCCAAAAGTTGTTGGAAGCATCTGTAGAAGATGCTCCATGGAGAAGCATCACTTTGCTTAGTTTTGAAGGCAGGGAGACTTTTCTCCAGCTCCTTCTGGGACCCTCAGTGCAGTTACACGGGAAGGGACAAGCATGGGAATTCCAAGTGTGACTCTGTGGGCCTGACATGTTTTGGCCTCAGTGAGGAAATCCTGTCTCCTTCCTCATCTGAGAAGACAAAATGACTGTCGTGCCTGATGTTTCTGTAACAGGAGGTTGTGGCCAGGTGAGGGTTGGCCTCTTCTCCCAGGCAAGTCCAGGACAAGAGGAAAGGGCCTCAAACTGTGCCAAGGGAGGTTCAGACTGGACCTCAGGAGGAATTTCTTCATTGGAATTCAGGTCACCAGAACCACCACAATCATCCCTAATCCGTGTCCCCAAGGGCCACATCCAGACAACTCCTGAACACTTCAGAGACAGTAACTCTTGCAACTTCCTGGAACACTTATCCCAGTGACCACTCTTACAGGGAAAACTTTTTTCTAATATGTGATCTGAAGTTCCCCTGGCAAAATCATTTAATCCTTGGGGGTGTTTTGGAACACTGGACTGTTGGCTAAAGGTGGCCAATTCCATGGCACTCCGAAGAGTCTGCCGTGCTTTCCTCTCACAAATTACGGCAAAGGCAATTTTCCCACTTCTGTCCACTCCCTTTTGTTTGTGAAGATGTTGGGAAGTCTCCCCTTACCGTTTTGTGGGGCAGAGGAAGAGAAAAAGAAGGAAAATCCTTTATAGCACCTTCTGTTTGGACACAATTGGGCTCCCTGGAGCTCCTAAGACTTACAGCATTTCTACAAAGTCCTGGAGAAGTCTTGAAGAGCCTGTGTGAGATGGAGTGACATTTTGAAACAGTTCTGTGCTCGCTTGTACAGCAGTGCCAGAGAACAGCACCGTGTTGCTTTCAGCCCAGATGCTTTGGCAAACGTGAGCCTTGTGTGTTGCTGCTGCTTGGCAGAACGGCTGGTGCTGCAGAGCAGGAGCAGGTGCTTTGGGTCCTTAGTGCTCGTTCTGCCCCAGGTCCCTGTTTTTGTGCAGTGACTTTGGAGCACCATAAACAATATTGCTCTTTTTTTTTTTTTCTGGTTTTAAACTCTTAAATGGACTTGGTAAAAAGTTGGGCCAAATGGCAGCCGCTGGATGAGGGTGATGATTTATGTGGCTCTGGTTTCCTTTGAGAAATATTCTGTAGGTAGCAGATATTGTTCTTAATTTGCACTTCCTCCCCCAAATTCATGGAATCACAGAATAGTCTGGTTTGGGAGGGACATTAAAGCTTACCCAGTGCCACCCCCTGCCATGGGCAGGGACACCTCCCACTAGCCCAGGTTGCTCCAAGCCCCGTCCAACCTGGCCTTGGATACTCCCAGGGATCCAGGGGCAGCCACAACCTCTCTGGACAAACTAATGCAGCACTGTAGTGGCAGAAAGCCCTATTACCTTAAAGACTGGTTTATAATTGCTTTAGTTGATGTCCTGCTGGTGGTAACATTTCTCTGCACCCCTTTTCAAGCCTCTCTTCCCCCAGCAGCCTAACACAGCCCTCACTCCAGTGGCACTGTGTTGTCAGTCCTGGCGAGGAGGGCACTTCCAGCTCCTTCCCTCTTCCCATAGAATCTACTTCCTGGGGAAGAGCCAGGCTGTCAAATGCTCATCTTCACATGTGTGTTTGCCAGAGCCCTGGCTGTGGGAGCCGCCCTCCACCCATGAAACGCGGGGTTTTACTCACTGAGAACATTCTTTTTAAGCCCTAATGCTGAGCCTTTGAAGTGCTGAACCTTTAGATAAAGTTTGTGTGGTGTTGTTTCACTTCTCTTGACCCTTGGTACCATGCCATGGTGGGAGGTGGTGGTTCCTCTGCACTGCAGGACAGCCGTGTGTGGTGCCTGGAAGTGCTCACAGCGTGCTCACGAACTGGGATTATTCTCTGCCCAGACCAGGGGCACAGTTGTGTTTGAAACTCCGTAAGAATCGAAAGCCTTCAGGGTCAGAACTTCATTAACATTTCTGCTATGAGCTGAACTCGGGATGAGCTTCCCACAGAACACAGTCATTGACTGAAGCTTGAAGAATTCCTTGTGTGTTTAGAGTTTGGATCACGTTCATAATTGTACATCATCACCTTCCCCTAGAAACAGTCAGGTCTCTTCCCTCAGGTGGAATCCTCCTCTCCCTCTGTACCACTCTGGAGGCAAGAAAAACCAATGCAAACACCAAACCATGGCTCACCATCCCCTCAGATGGCCCTTGGTGTTGTTTGTATGATAGATATTGGGAAGAAATTTCTCCCTGGGAGGGTGGGCAGGGCCTGGCACAGGTTGGGCTGCCCCTGGATCCCTGGAAGCGTCCAAAGCCAGGTTGGATGGGGCTTGGAGCAACGTGGGCTGGTGGAAGGTGTCCCTGCCCATGGCAGGGAGTGGCACTGGGTGATCCTTAAGGTCCCTTCCAACCCAAAACCATTCTGTGATCCTGTAAGATTTAGACAAAATTTAGAGGTTTTAAAATGGCATTACTCTGGAACTTGAATGGTATTGCTCTCATCATCATCATTGTTAGTGTGAAACCACCACCCCCACCCCCCACCCCCCCCAGTTTTAATAGTTGCTGGTGATTTTTAGTAACTCCTGCTTAGTTTATGCTGGAAACAGTCAAGTCTTAGAAGGAAAAGTATGAGTTCCATTTCAGAAGTAGTTTTCTTAAACCATAGTATTATCCTAAAGGAATAGTGATAGTTTTTTGTTTTGTGGATGTTTTCTTTGTTGTTGTTTAATCTTGTTTTAAAATTTTGTGATTTTAAATTTGTTGTTGTTGTGTTGCTTGAGAGAAATTAATACAATTTACGGTGACCTCCACTTTGGGGTCATATTGTTTGAATTAATGAAGTCTGGCATCACAAGTGTTTTAGTGGTTTTTCGTTCCAAGTATATTCAACCACACTTAAGTTTTCTTCTCCTTGGAAGCTCCTTCTTCAAGATGAGATAAATCAAAAGAAGTAATTAATTAAAAGTGCATATACTAAATGCAGAAATTATTACAAAGGCAAGAAATATGTCTTTCAAATAAGTGCTTTGGAATTGGGAGGTTTGACTGTACTTGTAAGAGCCTGGGTTTAGTTTGGGTTTTAGCTGGGCTTCTCTGTGATGAGCAGTAGGGCAGAGATGGAAATACAAAAACTTTTTACTTTTTAAAGGACTCGAGGAGTGTGAATGGAGTTTGTCAGGACTGGCTGGAGATGTGCACTGTAAAAAGCAGGTGTCAGAATATCAGTTACCAAATCGTTGAGAACCCAGCAGAGAAATGGTTTAGTTACAATTTACAGCCCATGAGGGTTTTATAGAGTAGTTCTGGTGCTTCCAGGCTACTTTGGTGTGAGGAAAAACCTTGAATGTTATTTTTATGAATATGCATTAACAAGGATGGCAAGCCTAGGAGTTTGGAAGGATTGTGGTTTACAGGAACTATGGCAGAATTTGTGTTACTAATACAGAGAGTAAAACAATGTACTGTCTCCCAATGCAGCAGAACTGCTCTGCTTGTTGCCAAAACTAAGTATGTGCTATAAACTTCTGTTTGAGTGAAATGAACAACTTTACATTCATCCATGAGATCAGCCATTGAAGGAATTCCCCGGAATCATCACACCAGCAGATTCCCCATAACCAAGGTGTAATTCATTACAGTAGATATTTTCTTGTAGTTCACTTTTTCACTTAAAAAGCCTCTGTGTGTGTAAGTCCTCCAAAAGCTTTGTTTGACTCAAATTAGGTGTGTGATATATTAATTTTTTGCCAGCAGAGCATTCCCAAATAAAAGTGTAGTACAGACAGTTTGGAAATTGGTAAAGTAAAAAAAACTTTTAATGCCAATAGGGCTGGGGAAGGAGGGGATAGAAAATCTGAAAATACACCCTTGCCCATGTGCCAAGTAATTTTATTTTTACAGTTGGTTTTATTTTAAAATTGTCATCACTGTGTTAGATGAAATCTACCTCTATGATGAGCACCAGAGTGTGAGTTGGACGGACATGGCACAGTGGAACACTTCGAAAATTCATGTGCTTATTTAACTGCCCAGAGTTAGAAAGATTTTGCATCAATTCCTAACACCCTATGTATTCAAACTACAAAAGTACTTAGAGATCCTCCCCCTCTCTCCTGAAAGCTGTTCTCTTTGGTCAGGTATTGAATAATTTATATCATGTGAGACTATTGCACATGATGTATTCAGCCCTTGTTTAGCTCTTACATTAATGGTTTGGCATGCTGGCTGTACATTGATATGGGAGATGCTTCCCATTTTTTCTCTACCAACTGTTTAAATATATCTTGTGCCTCAGTAACTACAAATGGGAAATAGAATAATTCAAGTAATTTCCCTGGATGGTTTTTATGCGTAGGAAAAGATTTATTCTTCCTTTTTTTCTTTATTTTTTTTTATTTTTATTTTTTTATACATATGTGTTTGTACAATAGATCAAAGGAGAGCCTTAAAAATGATCCCAGTATTTATGGTAACCTTGTGTTCAGCTGGAACAGTGGGATGCGAACAGTAAACTTTAGACTTCAGGCCAGGTATTGCATGGGGCTAAAATACTGGGTGTTTTCCACCTCTTTGACATGTTGCCATGTGGGTAATTTATTCAACTTTAATTAGTTTTGCACTGAAAAATTGTGAGTGTTGTCATTCCTGCTCTCTTTGGAGGCTTCACCAGCAGGAGAAGCCCTGAGTTAACTGTTGCTCAGAGTATTCCTCTGGAGGGACAGCGGAGCGAGAGCGGGAGAAGGATCGGGGGAAGGAAGGATCAGGAGAAGGAAAAGGAAGGATTGGGAGAAGGAAGGATCAGGAGAAGGAAAAGGAAGGATCGGGAGAAGGAAAAGGAAGGATCAGGAGAAGGAAAAGGAAGGAGAAGGAAAAGGAAGGATCAGGAGAAGGAAGGATCGGGAGAAGGAAGGATCAGGAGAAGGAAAAGGAAGGAGAAGGAAAAGGAAGGATAGGGAGAAGGAAAAGGAAGGATCGGGAGAAGGAAAGGGAAGGATCGGGAGAAGGAAAAGGAAGGANAAGGAAAAGGAAGGAGAAGGAAAAGGAAGGATCAGGAGAAGGAAGGATCGGGAGAAGGAAGGATCAGGAGAAGGAAAAGGAAGGAGAAGGAAAAGGAAGGATCAGGAGAAGGAAAAGGAAGGATAAGGAAAAGGAAGGATCAGGAGAAGGAAGGATCGGGAGAAGGAAAAGGAAGGATCGGGAGAAGGAAGGATCGGGAGAATGAAGGATCAGGAGAAGGAAAAGGAAGGAGAAGGAAAAGGAAGGATCGGGAGAAGGAAGGATCAGGAGAAGGAAGGATCGGGAGAAGGAAGGATCGGGAGAAGGAAGGATCAGCGCTGCCAAAGCCCCGGCCCGGTCGGCATTGCCCGGCAAACCCCGGCAGCCCGTGCTGGGATAACGCCGCTCCCTCCTGCTGCAGACTTGGCAGACGACTGAAAAGCAGTTTTTTGGTTAAAAAAAAAAAAAAAAGCTGTCGTGAGCTAAAGAACGGATGGCCCTGATTTTGGGGTGTGTGTCAGAGGGTTGGTGCGCACGCCGAGATAGCCGCGTGTGTTTTGGGGCATGGAAGGGAATCCTTCGGGAGTTTTCCTGCCGATTAAAGGTCCAGAATGAAGCCGGTACATTTTCTAAAGGAAGGGAGCCTGTAAAACTTCGATTCATGTTGGCAACGGGCTGGGGAACCGGGAGAAAGCAGGTTGTGTGGCTCAGCTGTGAAAAGTTTGGAGCGCCCGAGGGATCCGTGGGCAACGCGGATCTTGCCGCTCTTTATCCGCGCCCCGGGTGAGCGGCGCAGGGCAGGTCCCATCGCCCCCACAGCGGAGCAGCATCCTCATCCTCGGGGGGCACTTCCCACCCTGTGCCCCACCGTGGGCAGGACGTGCCTCTTCCCGGTGTCAGGCACCTTCCAGAGGCACCGGAGAACAGGAAGCACCCCCCTTTCCCACCCCGCTCCCAGGTGAGGGAATCGCAGGCGTGGGCTGGGAAGTGGGACTCCGACATGCCCGGGATCACCACGGCGTAGAGGGGACCGTGGGACTGCCGGAGCGGCTCCCGGAGTAAGTCTTTGCCTTTCGACACTCCCGGTTTTCCCAAAGGCGCTTTGTGTGCGCCTGGGAAGAGCATCCCGAGGAACGTGGGGAGCGGCTGCCGCGCTCCTGCGTGGGGTTCCCACTGTCCCGCCGGGGAACCCGCTTTGCCTTGCGAGCCGTGGCCGAAATGGGGCTGATTTCTGGCTCGCCGGCGGTCGGAGGAGCTTAAAAGCTGCCAAAGGGGGGATGAATAATAATAGTAATAATAATCATAATAAAGGATGTTCTTTTTCAGGGTTGAAACCAAGCGAATGAAACAGAAATTAAGGGAAGGGCAGGCGCTGGAATTTTAGGAGGTGACCCGCCTTAAGGCAGGGAAAAGGGAACTTTGGAGCTTTTCCAAGGCCTCGGAAGGATCCCGGCCGAGCGTGGGGGATGCGCTGCCGGGGCATCCCAGCGCGGGGCAAGGCAGGGACCTCGGGAATCCTGGCGCGGCGCTTCTGCCTAATCCCGCGTATCATGGCTGCGCCGCCCTGCCCTTGCTGTGGGGGTGAAATGTAGAACATGAGGCCGATCCTCGGGAGACGGAGCTAATTCCGCCCTAAACTTGAAAGCGTTAACAGCGCCTCGCCGATGTGACAAAGCTCAATCGCGCTCCTTGTTCCGGGGCGCCGCCGCCATTGGCCGCCCGCGGCCAGCTCTGCCCTGGCAACTGCGCGCCCGCATTTGCATAGCGCGCCGCTCATTGGTCGGCGCGCCGCGCGGCGCCGCCAATCGGGTTGCGCGGGCTCTGGTAGGCTATGCTAATGAGGCGCTGTTGCTGGGGCGGCGCGGCAGCGCCGGCGGCTCCGCTTGGAAAGGCGGGATGGGCAGCGCATCCCGCACCCCGCATCCCGCATCCCGGGCGCCTCCAGCGATGGGGCAGCCTCGCGACCCCTGGTTTATCTTATTTATTTAATTTTATTTATTTATTTCGTTTAATTAAAGCGCCTTTAAGCGGCCAGATTCCGCCCACCCGCCCGGGGTGGGAGTCCCCTGGCTGTGTCCGAGCTGAGGCTCGCTCCGGAGCCGGTGTGAATATAGAATATTCTATTTATGGAGCACACACACGCGCACTTACCTTGCAAAAAAAGGGGGTTTTTCACGGCCCCTCCCGGGCAAGAAAAACCCAACCACCCCCCTCGGCTGTAAGTTGAGCCTGGCTGTTTTCCCCTCCCTACATGTCATTCCTGCCTAAGAATATTGGGGAATCTGATCTTAAAATACATCCTGCTGCTTGAATCTGCATCTGGAGCGGTTTCTTTTTTTCCTTTTTTTTTTTTTCCTCCTTTTTTTTCTTTTCTCTCCCTGCTTTCCAAACCCGCCTTTCCTCCTGTTCAGTCCTGGATTCCCTTTACCTCCTTCAGTCCTGTTCCCCCCCACCTCTGTCTTCCTTAGTGTCCAGTTCTTGGGCTTTCTTTCCATAACTACTCCCATTCCCTCCATCCAACTCAGTAAAACTGACTGGAAGGATAATGAATTATTAAACTGAGTAAATCCAACTCCATTCCATGGTATTTTTCCCCCTTTCTTCCCTTCCTCTTTGCATAAGTATCAATATATATCTGAGGTTTGAGACCACCTGGCATTTACTGGTGATGGTGGAAATTCCTTTCACCAGCAGATTTTTGATTAAATCTGATTTTTACTTTGGTGGAATGTTAATTTTCGACAGAAAACTTCAGGTACGGCAGAGGTAAATTTAATTGCTCTTGAATAAAGCAAACCTTCCATAAGGAAAGCTGATTCTTTGTGCGTTTTAGAAGCTAAATGTTAAGATAAAATATAATTGTTGGAGTTTTCTTGGAGCCTCCTGAAGTGGGAGTGTAGAGATTCTTTTATAGCATGTTTAACAGAGAAAAATCATGTCAATTATGTCACCAAATTTCTGTTGTATTATGATATTGCTGTGGTTTATAAAGTATTTTTCTCCTTATTTACGGAGTCTGACAGAACTTTCTGTATAAACAGTGTTTTATTGGTTGTGGTTTTCACTGGGAACTGAGGGACAGCTGGGGGACTTCCAGCAAAATTAAGTATGGACACATAGTTGGAGTTTGGCTGTTGGAAAACCTGTGTTTTCAATAATATTGACACTTCATTCTTTGTTTCTCCTTTAAGAGTTATACTGGTTTGATCAAAGGTTGGACTTGATGATCTTGGGGGTCTTTTCCAACCTTAATGTTTCTGTGGTTCTTGGAACTTTCACCATGATAATAAAAAAGTAGATCTCCATTTTCCCCTCTCCTTTATATTCTCTCTTTTTAAATGTCAGGCTTTTCATTAAATTAGAAAACTTACAAACCTTTGGATAAAATAATAAATTACACATAAATTAGGAGGAGGAGAGAAGAAAGAAGCATCAGAAGCTCGGCCTTGGCAGATTTCCACTGACATTGACCTCTGGAAAATGAGTGGTTTATTCTTTAGAGTATTTGAGGTTTAAAGCAAATGTTAGGCCTCTTCTTTAAGTCTGGTTTATTAAATATTCAATAATAAAATATTGATCAGTGAGATACTGAGTTTCGTTCACTCATTTGGCATAATATAAATAAATACCACTTTAGGTTGGGGCATCAGCTGAACTCTTTGAGTTTGACTCGTGGTTTGGGATGCAGAGTTGGAATGTGGCAGGAGAACTTGGGAAGAGTATTCAATGTGCATTAGAAACAGAGAAAACCTTCAGTAATAACTATATTGTCGTGTATACACTTGAGATTGTTTCTTCTCCAAATCCTTGGATATCCTTTGCTGGAGGATCACAGGAGGGCAGTGTGTCAAAAAGGAGCTTTTTTCTACCCAACCTGTAAAGCTGCTCCTCTGTAGAGCTCTGTAAACCAGAGATTTACCTCCTAGTACGTGTTCCTTGTCTCTGTAAAGTCTTGCATGTTCTATAGATACAAAAATCAGAAGTTTGAAGTCATGGAACCCATTTGTGTTTATCCTGTGTCTCTCTGTTTTTCTGCAGGAAATCCAGAATATGGTAGAAGGAAATTGTTATTTGTGCATTCCAAGGATACAAAAACAATGACTGCTCTATAGAATATATATGCAGACAGGAATAATTTTATTTGGAGCACTGTCTGAGGGGTGTCAAGGGATATTATGTTAAATACAATGCAAATAAAAAGATCTATTGTGTGGCCACCTATTGAGTGAGCGCTGCTTCCACTCTGTCCCTCAAAACAAACAGGGCATTCATGGAGCTAAACAGTATCATAACTTATTGACATGGAGGCACTGAATTAAAGCTGCAGAAGGATTCTGCTGTTTCCTAATTTCCTTTCTTTTAATGTCCTTTTTACATCAGTGCAGGATTCAAGTCTGCATAGGATTGCCCGTAGGTTCAGTTCTCCTGTTCACTTGTGGAGCTGGAGGTGTTTTTCAGCTGCTCCTCCACAACAGAAACGTGAAAGCAGAGGTGTCACACAGCTTAATTTTGACTCTGAAAGTTAAGAGCACTTGTGTTTCCTGTAGGTTTTAGCTGACAATATTAGGCTTCTTTCATTAAAAAAAAAATCAGTTTCACTTTCACAACAGTTTTCTTAGCTCTAAGTTTCTCCAGAGTGTAATCAGAGTCATATTTATAAGTCAATGAAATACAGATTTATATAGTGTTGTCAGTGGATTAAATGAGTTTTAAAATTCTCTTGTCATGGAAGAGAATTCCAGTTTTTGGTCCTTCTGGTACCAGATTTTTGGAGTGGCTCTTTTATTTTTTTTTTTTTTAAGATACTTCCCACGGTGTCTCCGTGTCCCAGATCTGATCCACAGTTTTCCTCCAGGAGAGGGACCTGGTGTCCTCTGGCTGCCCCAGAACCACAGACCACGCGCATGCAAGTCCTGCCCAAAGCCCACCTCCTGCTGCAGCTCCTCCAGGGAAGAAAAGAGCCGGGGCAGGCACAGGAACCTGCTCCTGGCCCATTTTTTCTCCAGGCTGGGTAAAGATCCCAGGAGTAGTTTTATGTCCCCTGCTAAGCACCGTGTCTTCCCTGTCCATTAGGGAAGAGCAGGAGCAGGAGGAACCCGTGGGTGTGTTGGCCCAGTGAATGGGATTTGAGAGGGTGGGTGTTTCTAAGTTTAGGGCTCGATTTTGCTGGGAGAGAAGGCAATGTTTGGCTTTTCTGTGCGGGGAAGTTGGCTGAATAGTCATTGTAGAATTGCTTCTGAAGTGGCCATTCTTAATAATTCCTCCACAATAGCACAGTTCCTCCAGAGGAGCAACTAGCGTGGGATATTTATAACGGGATTGTTTGCTCTCCGGGAGCTGCCGCAGGTAATTTCCCTTTGCTCCCTGGCTTCTCTCAGCTTTTCCCTGAGTTCTCTCAGCTTTTCTCACTGCAGTCCAAGCAGAGTGAGGTCCATGTCCCTCCAGGTTCCCATGTGGTCATTTTAAACTCCGAGCACAGGGACAATGGGCAGGGAATGTTGCAGCAGTTCACCGAGAGTTCAGGTTGGCATTTGCTTGTTGCTTAAAAAGATGATTGTTCTCAACTCTAAAATCCCCCGTGGTTGACATTTATTATGCTCAAGCAGAACTCTGGTAGGTCTAACTTGTCTTCAGTGTGGGTTTGTTTGAACTGAGAGTTCTCAAGATACAAGTGTTTGTCTCTATTGCTAATTGCTCACTGTCTGGTTTAGGATGTGCTAATAGAGCCCAGAAATTGGGTATTAAAGAAATGCAGGGATCAGTCTCACCTTTCCAGGCGCATTTCTTAGAGGCACATTCTGTAGCTGAGGGATCATGATGTTCGTGGATTTTGAAAAACAAGGTGGACCAGAAATCTGCAAAACAATTCACTTTGTGAAATAAAGGTGGGTCTGACAGTGAAGGGAGAGGGTCTTACAGGTCCTCAAGTGACAGAGGTTTTTCTTTGAGGAGGCATCTGGCTGTGTTTACATTCACTGATTTAAATACAGAAAACACAAGTAGGAGAAGGTGCACACCTCCATCTGTGGGGGCTGAGCAGGGCCTGGAAATCAAGAGATTCGAAGTCTGAGCCAGTCCTGTGCAGTAAGAACCACCCTCCTTGGTCTGTGGTGTTGGCCCACAGGTTCTTGAACTCTGAGTGTGGAAGTGAGAACCCCGGTTGTGGTGACTGAGGCAGTTCACACTTTTATTCTCTGGTGTTTTCTGGCAGGTTCTCACTCAGCTGAAACCATATCCCTGCGAGGGAATGTCTCTGCACGTGGCTGAGCGACCCAAGGGGCAGGAGGTTAAAGGAAGCTCGAAACATTTCAGGTCATTGCTTTGACCTTTAGAGGGAATATGTTGAAGAACAGGAAGAAATGAATTGTGCAGAGGAGAAAGTTTCATACTGAGATTACAGAAACACAGAATGGTTTGGGTTGGAAGGGACTTTAAAGGTCATCCATGGGCAGGGACACCTTCCACCAGCCCAAGTTGCTCCAAGCCCTGTCCAGCCTGGCCTTGGACACTTCCAGGGATGGGACAACCACAATAAACCCCCAAGGAATGTTGCTGTTGTTAGTGATAAGTTCTCAAACGTGGGGAATTCCTACATTTGAACTCCGAAAAGTATGAAATAAATGCCGATGGGCATTCACTGCTTGGACCTGCTCCATCCTGCACAGCATCAGAAGGCAGGGAAGTGTTTCTAAGGCTGTTGCAGAGCTGTGTTACCAGGAAAGGTAACTCTTTATCTCCTGGTATCTTGGAATCAAGATCAGCTACTCTATTTGGAAGATGCTTTTATCAGTCCTGAAGGCAAACTTGCATAACTCACAGGGTCAAAATGATGAAACTGGTCCTTTTCTGGGGTTAATTTTTAGTTGTGAGACAAGTATGTATGAAGACAAATTAAGAAAATGTCACTTTTTCAGTGTTCTAATGATTTTTGTCTGACTTTGCCTCCTTTTTTATCTTTCACTCTGAATATGCCTCAGTAGAATAGCTGGGTAGAACTGTGACAGGGGGACAAAGAGAGTCACAGAGACACTTTGAGAAGCAAAGTATATCTGTAACGAGTGACAGAAATTCATAGAAACCATCTAATTGCCGTGGGGATTTTCAGGTGAAAAACATGACAGAGGAGCTGCTCCAGCAGCTCCTGATTCCAAGGGAGAAATCCTGTCATTTACTTCATGTGGACTTTTGTGGCACAGAAACATGGGAACGTTAAGGCTGGAGGAGACCTTTGGAGGTCACCCGGACCAACCTGTCCCTGCTCAAGAAGGGCCACCTACAGCTGGGTTTTGACCACAATCCACACCTTTTTTCAGGAACAGTGATGCCCTGTTGGGGTGGAACAGAGTCAGCTGCAGCTCTTTACCATGAGCTGGTCAGTGTTTGTGCCCTGCTTTGGGTGACAGGAGAAGGCCAGCAATGTGTTTTACCACTTGACGACTTTAAGATACTTTTTTGAGGAGGAGGTTTAGTGTCTAAATGAGTTACGTGGACTCTTGTCAAAATGGGAATGAAGAATCTCAAATGGATGAGATAGGAAATCCTTGAAAAAGTGCATTGAGCTCTTAAAAATCTGTGTAAAATTCTACCAAAAATTTTCTTGTATTAAACTAACTGCAGTTTGTTTATAGACTCTTCAAGAACCACCAGCTAATCTTCTTCTTGGGTCTGGGATGCTTGGAAAAGTCATGGAATCACAGAATAGTTTGGGTTGGAAGGGACCTTAAAGATCATCTCATCCCACCCCCCTGCCATGGGCAGGGACACCTTCCACCAGCCCAGGTGACTCTAAGCCCCATCCAACCTGGCCTTGGACACTCCCAGGGATCCAGGGGCAACCACAGCTTCTCTGGGCACCCTGTGCCAGGGCCTGCCCACCCTCCCAGGGAGCATCCCTTAAAAATATCCATTGAAAATAAAGCTATTTTGAATTAGCAAAGTACTTCCTATCCTCACCAAGTAAATAAATATATTCTTGAACTTCTGCCACTGCATTCAGATGATGCTTTAAAGAAATAAACCCAACCTTCTTTCTGAGGAGGGAATCCATTTTTGCAGTGTCTGTGTTTTCAGATAGTTCTGACCTGGGAACCTCTTGTGAGTGCGGTTATACATAAAGGTTTGGTTTTTATGCCATACATGAACTAACAATAGGTAAGGCCTTTTTGTGAGAGAATTCTGCCCACTCCCAACCCATAATCTCTTCATGTATTTCATGCACAGAGATCTCGGCATACTTTTAGTTTTCTGTCACTTGATTTTGTTCCCGAGGTGCTTTGCAACGTGTGATCCCTTGATCTCGCAGTGCTCAAAAGGAAAATTGTTGTTTGACTACACCTTGCTCCAGAGATACTTCTATCCTGTGGAAGTTCTGGATGTGGTACTGCCTGTGGATTTTAGTCCTCCCGTGGTGGCCAGCAGATCACTTACTTTTCTGGATGTCTGGAACTCTCCAGATGAGCCAAAAATCAATCTCTGAGCCACCAGAGGGTTTGTGAACCTCAATTAATGGGTGCGCACAAACGTCCTCATTTCTGGAGCGACTCCTCGACCTGAAACTAAAGGAGGTCAAGATTTCTATTCTAGCCAGTTCTTCTTTCTCCCCTCGTTTCCTCCTAACGTGTCACCAGGTGTTTTTAGGCAGTTCGGAGTGTTCCCTTGGGATTAAGTGTCCCGGGATGGGATTGCAGGTGTCACGGAACAAAGTCTGAGATGTGGCAAGGGCAGGTATTTCATCAGGGCTGGAGCAGCACTTGTTTTTGTTGATAGCCAAGGCTGCTTCCAGCAACAAGTCTGTGAACTCCAGCGGCTTCGCTCCAGTGACAGGAAGGAGTTATAAAGATGGAATTCCTTGGCTACTGATCCCCGTGTTTACAGGCCTTAAACTTTTGACCCAGCGTGTTGCTGATGTGGTTTAGGGTTGGTACCACGGCCGTCGGGACATGACTAAAATGCCTTTGCTTGGGATGAGAACACAAGCAGGAGTTGGCCAATTCCCCCCATCCCCTTGTCATCCTTCATGTCATCAGGGTGGTCAGGCTCTTGGGTCATCGTGTCCCTGAGATTCGATCTGAGACCCGTTGATGTTTCTGGTTTAGAGAAGGTTCGCGTTGGGTACGGTTTGGATTCGCCTCTGTTGACGTCACGTGTTGTGTGTGAGTCCCCTCCAAGCAAAGAGGTCCAGCCCAAACAGCACATTTCCCAAAAAACAAAATCGGGATTTGGAAGGGACGGGGTGTGCAAACCTGGAACGCTCCAAGCTAAATCAAAACACTGGAATTACAACTGTTCTTTTGGGGGATAATTACACTTGTAATACTTTTCTATTTTTTTTTTAACTTAAATTCACTTTTGTTCAAACTTTATTTTAAGTGTGTGTAGGGCATTATTCAGTTTATCCTCAGATTTATTGTGATTTTAAGAGTGTCAGAAGGTCCTGTGAAGTCAAACTGTAAATGAGAACCCCACACTACCAGGGTTTTTGGGTGTATTTGTGTGAGTTTCTGCTTTTTTTAGGGGCACATCCAAGTGCAGAATGTTTTTTAATTAAATTTGGTTTTGTTAAGTTATGTAATTTGCCAGGTATCTGTCTATTAGAAACCTGTGGCTTGGGGTAAAAAAATACAAGAAATGAAGGTTTTAAAGTAACTGGCTCCAATTGAGAATTAATGATGTTTTTGACAGTGTGATTTAAATATTGTTTTGACTTTTACTTCAGTCGCCAAGATGTTGCTAAGTGAGATTAGGGGTTTTTTTTCAGGTTAAGCAGAAAACCAGAAATTAAAAGAGCAGAAAGCAGAGATCCTGGGTGATGTCTTACATATGCTCACCCATCCTTACAGACTGTGTCTTGAAAAGTAACTATACACTAAATTTGTCCAGTTCTAGAGATGGAAGATAACTCTGATTCTCAGTTATCAGTGGACATTTTACACAAGAGTTAAAAGTAATTTTCTGTGCAGTGTTAACCTAAAATGGTTTAGTCGGGACTTTATTCTATTTTTGTTTGTAAGACCATCTTGGTGCTTTCTCATGTTATCAGAGGCACAGTAATTGACACAGAAAAGGAGTTTTCATAAATCTCAGTGTTATGGAGCAGTTTGTTCTGTTAGAGCTTTAGGAGGAAAACAGCAGTGCCCTGGCAGTGGGTGTGTGACTTCACCCCTTTTAAAGTAATCATAATTATCCTATATATAGCCTTTCTCAGGTACAGCTGTTTGAATAGTATTTTGACTTTTTGATTGAATGTATTTGTCTCTAACCAGTGTAAAATGATGTTTGATTTCATGCTCTGCAGTTCCCCTGTTGCCCTGACAGGGCTGAGTCAATGCTCTGGTATAATTTTCTATGTTTTATTTTTTCTTGACACAGTTATATTTTAAAAAGCCAAAACAGTGGCCTGTGTTCATCTACAGTTTTCTGCTGCTTATATTTTCTTGCAAGGTTTTGTTTGTAAAGGAAACGGGGATTTCCCTTGCTGGTCAGGTGCTTGACAGTTTAACACCTTCCTTCTAAATTTAATCTTGAGCAATAATTCTGCTTTCAGATTGCCTTTTGTTTGCTGCAGTTTGTAGGAGGGCACAAACACAGAGGACAGGGAATCACAGATCCACAGGATTATCAGTGTTGGAAGGGACCTTCAGGATCATCCAGTCCCACCATCCCCCTGGCACCACCAGAATGTCTCCCGAACCATGTCCCCAAAAGAGGGGCTGCCGGGGCCGAGTGCTGGCTTGGCTTTTCTTTCAGTACATTCAGTCCACACAGTTGCTGCGAGTGACCCTGAAAGGCAGAACTCGTGTGTTTTTGTGGCTCTTGTGGAATCCACACGCAAAATTCATGTGTTTGGAAATAAGCCCTGTCAAAGGCTGACTGAGTTATGACAGAGATGTAAAAGGATTAGAGTCATGGAATGGTTTGGGTTGGAAGGGACCTTGAAGATCACCCATTGCCACCCCCTGCCATGGGCAGGGACACCTTCCACTAGCCCAGGTTGCTCCAAGCCCTGTCCAACCTGGCCTTGGACATTTCCAGGGATCCAAGGGCAGCCACAGCTTCTCTGGGCACCCTGGGCCAGGGGCTGCCCACCCTCACACGGAAGAATTCCTTCCCACTATCCCATCTATCCCTGCCCTCCTTCAGTTTAAGGCCATTCCCCCTGTCCTGTCCCTCCATGCCCTGGTGAAAAGCCCCTCTCAGCCTCCCTGCCAGCCCCTTTAGTTCATCCTCCCACGAGGATGATTTCTGGGTTCCTGGTGTGTCACAACTTCTGTGTGTGAAAACACCGGTGAGCCGGCACATGGGTGGAAGTATTTTCAAGCCATTAAACCCTCGCTTTGTGTTTGCAGGAGGAGAGACTTCAGCATGCAAACCTTCATCTGTTCGGCTTGCACCATCGTTTTCATTCCATGCTGCTGGCCTTCAGATGGCTGGACAGATGTCCCACTCCCATCAGCAGTACAGTGACCGGCGGCCGCAGAACATCAGTGACCAGCAGGTTTCTGCCTTATCCTACGCTGAGCAGCTCGAGCAGCCACTCCCACTGACAAACCAGGTGAGGAGCACACAAAGGTCCCACAGATGTGGGAGTTCTTCCTCTGAATACAGAATTACGGGATCACGGCGTGGTTTGGGTTGGGAGGCACATTGAAGATCATCCAGTTCCACCTCCACACCTTCCACCAGCCCAGGTTGCTCCAAGCCCCGTCCAGCCTGGCCTTGGACGCTCCCAGGGATCCAGGGGCAGCCACAGCTTCTCTGGGCACCCTGTGCCAGGGCCTGCCCACCCTCCCAGCCAGGAATTCCTTCCCAACATCCCACCTAACTCTGCCCTCCGTCCGCTTGAGGTCATTCTTCTCCTATCCCTCCATGCCCTTGTGGGAAGTCCCTCTCCAGTATAATGTGTTATACAACCCTAAATTACAGGATCAGGGCATTTTTGTAGTTTTTTGAGTTTTTTTTTTAACTAAATAACTCCTGACTCTTTAAAGATGGGTAGACATATAAGTTCCTGGAAGTTGTTTTAAAACATCTGGTACATATTTGTTGTGATTATTCTACTTTGACAATCTTTCTCTCATCTTTCTTTTAAGCAAATGCTACAAGTGGAGAGTTCTAAAGAGAGTTTAATAAGAGGAGGTTTTTAATTTTCATGCTGCTTGTTAGAATATAATTGCTTTGTTACTTCTTGTAATGGACAGCAGAGGCACTGGTTGGTGCATTTGGAATAGAGAGATTTGCACAAAAATATTAAGCAAGATGCACTTATTTTTTTTCTTACAGCAACATCTAAAGCTGTGCTATCATTGGAGTTTACTACTAATAATTTACTACTTACTGTTGCAAGGGGGTAAAATGGACACAGGGATTAGGAGCATCCTAAGGATGGATACTTTGGAGCTGTCAGCATCAGTGTTTCTTCTGTCCTGCTTTGGAGCTGCCACATCTGTGAAAGAGCTTCCTAACCCGTAGTTCCAGTAGCCACAAGAGTTGTAGTTTCTCTGGATAAGTGGGAATTCCGTTGTTTTGTTTTTTTTAAAATGGCACAGCCTAGCTGTGGAAACATGAGGGCACATCTGTTCCAAAGCTTAAAATCCAGAAATGTGTAGGTCAGATCTTCTAAATTTGGTGCAGGCTGATGAAGAGGATGGAGATTAAAGTTTTTGTACCTCCCAGTTTCAGATCTGTTCTTGTGGGCAAGGCAGAAAAGTCTTCTTTTCCATCAAGAGATGCTCTGGTGCTGCAGGAAGAGGAAAGGCTTAGAGAGGAGGGGAATGGTCACCCCAAGTGCCAGGATGTTGGGTACCAGGATTTAGTGGTCTCTGATGGCAGGGGCTCCACAGAGAATGGCCAAGGGCATGGAGCTGGCAAAGGGTGTTTTTACTTCCCTGAGAGCCAATCAGTAGGAAGAGTAAATCTGCTCCCCTAGAACGCTATTTAGCTTGAGGTTCTACCAAGGTATTTTGTGTGACTTTTTTTTAGGTTCAAGGTCCCCCGCAGACCTCCACGGTGAGGTTGGTCACTCCTTTCACAAAAGTTGCTGGATTCTTAAACATTTCAAGGCACTTCAGGGTTACAGCCTGGTGCCCCTGGTGTGAACTCGAGGAATTTTAGGCTGTGTGGACGTTCCCCATGTGAGGAACATATCAGCTGGACACCCTGATGATGGCAGTCGAGCTGTCTGTGCACCATTAACACTATTTTACAGCATCAGTGTTCTCACTTTTCCAGTTCCATCTTCGTTTTTCTGCATTGTGGCTTCTGTCATCCCATTTTACTGTGATTGTCTTGTTGAAGTCTTTATTGTCCTCTACTCGAGCAGCTCGGAATTGTCACTTTGTCCTTTCAGCACCCTTGGCTTTCACGGTGGGCAACTTCCTGGAGCCTTCTGACTGCTTGTCTTCCATGCCTCTGTCCTCCCCAGAGTTCTTGTGCATCAGCCAGTGCCACCAAGAGGTCTCCAGACCAGATTCCTGGTTGCAGTGGAGGTTCTCTGTGAGCCTCTCCGGGGACTCTCAAGGGCTTTTTGTCTTTCCATGGCACTTCTGGTTGATCTTATCCACACAGCCAAATCCAGCTGAGATCTTTGTGCTGGTGGGTCAGTTCATCTGCTGTAGACTTACACAAATCCCTTGTTCTTTCTCTTAGATTTGCCCTTTTTCAGCTCTAGTTTATCTTGATTCAAACTCTTGCTCTTTTTTCATATAAAAGCTGTGACTCCCTGTGGTTGAAGGCACGAGAAGGCACTGAGTGCCACTTCCAGGATATCTTCAGGGCTGGAGACTCCAAACCTCCCTGGGCAGCCCCTTCCAAGGCCTGACCACCCTTTCCAGGCAAAAATTGCTCCTCATGTCCAACCTGCCCCTCCTGTACCTGTTCCCTGGGAGCAGAGTCCGACCCTCTTCTGGCAGGGAGTTGAGGACAGCGAGAAGGTCCCCCCTGAGCCTCCTTTTCTCCACTTGCTTCTTCTTATCCTTAGAAAATCCTGTTTTAATGTGCAGCCAAAGGAGCAGGCTGAGTGTCTGTTGGAGAAGGTTTGATAGATGGATCTCACACAGCCATAAAAACAGAAGGAGGAAAAAGGTGACTTCTGGCAGATATGGGAAGTTTAATTCTTCAGGGGTAGATCTTTTAACGCAGAGACTGTCCAGTCAAAGAGACAAGGATTAGATCTGCAAGCTTTGGTTTCCTGGTTTTTCCTAACCCTGGGATCTTCAGCAGCCCGGACAATGGGGTCAGCCTGGGTCCTACAGCTTTTCACAGCCTGGGAGTAACTTATTTAGTGCCCTAAAAGCAACCTTTTTGGGTGCAAGTGTCCACCAGTCGATTCGCAGCGAGTTGCCAACCCTTTTGCTCCCGAGTGGGCCCCTTCCCTGGCTGCTGGAGAAGCCAGGACTGTCAGGGAAGCGGGATTTTCCCAGGAAGCTCCAGGTAAGGAGAGTCTTTCCCGAGCTCCAGCCCCCCTCTGGTGGCCAAAGGACCGCGGTGCCTCTGCTGGGAGAGCCAGCCCTCTCCTCTGCCACATTCCAGCCTTTCCAGAAACTCCCCCTGCTAAATAATTGCCTGATTATTTTTCAGGTTATTTTTGTGTCTGTCTTTTTCACTGTGACTGACTCCCCCTTTTTTTTTCCTTTCCTGGGAAGTTTCTGGCTCAGGTGCCTGCAGTGCTTTTAATTCAGAGTTGAATAATGGGGAAGGCAAGCCTTGAGTGGGACTTCATTACTTTTATTCCTTCTCTGTCCTGCTTGGGTTTTGATTTGTACTGGCTTGCTATTTTATAAATCATTCACAGCTGGAGATGAAAGGTTAGAAAACAGTACCAACAATTTGTATTGAAAATATATAAAATACATATATTTATATTACATGTTACCCTCAGAATTTTATTTACACAGTCTCTTGACCTCTTGCTTTCTGGCTGTGTTCCCCAAACCCATCATTAGCAAGGATCAAATAATAGGAAGAGACTCCAAAACCAGGCAGATTGCTTTGTTTTTCACTTCTTTGGGAGGTTTTAAATTACAGTTAAAAACTTCCAGCTCTTCCCTTTTGTACTTTTTTCTTCAAGAGTTGCTCTCAAGGCTTTTGTTTCTCAATAAGTTCCTGCTCTTGGTTGTGAGGTCTCACCCCCTCTCTGAGGGCAGAACCAGCTTCAGGGAGCTGTAGGAGCAGAACAGTTGGGATCTGTGGGGTCTTTCCCCTTTAATATTATTTTTTTTGTCTGTTTTTAACTGGTTGCATCTTGTGAGTTCAACGTGACCTGATGGGAAATTAAGAAAAGAGCTTAAAAGTTGTCACAACTCCAAACAAGCATTTCTTTTGCTCATCTCTATTCTGGGTGCTCACATTGCCTGGAACCGTGTTCAGGGTGGTACAAAACGATTAGAAAATTGATTTATCTGATCAAGAAGTTGAGGTGAATTCGCAGGCAGATTTTGGTGACAGATTCCGACAGTTCAGCTCTCAGGAAGCGCCTGGCATTGGAAGGTCAGGCTGACACTAAACACTTGAATCTCTGTTCAGCTGAGATCACTCAGCACCTGCATAATTCCTGGTTTTACTGACCACATCTTGGCCACAGATTTTATGGATCACAACTACATCACTGCCAAGTTCATGCCTTAATTCAGTTGAAAGTCCTTAATTCAGTTATTTCCACTGTCTGGTCAACATTATTGTTTGTGATGGTTGGACTTCACCAGACTCTGTCCTGAGCGTAAACATGTCAATTAAACAAGTCACTACAATTAGAATTCTTGCTAAAAGTTGCCTTTATGATATAAAATCTTCATTATTTATTCTGTTTGTAAAATGGAAACTGTACTTTATACAGGCTGAATTTGTCTTTTTTTTTTCTTTCTTCTTTTAATGAATGTTGATGGTGATGGATTTTTTTTTTTAAAAACTTGAAGTAAAGCATCCCATGAACAGAATATATATTTCCACAATCAAAATAAAATTACTTTAATAAGGAACAATCTGTTTAGATAACAAAACCTGTGTCTAAAGAGCGAGAAATCTGTTGTGCGTTCCTTTATTCATCAAGTAACACACCTCAGTTAAAATCATCAGTTTCCTTAAAAGATGGTTTTCTCAGGTGTGTTGAGTATAAGTGGGGCTGTTGGTTGCTCTTGGTGGGTATTTACTGACACATGTAATTGTGATTAAAGTAGTTTCTTGTCTCTCAGACAGAAATTCCAGCATCTCTTTGGTTTGTGTTCTGTTTTAGGAAGATCTGAGGTTGCAGTGTTGCTGTGTGGCCACCAGATAGAGACTGAAGCTTGTGAAACAGGAGTTTTCTTTCCCTTTCCTCTTTGTTTTTCCTCTCTTTTTGCCTTCCCTAAAGCCAAGACAGAAATCAGTATTGTCCCATCAGTGAAGAATCTCAGGGGGTTGTTGTAGGAGATGGATAAATGACCACTCTGTGCCTTGGATTTCTGTCAGCAGGAAGGAGGGAGGAAGAATCTCTCTGGGAAAGAGAAGAGAATGTTACAAATTTTGCTGAGTAAATGGAGAGGAAAAAAAATCTCAATTCTTTCTCTTCTCCCACCCCAAACTTTATGAATCCAGGAGAGCAAATTAGTACCTGTTGAAAAAGTTCCTGCAGGCTCCAGGGAGTCCTCAGCAATGTGGGACTGTCCAAATCCACTCTTAAAAGCACAATTTTTGAACAAGGGAGTGACTGAAGGACCAGGGGAGTAGCCTTCAGAATTTTAATTATTTCCAATTAAGGAACAGCCACAAATCAGCTTATAAATTTTTTTCACCGTGGTCTTTATTTCAGCACAGAAATGAGATTTATTTCAAAGTAAGGAAACAAATTTGCCTTATAAATTAGAAAATAAACACGAAGACTTGTCCTAGAAACTCCCTTTCTAAATCTGAACAATTTTACATGTGAATAGTTGGTGGGAACTTTGGAATTCTGAGGTGGAAAACTCGGAGCCTGTGTTGCTCTTCCAGCCCAGGACAGAGACTGGACCCTGCTGATGCTCCTCAACCAAGGCCTATGTTGTACGAGCAGAACCCACCAGTGTTCCAATAACCTCTTTAAGTCAGATTAAGAAATTTTAAGGAAACTCTTGGATTTGGGAAGCCTGGACTGGTGCCATTTGGGATTAGGACGTGCTGCTGTTCAGTGGAAGGGAACCCAAATCTTCTCCTGTTTGAGGTGTGGTTTGTTCAGTGCTCCACGTTTGTTGGACAGATGAAAGGAAGAAACAAAAATGTTTTGTAAGTGTCAAATAGTTTGTTTAAGGAACTTTCAGACCGTTTCCTGATGTTTACAAAGCGGTGGTACTTGTGACAAAAGAGGACCCACGTCTTTCCTCTGTCCATGGTCACCCACTGGAGGAGAGCAGGAACTCGGATTTCTGGGGTGGTTCCTTGGATACCGAGGGCAGGTCCAGTTTCAGAGACACAACCTCTTTTATAACTTCTTTCTATGACACCTTTTCTGGGTCACTTCAATGGGATCATTGTAATTTGTCATTGAATTTAAAAAAAGACAGTCCAGAGAAGAGAACAAGGCTGGTGAAGGGACTGGAGCACAAGTGCTATGGGGAGAGGCTGAGGGAGCTGGGGGTGTTTAGTCTGGAGAAGAGGAGGCTCAGAGGTGACCTCCTCACTCTCTATAACTACCTGAAGGGAGGTTATAGCCAGGTGGGGGTTGGCCTCTTCTCCCAGGCACTCAGCAATAGGACAAGGGGGCACGGGCTTCAGCTCTGCCAGGGGAAATTTAAGTTGGATATTAGGAAAAAATTCTTTACAGAGAGAGTGATCAGGCATTGGAATGGCCTGCCCAGAGAGGGGGTGGATTCACCATCCCTGGAGGTTTTTTAACTGAGATTGGACGTGGCACTGAGTGCCATGATCTGGTAAACTGACTGGAGATGGACCAAGGGTTGGACTTGATGATCTTGGAGGTCTTTTCCAACCCAATCAATCCTATGATTCTATTTGCACAGCAACCTTTGCAAGTATTAAGTGATCCTATAAAAGATGGAAGAGCAGTTCAGCTCTTCCAGGTCATTTCTTAGTTCAGTAATATCGATATAAAAAATACATGAAACAAGCTTTTCTCCAGTGGAGTTGCTTAAACTTTCCCTGAGGTTTCCTGTCACTGGGAAATGGGAGGAATAACACCAGGCACCAGCACAGGCTGGGGAATGACCTGCTGGAGAAGGACCTGGAGGTCCTGGTGGCCAACAAGCGTGTCCTGGGAACCAAGTGGGATCCTGAAGGGGCAAGATGCTGGGAAGAGCATTCCCAGCAGGACAGGGAGGGGATCCTGCCCCTCTGCCCAGCCCTGGCAGGCACAGATGCAGTGCTGGGTCCAGCTCTGAGTTCCTCAGCACTGCAGGGACGCGGAGCTCCTGGAAGATGATTCTCCTGCGTAGATGCTGAAGGGACTGGAGTGAAAGAATGGGAGGTTTAGGTTGGACATGAGGAAGGAATTCTTTACAGGGAGAGTGATCAGACATTGGAATGGGCTGCCCGGGGAGGTGGTGGAGTCACTGTCCCTGGAGGTGTTTTAAGAAGAGACTCAGTGCCATGGTATGGTAGACATGGTGTGTGTGCTTGAAGGTTGGACTTCATGGTCTCAGAGGTCTTTTCCAACCCAGTTGATTCTTTGAATCTCTTATCTCTGGGAGCAGGAGAGGCTGAGGGACCTGGGGCTGCTCCATGCAGACCCTGAGAGGGGACCTGCCCACGTGTGTCACCTGCAGGGAGGGGGCAGAGCCTGATCCCTGTGTGTCCTTCCTGCTGGGCATATTCTGTGCTTTGTTGGAGTAACTGTATCATCCAATTCCAATTTTCCCCCTAATTTCTGATCTGCTCTTCTTACAGAGGCGGATGCCCCAAACTTTTCGTGATCCAGCCACTGCTCCACTGAGGAAACTCTCCGTAGATTTGATCAAAACCTACAAGCATATTAATGAGGTACGAGCTCCTGGGTGCTCTTCGATGGGAGGTTTTGGTACAATACACCATTTAGTGTGTTTTCTGTGAATCATATCGTGAAGAGATCAGAAAACTCAAGTTTTCTCTCCGTTGTTCACATTGAGGTCATTGCTGTCGTGGTCCTGCTTTGTGTCCAGCACAGGAAATCTTTTATCCTGGTGTTTATTTTCTGTTGTTTTCTAAACAAATGTTGCGTGATGAGGAATTGTGAGTGGCACAAACACACTCTGAGCCCGTTATAAAACTTTATTAACGTGTCTAAGGACTGCCAAGGAAAATGCTGAAGTGTTTTCCTTAAATTATTGAATTAAATATTACTGGCAGTGGAAAATACGAAATCGTTGGGGTTAATACAAGCAAGTACCAGTTAGTTTCAAACTCCTTGGCAATTGTAGGGAATGTGAAGGGATTTCTGTGGGGATTACTTACTGACTTCCTTGGATTTCGTTTCAAAGATCAGCTGGTGATTCTTGTTTCCAGGGTACCCAGCATTTTTAATTTTGTTTGTGTACAGTGAGCTGGGATGTTGCTGTTCTTCTTGCACCGGTGAACTCCAGGGATCAGTGCCATTGGTACATTTATTTAGATCTCCTAAATTACCCATCAAGACTTCGGGAATCATGACTTCAGACAGAGTGATGGCAGGAGAGGGTGGTTTGGGTTTCCACTGGTGGAAGTTGCATTTTAAAATCACAGGACGATTGATAAAAGTTGATTATGCCCTTTATTGAGCTGCCATCCTAAAAAGTGCTCTTAACCAACATCCTTCTCACCTTTAGGTTTACTATGCAAAAAAAAAACGGCGGCATCAGCAGGGCCAAGGAGATGATTCCAGTCACAAGAAGGAGAGGAAGGTTTACAATGATGGATATGATGATGACAACTATGACTATATCGTGAAAAATGGGGAGAAGTGGATGGATCGTTATGAAATCGACTCTTTAATAGGCAAAGGATCCTTTGGACAGGTGATACATACCCTTGGATACACAGAATTTATGTGAAGCGTAGTTGGAGTGCTATTCCTGTTTCATTTTGCAGTTAAAACTCAATTTCTCAATCCTGTTTTATTGAGTGCCTTTTTCAGACCCTCCTATTTTGTGCTGTTTCATGTTACTACAGGTAACATTTGAATATATTTGAATGTATATTGGAATATATTTTATTATGTAGCTCTGTCGAAGCATTTTACAAGGAGAAATCCTCACCCTTTTTGCCATCAGCTTGTTTGGCTTAGGCTTTAAAATTAAAACAATAAACTAGTGCTAGAGATTACCTCTGAGAAGTGTTATTGGTAGCATTTGTTTGGATTGTTTGTAGCTGTGGCCAAGGCTCAAGAAAAAGGTGGGAAGGAGGATGGAGCTTTTCCTTTGCCGTTTTTTTTAAAGTTTTTCTCATATTTTCCCACTCCTTTTACAGTGCTGGTTTAGATGATTTGCTGGTTTTATTTATGTAAAGTGCCATCACTGCAATAAATAGTTGCAACTTTGTTACAGTGTCGAGAGAAGAAATCGAATTAAAAAGTTCTGCTGAAGTTTCCCTGAATTTAGAAAGTGAGGAAAATGAGTTTTGAATACTGGAGGGAGTTTCCTGATGCCTTTGGCCGCTCTTGTTTCAGGTTGTAAAGGCCTATGACCGAGTGGAGCAGGAGTGGGTGGCCATCAAAATCATCAAAAACAAGAAGGCTTTCCTAAACCAGGCCCAGATTGAAGTGAGGCTGCTGGAGCTGATGAACAAACATGACACTGAGATGAAGTACTACATAGGTATTTCAGTAATTCTTCTCCATTTTCTGTTTATTATGAATATTTTGCGTGTTGCTGTCTAGCACAGGGTGCTGCTGGTGCACACTTCTCAAATCATCCATATAATTTAGTGCAGATGGCCCAGTTTGCTTTACAACAGAGACAGAGGAAGAACTTACCAGGTGATTTGTTACTTTGCAGTGTTGAGATCTTCCACAGAATTTTCTTTCTCCACTTAGGGACACCTGAGGAATTTGCCACGGGCCTGTGGGGATCCGTGGTGGTTTGCGTCTCTTGAATAAATCATCTGTTATCTCACAACTCTCACATATGTGAAGGTGTATTTTACAGGAATAACAAAATACAGAACGTCATATTTTATAGGGACAGCAGCTTCATCATTACTTTTTTTCACGCGTGTTTAAAAAGCTCGAAATTTGGCATAACAACACTGAGGCAACACTTGTGTGTAAGTGTTAAGATTTGCCCCTTTTAGCTCAGAAAAGATCTGAAATCTCATTATTTTGATGTTTGCTGTAGATTGGAACGCTGTTCCCTTGATTTATTGTTACAAAGACGCTTAAAATTATACTAATAATGAAAGAAGTCAGCTCATGTAAAAAGTTTATTAAATCCCATCTATCCTCTGGAGTGGAGAATTGGGGAAAAAAAAAAAAAGCTGGAAAGAAGGCAAGCCCATGCTGTGAAGAGATGGAGAAGGATGAAAAGGAGTGATTAAGGAAAATGAAACTGGCTTTGAGCATCTTTTAGTTTGTGGAAGCCGAAATACCAGCAGCTGTGCTTTCCTGGTTTGCATGTGTATACTGATGTTCCATAGGTTAGAAAGAAATCTTTGAAATAATTTTAATGTATGTTGGTATTAAATTATCTGATGAGCATTCACTGAAATTTTAACTTGTTTTATAGAATATTTTATTGAGAATGCATTTTATGTATTCAGTGTAAAAGTCTTTAAGGTATTTTTAACTGAAATTTATTAATATGTTTACATAAAACCAAAACTAAACCTCTGTCAGAAAGATGTTAAAGGCATGCCCAGTTTCAGGCTAATAAGAGTAAGTAAAGGCATCATCAAATAAAGTCTTGGAATTCTGCATTTACAGAGAGCCTGGAACATCAGGGCAACCAAAATGGCCCAAAACATTGTTTCAGACAGATTTCCCACTTTATTTGAGTATATTTGACTAGTTTAGTATTTATGGAATGTGATGACATCCTCGGTAAAGATCAGAGATCCCAAGGGGATGGTTTTTGAATGGATGCCTTGGAGTGCATCCTGGGCCAAAAGTGACCATGGAAAACCAAGACCACCAGGACATGGGATGGTGAGACTGGGAAAGGTGAGGAATTAGGAAAGGCCTGGACAAGGATGTGTGGCAGGAATTGGCATCAGGGTGGGAGGAAAAGGTGCTGTCCCAGGTGAGTTGGTGGGAACAGGGAAAACAAATCCGTGGATGGACACCAAGTTGACACAGAACACCAAAAATCCACCTGAAGTGAAAGTCTGAATTCTCATCGTGCTGATATTTGTTCAACATTTCGTTGTGACAAGAAGGAGAGTGTGGTGCTCTTCATCTGAAGTGGTTTTCCTGTTGCAGTTTTCTTTTGCGTTCTTTTACTTTACCTGAACACTTGACAGACAGACAAACCCTACTTGCCTCCAACAGGTTAATGGGATGAATATTTCACTTATTTCATGAAAAAACAAATGGATTCCTTGCTTTCATAAACTGAGATTGTGCCTGATTGAAATGAATATAGTGCCTTGGGGATATTGATTTTAATATTGATTCGAATCCATTGTTTTTAATCAATTATTAATTGGAGTAATCAATTGAAGCCACAGCTTATAAATTGCAATTTACAAATGATACATTTTAAATGAATCTGATGGTGAAATGTTTTCTCTGGAAATGTAGGCAAGTGGGGTAATATATCCCTCTTCTAAGTAGTTTTTTGGACAATACAGGTCTACTGAGGATGTGTAAAATATCCCCCTGCCCCCCAGGCCTGGCAGAAATAGTCCATAAATCACTCAGAACTAGGAGAAAAAAACCCAACACTCTCTTATTTTACTCAGAACTCCGCTTCCTCCATACCAATTAAAATCCTGAAGCGTCGTGCTGTAATTAATCCATAATTCTCATGCGCAGGACAGGCATTAATTCCTTTTTCTCTCCCCCCTCCTTTCCCAAGTGCATTTGAAGCGTCACTTCATGTTCCGGAACCACCTGTGCTTGGTGTTCGAGATGCTCTCCTACAACCTGTACGACCTGTTGAGGAACACCAACTTCAGGGGGGTGTCGCTGAACCTCACGAGGAAGTTTGCTCAGCAGATGTGCACGGCCCTGCTCTTCCTGGCCACCCCTGAGCTCAGCATCATTCACTGTGACCTAAAGCCCGAGAACATCCTGCTCTGCAACCCCAAACGAAGCGCCATCAAGATCGTGGATTTTGGCAGCTCGTGTCAGCTCGGCCAGAGGGTGAGCACGACTCCAACCTTGAAGCCTTTAAACCCAACCAGCTCGTTTAAACCTCACTGGTGATGGAGTTTAAAAGAGTGACTTGATTTTAAATAGGGTGTGAAGAGATCAGCAGGCCGGGGAGGAGGGTAGGGCTTTAAATAGGAGTTGGAGAATCACAGAATTATGGTTGGAAAAGACCTCCCTGGTGACTCTTGAGGATGGGCCTGTCCAGCATTCCGTGATCTTTGGGGGTCCTTTCCAGCTCAGCATGTTCTGGGATGCTCTGACTTTTAAGGTCGTCAAGAGGCCTCTTAAGATCTTTTTTAAGACCTTCAAGAGACCTTTTAAGATGATCAAGTCCACCATCACCACCTTCACCTTTAAACCACATCCTCAAGTGCCACATCCACATGTTTTTTGAGCACTTTCACACTCTACCACTCCCCTTTAGTGCCCCAGTAGATAAAAATCCACCACAGTGATCAATTTTCCATCTTTTTTTTGCCCTCCTTGGCTGTGTTTTTGGGCCATGTTAATGGAGAAGGCATCAGCACTTGATTGCATAAGTCTGCAGTGCTGTTAAATAAAATACTCTTTTATTGTTATCTTAATCCATATATATTAGCTAGTATTGTTATCTTATTATTTTATTCCATATATATTATTATTACTATCATATTTTTTTATTCCATATATATTCCCCCTTCCACTGTAGCGTGTCCTGTGTTTGTTACTAAAAGTACTGCAGATTGGCTCATTTTTTTGAAGAGAATTAAGAAATCCACAGACTAACTGTCACAAAATTCCCCCAATTCTCTCCTGAGGAGTCGGGATTTGCCCTTAGCACCCCATTGCTTTTTTCCATCATAAGTTTGAGAAGAGCAGGTCAGAAGATTGAATATTGTATTGAAATCAGGTGAGACACAGATTTACATTAATTAAAGGACTTCGTGCTATAAACTAGAAACTTTCTACCCTGGAGTGAAGGAAGATGAAATGATTTATGTCAGTAACAAGATAATTTGGAGATGTTAAGAAGTACAGATACAAATAAATACCATCAGGGGTGAAACTGCACTTTCTCTGGGGTTTTTTTGTGAGAATGCTGGTATTTTCCTCAGAATTCACTTACCACGTATAGATATTTTTAGCATCCCTGATCCTTTCCCTGCCCCACAGTGGCATTCCGTGGGAGTTGTGTTTTGCCCTTTGGGATTGTGGTGACCTTGTGCTGCTTTTATTTCAGATATACCAATATATCCAGAGTCGTTTTTATCGCTCACCAGAGGTGCTACTGGGAATGCCTTATGACCTTGCAATTGATATGTGGTCCCTTGGGTGTATTCTGGTGGAGATGCACACTGGAGAGCCCCTCTTCAGTGGGGCCAACGAGGTATGTCATGGGCAAGGCCCTCGATTCTTCTTTATTAATTGCCGTCGTGTTTTCCATCTGGTTAATAGTAATGCATAAATTAGAGACGTAAAGTAATTCTAAAACGATTAAACATCAATAACAGCAGTGTCTTTTGTCAGAATTCCAGATTGCCTGTTGCTAATTTTGTGCTTCTCCCTCTCACTCCTTTTTCGCTAATTTATTTTGTACACCATGGATTTTTCTTAAATTTATCAATTTAATTAATCTGGGCATCTGCCGTTTGTGTCACTGCTTGGCTGTCTGTCCCGTGTTCCTCACAAGTGCTCTGTTTAAAACAGGTGGATCAGATGAATAAAATAGTGGAAGTTTTAGGGATCCCACCTACCCACATCCTCGACCAAGCACCCAAAGCCAGAAAGTTCTTTGAGAAGTTGCCAGATAGCACTTGGAACTTGAAGAAGACCAAAGATGGAAAAAGGGTAGGTTAAATAACCAGAATGATCTAGAAAATAATTATATATAAAAAAATATAAATATATATATATAATTTTTCTTCTTATGTATTTTATANTAATAATTCTATAAAACATATCTCTATTTATGAATAGGTATATTGTTTTTATTCTTACATATTTGATATTTATAAATTTATGTGTGTTTATATATGTTTATATATTTTTATATATTAATGATGAGATGTTACTTTGATTTTTATTTTTGGAACTTGAAGAAGATCAAAGATGGGAATGTTGAGTAACCAGGATGATAAAAAAATGTATATATTTTAATATATTAATGGTGAGATGTTACTTTGTCTTACTCAAAAGAGAGTTTTCCTGTTGTTCCATCCCATGGATTAAATCCCACCCCCCCGTAGTGTTGAACAACAACTTCTTTGGTTTGCCTTCCCTCCCTTCTCCGTGTAAACTGTGCATGCCCAAGGCTCGCTCTGAGCCCCCTCTCAATCAATTCCCGACTTTCCCGACAGGAATACAAACCCCCCGGAACTCGCAAACTTCACAACATCCTGGGAGTGGAGACGGGAGGACCAGGCGGGCGCCGCGCCGGGGAATCGGGTCACACTGTAGCCGACTACTTGAAGTTCAAAGACCTCATCTTAAGGATGCTCGACTACGACCCCAAGACGCGGATCCAGCCCTACTACGCCCTGCAGCACAGTTTCTTCAAGAAAACGGCCGACGAAGGTACCAACACGAGTAACAGCGTGTCCACCAGCCCTGCCATGGAGCAGTCCCAGTCTTCAGGAACCACCTCCAGTACATCTTCGAGCTCAGGTGAGGGTTTGGTTACCAAAGCGCGTTTCCGAATGGAAATCTTGCCCAGGTTAATCACCAGAGGGTGGTCGGGCGCCGAACAGGCTCCCCAGGGCAGTGGGCATGGCCCCGAGGCTGCCAGAGCTCCAGGAGCCTTTGGACAACGGGATTGTTGGTGTGCCCTGGGTTTGGATGACCCTTGCACATCCCTTCCCACTCAAGGTATTCTACAATTCCATGAAATACTGTCTTTTTTTTTTGCCTGTTAAAAAACCAAGTAAGTCAAGCCACGCCTGTGAAACTTCTTTTAATCAGGTGGAAAAGGCAACAACCCTAACAAAAAATACAAAGTAAATGAGCAGAAATGTGAGTGATTACCTTGTAGTTTCACCTTTTAGCAGTTTATGTCTCTTCACACAGCCACTGTTTTCCAGCTTTAAATTTGGTGTCCCTTTAGCTGATTGTGCACGTTGTGGTTTCCCAGGTGGATCTTCTGGAACGAGCAACAGCGGGAGGGCACGGTCGGACCCCACACACCAGCATCGACATAGTGGTGGGCACTTCACTGCTGCTGTTCAAGCGATGGACTGTGAAACACACAGCCCACAGGTATGTCTGAACAGGCCGAATCAGAAGTGTTTGTTGTAGTACAGAACAGCCAAAGGTATAAATTCTCCCGGGTAGATGGTTTAGTTTGTACACAAATTGCTGTGTGGGTAGATCTTGGTGTTTTGGTAACCTTTAACCAGCTGTGTTCTTGCAGAGGTTCCTCTGATGCTGTTGACAAGACTCAAGGTATGAGCTACAACATAATTAATTTACCTTAGTTTGATTATTCTCTCTAGGGCCCTCAGCCAGAAATCAGGGCCTTACTGTTCTACATGTTGTACAGATATTATGTTGGTTGTTATTGCTGTTCCCTAAAGCTGCCTCTGTAATTTCAGCAACAAAGTCACCTGTTGAACTGACTTAAACTGTTTGTAAAAAACATCCACATTGCAAACTGATTTCTCTTAAAGGCATATTGAGGAAAGTATTGGAAATTATTCCTAATGACATGCTTGCATTTCTGGAATAATCTTGCAACTGCAAGGCTTGGTTAGCTTTTCTAAAAGTTGGCATAAATAGGAATCACTTCATGTCTCGTAGCTTGCAAATGTCGAAGAGATGGCTGGATGTGGCACTCGGTGCTCTGGTGTAGTTGATGAGGACTTCATGAGCTCGGAGGTGTTTTCCAAGCTTAATGACTCCTGTGAAACGGACAGATTTGAGTCCACATTTTGATTCTGATTGTGCTCGTTCCCAGGTTCGACAACAGTTCCCTCCTCCGATTGGTTGGACGGCCACCGAAGCTCCGACACAGGTCACTGTTGAAAACCACCCAGTTCAAGAAACCACCTTCCACGTAAACCCTCAACAACAGAACGCATTACATCATCACCACGGCAACAGCTCCCACCACCACCACCATCACCACCACCACCACCACCATCATGGACAGCAAGCCTTGGGCAGCCGGACCAGGCCGAGAGTCTACAATTCTCCAACAAACAGCTCCTCCACCCAGGATTCTATGGAGGTGGGCCACAGTCACCACTCCATGACATCCCTGTCTTCCTCAACTACTTCTTCCTCTACATCTTCCTCCTCTACTGGTAACCAAGGCAATCAGGCCTATCAGAACCGCCCAGTGGCTGCTAATACCTTGGACTTTGGACAGAACGGAGCGATGGACATGAATTTAACAGTCTACTCTAATCCGCGCCAAGAAACTGGCCTAGCTGGACATCCCACGTACCAGTTCTCCGCTAAC
Organism: Grallaria varia; assembly: GCA_013396735.1. Taxonomy (NCBI): domain Eukaryota; kingdom Metazoa; phylum Chordata; class Aves; order Passeriformes; family Formicariidae; genus Grallaria; species Grallaria varia. Next base: position 87,411 of record VWZG01000225.1, read on the forward strand.
ACAGGGCCTGCTCATTACATGACTGAAGGACACCTTGCCATGAGGCAAGGCATTGATAGAGAAGAGTCTCCCATGACAGGAGTTTGTGTTCAGCAAAGTCCTGTGGCTAGCTCGTGACTAAACTGAAACTAAGTTTGTTTCTTGTGTGTTTTTATAGAAGTGGTGTTTTTTTCCAAAAAACAAAGTGCAAAGCTGCTTGAATCAGAAGGAGATAAACTCACTGAACCGCTACAGGAGGGCAAAGTTGACTATTTTTTTAAACTTGAAAAGATTGCAAAGGGACAATGAAGTTTTTTTCGGGTTTTTTTTGGTTGGTTTTTTTGGGGGGGGAGGAGGGAGGTTTTTTTGGTTTGGTGTTTTTTTTTTTTCTGGTCTCATTCGACAGGGGTTATTGTTCAAATGTTAGTTGTAGTTGCAAACCAGGCATTGCACATGATTTCTAAAAAAAGGCCCTTTGAAGTTTTTCGGGTGGGAGGGGGAGTGAGTAATATATATATTTTTTTTAGTTCCCCAAACAACCATGGGCACAGAAATGCAGTACTGTAAGAAAGAGGGACCTTCAGATTACACAAATATATATTCTTCAGCTGTAAAAAGGGACGGTTGTGACGGAGCTGGTGAGGCACACTGAGCATGCGAAGTGGCGGTGATCAGAACTCTCCTTTTCTGAATCTACTGAGGATCAAAGCAGCAATTTGTGATGGGATTCTGTGGGTCCCACCTTTTGGAGACCGCAGGCAGTTAGTTGTTGAAATATGACTGGTTTCATAACTGAGGTGCACTGAGAAGCAATCAACGGGTCGGTCCTGGCCAGTCCTGGGGAGGTCTAAGTGGTGGTCTTTGGGATAACCTTTGGCCTTATGGATTTGGACTCTTAAGTTAGAAGAGCCTACCATTTCAGATGCAATCACTTTTGGACATGCTTTTGCAGACAGTCCTTAATGCTGAAAACACAGAGAATGGGTAATTCAAGAGGCCTTTCTTTTAAAAAATAGACTTTTGTGACCCACTTATTGTAAGGTATTGCAAGGTCACTTTGCGTGTGTCATAAAGTTGACTTCCTTATTGGTTGAAGGTCACAGGAGTAGTGGTTTGCGTTGATGGAAATAGCTACAACTGTGTCCCTTCCTGCTTTTTACTTTTTTCTTTTGCTTTTTTCTCGGCACGTGGTTTCTCCACCATTACTTCTGCACAAAGACGTCTTCTGTTCATCCTGAACATTTTTAAAAAAAAAAAAAAATGCAGAATTTTATGTGACTGCTTTTTTGCCTCACAATTATGCTGTGAATTTTACAAAAATTTATTTTCTTTTTTGATAATTTATTGTACCAAAGCTGTTTTTATAGCACATAGATGTCTGTAACCAATAATGTAGCAGTTCTGCACTTTGACACAAGGTGTAACTAGACCATTTTTAAATGTCAGTTGAAAATTATGGCTGTACTATTGCTTAAACAAAACTGGAACTGTTGTTGAATTCATAGCCAATACATTTACAGCAATCTGTGTACTGAAGATAATAGATTGACATCTACTTCGAGACTATAACATCTGTTACATTATCAATGTGTTCAGGCTTCTGAAGGTAAAAGGGACACTTAGAGCCAGAAGCTATGAAACCAGCAGTTGATTCTTGTATTCCTTATTAACATAATTGTAAACTTGAAGGCAAGACCTTGATTGCATGAACAGGTCCAAAACAGTAAGTCTTGAGTAAAGCAAAACACTCACGTGAGACTTGAGGTTAGCAGGCTGTATTTATAACAGGTGCCTAATTTTTGGGTAACGCTGCCTTAATATAACACAGTCAGCTTGGCAGTTGCAAAACCGACGGGCCCATCCAGACCTTGGTTTGTGGGGAAAAAAAGGAAAAGCTGCGTGGGGAACTCGGGGAAGGATAAGGCGAATTCCTCCATTGCCCATCCCAGATGCCCAGTGTTGCCCATCCTCTCGTACAGAAGCAGTGATCTACCTCTGCCAGTAAGCCCTTGGAAAAGTTAATTTGGCAGCAAATGGTCAATTCCGTGCGGCCAAGTCCTTTTTTTGTTTTTTTTTTTTTTTTTCAGTCGAAAAGATGGAATTTTTTAATACTCCCAGTGGCAACGCAGCAGCTGACTTTCCGTGTGAACGGGAAGGAACCCTTGGGATGCTCCTTGGTTTGTAAATCATGGTTTTCTTAACCAACCAATCCGTATTTCTTTTTGTATCGACACATCAACCCTGTGGATGAAATTGTTTTTTTTTCTCTTTTTTAATTCTTTATGGTTTTCTTTCGAAGCTCAGTGATTGGGAGAAGTTTACAGGATTCGGAAGGCTGTCACCTTAGAACCAGGATGCTGAGTTTAGCAGTATAAAAAGGAATCCAGTACTTACTGCTGTCTAGGAATATGAGGGTAATACGAAATCTGGGTACCACTCGTGTGCGCCGGTTGCCACACCTTAGCAAGCGCCAAAAAAAATACCAAACAAAGCAGTTCAAAGAAAATAATATCTCCATCAAGAAGAAATCATAAAAATCCAGTGCTTCTGCATACTGTGTTATGTTACAGTCCAGTTTTGTGTGCTTTACTACACAGTTTGGTTACAGGACTTCTGTGCATTGTAAACATAAACAGCATGGAAAAGGTTAAATACCTGTGTTCAGATTGTAAGATCTAGTCCGGACTTGCTGTGTATATTGTAACGTTAAATGAAAAGACAAGCCCTTTGTATTATAGTCATGCAGTCTTATGTATGATAAACAGTTGAATAATTTGTCCTCAGACTCTTTACTGTGCTTTTTAAAATGAAAAAGAAAAAAAAAAAGAAGAGTAATTTAAGGAAAAACAAACAAACAAACAAATGTAAACGTAGTAAATCTTCCTATGCAATTAACCTACTCCAAGCCATGGTATGGTAGGTATAATTATACTATAATATGTAAATATCAGATACATTGAAACAGACTTAAAAAATATGAAAGTAAAAGTTGGAGGCGTAACAGCTAATTTGGAGTTTTTAATTGAAACAGCAAAGTCTGCAAACCATTGATGTGTGAACACAGCTCTGCTTGGGTCTCATGGACTGTGCTTGTAGTTTGGGTTCTTTACATCCTCCTCTGTCAGTGTGAATGTTCTCGTGTGCTCTGCAGCTTCCTGCTCTTCCCCACGAGCTGATTTTAAGGCCAGAAGTGACCGTGGAATGAAATGGAATGGAATGGAATGAAATGTTGGGACTGGCGTGTCGTTATCCCCAGAATCTCTGCAGCACGAACTCCGCGTCCTCCGGGCGCAGTAGGACGTAGTTCTGGAAAAGCTGATCCTCCTCTAGATTCTTCCAAGCGGGAGGAGTTTTCCGTGTCTCTGGAGTGGTTCAGGTAGTCGGTTTTCCATGCTCTTAGTCCTCCTTCAGTCCTAGGACTGCTCGGTTACACCCGAGCCTCTTAGAACACCGAGCACCGACTGTAGGTGGAAACGATTTCACTTTATCCACATAAAACCATGTTAACTTCAGTAACCTCTATAGATGGAGTTCCTTAAACCTCTTAATTGTAAAGCGTTTACGGCTCTTCCGAAACTCCAGGTGTTCTAAAATCCATTCAAAAGCATGGAATTGCTGGATCCAGCCCCTGGGAATGGTTTCAGTCCTGCTGGTGTGCAGGACACGCAGGTCCATCCTCGAACCTCTCAGTTGATACCGCGGCTTGTTTTGTTTATACCTCCAAGGTTTGCGTTTTTAAACCTTTCAGCCTCAGTTATTTGCATTAAAAGATTGTAAATTTAGATGATTATCCATCATGATTCCTCCGTCCTTTCGGAACTGCTGCTCTTCCAGGATTTAGGCTCCCGTCCTGTAAGTATAATGGTGTCTGGAGAGGGCTGGTTTGCACAAGGGTGGGGTTCACCTCCAGATGTGACTTGTCTCCATTTTTACAGCTCTGCTGTCGTTGTGTTCATTAAGCCATCAATGTTCTTACATTTTATTCTTGATAACTGAAAAAAAAACCCCACTTTTGAAGATCCTTTGTTGAAGAATTCCTGTTGAAACCCATCAGGAACATCCTTTGTAGAGGGAGTGAGTGAAAAGTCCAGCCTTGTAACACAGAATGTGTCATGCTGATTTATAGGACAGATACACCTCAGTAAGATCCTCGTATGGAACTTCTGGATAGCTTGGAAGTGTCTTTTCAGTCCCAACCACACAAGCAAGTGGCTACAAAGGAGAGTAACTGCAAAGTGTTCCTCTCTAGAGGGAATTTTGTATCTGCTGTGACTTTTGGTAATTCATTGTAGCATTTTGGTAACTTGTAATTCTCTCAGGGGGGACCTTCTTGTTCTTTGCACCTCCCTGCCAGGAGGGGGGAGCCGGGGCAGGGGTTGGGCTCTGCTCCCAGGGAACAGGCACAGGAGGAGAGGGAACGGCCTCAGGCTGGGCCAGGGCAGGGGCAGGTGGGACATGGGGAGGAATTTGTGCCTGGAAAGGGTGGGGAGGCCTTGGCAGGGGCTGCCCAGGGAGGTTTGGAGTGCCCAGCCCTGGAGGTGCCCAAGGCAGGACTGGCCATGGCACTCAGTGACAAGGTGGGCATGGGGCACAGGGTGGGTTCCGGGGGCTGGCGGGGCTTTGCCAGCCTCAGGGATCCTGGGATAGCTCCCTTTGAGTGATGCCTGTTAAAACTGCACAATGTCTGTCCAGCAAAGAAAGGCCCTTTGCCAGAGGACAGTTTTCAATTCCATATCCCTGGTTTTAGGGAGTTCTCCAGATGCCACCTCATATTGGAGATTTGCAATTGGCATTTATGTCTCCACCTCCTGGTGATGGTTGAACTGTTTTGTCCTTACTGATGAAGATGCCTCGATTGTCTTTGAGCAGTTCTCCAGACAAGCCCTATCAAATATGAGGTGGTCTCTCCAGACCCAAGAGGGGGTGTAGTTTCTGTTCATTATGTTTTGTGGTAGATGTTGCAGAGCATCACAAGCTGGGGGTGTTCAGCCTGGAGAAGACTCGGGGAGACCTCAGAGCCCCTTCCAGTGCCCAAAGGGGCTCCAAGAGAGCTGGAGAGGGACTTGGGACGAGGGATGGAGGGACAGCACAAGGGGTATGGTTTTAAACTAAAAGAAGCTCGATTTAGATTAAGAAAGACATTTTTTACAATGAGGGTGGGCAGGCCCTGGCACAGGGTGCCCAGAGATGCTGTGGCTGCCCCTGGATCCCTGGAAGTGTCCAAGGCCAGGTTGGATGGGGCTTGGAGCAACCTGGGCTAGTGGGAGGTGTCCCTGCCCATGGCAGGGGGTGGCACTGGGTGATCTTTAAGGTCCCTCCAAACCCAAACTATTCTGGGCTTCCAAACAAGGCAATGAACTTCAATTCCTTGAGTAGTCCCTGGAATTTTTGAGTTCTCTTCCCTGCAGGCCTTTGCATCTCCAGTGCAGCCCAGCTCTTGGTCTCCAGGTCTGTAGGAGCAGGTTCACCAGGATTTTGGACCTGGATGATCTTTAAAGTCCCTTCCAACCCAAACAATTCTGTGATTCCATGTTTTTCTGCTTCCCATTCCTGCACACTCCACAGACCTGGAGTACAGTCCTCATGCTGTCCTGGCGCGTGTTTGGCCACATCCTGTTTTCCAGGACACCTCCTCTTACATAGCAAATCAGTAATTTGTTCAATTAGCAAAGAAAGTGCAAAAACAGGTTGAAATTTTGCTTCCATCCTCATTTTACATGAAAGCAAAGGAATCCTCTGGAATTGTTGTGGTGCAAGAGGCAGCATCACAGCATCTCCTGGAACCACAGTGCTCTCCAGCAGGAATAGTTTTATAGTCCATGTCATGTTCTCTTGGATACCTCAGCCCTTTGGGCTCTTCCTGTTGCTGTTGCAGCCTCCTGGTAAGAATCTGTCCTGACAACTTTCTGGGAATACAATCTTGTGCCAGTTTTAGTCCTTCCAGAAAATTCGAGTCTGAAGGATCACTTGGGGTTTTTCTAACTGTGTTTGCATTGCTGTTGGAGTTGTGCATAAATTAACATTTGAATTCCAAGCACTTACCTGGTGCAGGGGGTTGAAGGTTGGTGTGTTTGGTGTAGGACAAGTGTCCAAACGTGTTTGTGCCGTGTTTTCTCCAGAAAGTTTTCCACTGAGTCAGTCAGTTCTTGCTCCTCGAGGCACTGGGATGGCAGTGGTTTGGGGTTGGGAAGGTTCGAGTTGGGAGCTTCTTTTCTGGCTCCCCTACTTTCTCCAGGGTGGATGTAAAGAACTAGGACTTAATTTGCAATGCAATCCATGGGTTGATCCCAACTGGAGCACTTTACCCGGAGAAGCCGTGGCTGCCCCATCCCTCGAAGTGTCCAAGGTCAGGTTGGAGCAACCTGGTCCAGTGGAAGGTGTCCCGTGGCAGGGGGTGGCACTGGGTGATATTTAAGGTCCCTTCCAACCCAAATCATCCTGGGATTCTGTGAGAAAAGGGTTAAAAGCTTTGCTTCTCAAATCCAGTGTTCTGTGACCATCAGAGGTGGGTGGGTCCTGCTGGGCACTGGCTCATGAATCTCTTGCAAAATCACGAGTTTGAACAATTTCTTGAAACTTCGGGTTTTATGGCTATTCCTTGTGGTCTTAAGTCATAAAAGGAGTAGCATTCCTAAGGCAACAGAAATTAATAACCAAATCCACCTCCTGCAGGTCTCCCCGTGGGAAGGGAGAGGGAAGGAGACGGATTTGATGGATGTTGATTGTCTAAAAGCAGTGAGTGGAAAATGATTCACGGAAAAACAGACATGGAGTTTGTTTTGTTCATTCTAAAGAAACTGACTAGAGGTCTTGAGCAGAAATCCTCCCTGCTCCAGGGGTCTTCTCCAGGAGCCCTGGCCCCCCTCCCCAGCTGAAGGTGTCTTTACCGTTTGCTCCATGTTCCAGAGTCTCTTTTCCTGCGGATTTTCCTGCCAAGCAGCTCGTTCAGAATTCCACGGCTCCTTCCAAGCATCAAATGCCAACAGCTGGGAGAGTGAGTTCATAATTCTGTGAATGCAAGGATGAGGATGATGATGGTGAGGATGATGGACAAAAGGCTCATCCTGAATGGAGCACGTTGAGCTAAACGGCAACAAACCTTTCTGGAATTTCCACTTGAAGGAAACTCCCAGTTTGGAGACCTTTGGAGTCAAGAATAAGCTGAGGGAGTTGAATTGTAGAATCCCAGAATATCCTGAGCTGGGAGGGACCCCCAAGGACCATCCAGTGCCACCCCTGGCCCTGCCCAGGACACCCCAACAATCCCCCCTGTCCCTATCCCCTTGTCCAAAGGCTCCTGGAGCTGTGGCAGCCTCGGGGCCTTGCCCACTGCCCTGGGGATTGAGTTCTCAAAGCTGGAGGAGAAATCCAGGAATCTCAGGAGGAAATCCTGTCCAGTGATCTTGGAAAACCGGAGTTCCTTCAGTAGGAACAGCCAGAGAGTTTTGTCTGAAGAAAAAGTCCAACCTTGTAGCTTGGGCTGAAATAATTTTCATGTCCTTTTCATTTGCTTTTCAGCTGAAACTTTAGTTCATTCCCCCCTTAAGGAACAAGAACATTGCAAGGCCTTTCCCCCCACCCCTCCCAAAGTCCTGTCCTTTCTTACTGCTTCTCCCTCCCTTTCCCTGCTTTCCACACTGTCCTGTCTCCCCCTTCCTATACTTTTCACGCTTTTCTTTCCTTTTCACATTTTGCTTTTCCCTCCTTTTCCCATCTTTTGGCTTTTACATTTTTCCCTGCTTTGCTTTTCCCCTTCCTTTTTCCATGTCTATCTTTTCCCTGCTTTCCTCTGCTACTTTTCCAGTCTTTCTGCTTTTCCTTTCCACTGTATTTCTTTCCTTTTATTTTCCTGCTTGTTCTTTCCTCTCTCTTCCCAGTTTTTCCTGTCTTGTCTCTGCCTGCCTGCCCTTTTGTTTTCCTGCCGTACTTTCCCTGCTTTTCCTGCTCCCATTTCCCTGCTCTTCCCTCCTACTCCCTGCTTCTTGTCCTTTTGGCTTCCTCCAAGTCTTTCCATTTCCCCCTTTTCCTGGTTCTTTCCATTTCCCCCTTTTCCTGGTTCTTTCCATTTCCTCCCCTGCTCTCCCTTTCCCCCTTTGCTTTGAGTTCTGTTTTCCATGAAATTTTCAGGATTTTCAACACAACACCCTCCTACCCCTTTCCATTGCTCTTCCTGTGTCGACTTCTGTGTGTTTCCTGTGTCTTCCCTGTTTCCCCCCATAATTCTAATACTTTTCAGCTGTTTCTTTGCTTCCTTTCCTCACTTCAGTTCTTTCCAGGTTTCTTCCCCCTCCCTTCTCTGCTTTTTTCCCAGATGCTTTGCAGGTGTGTTCCTCCTTCCCCTTCCTCATTTCTCCCTGTTTTTCCCTGCTTTGACTTGTTCCTCATTGCCCCCCATCTCTTCCATGATTTCTCTGGGTAGTTTCATTTCCCCTCCACGTCCCTGTTCCCTGTTTTTCACTGTTTGCAGTTCTGTTCCCTGTTTATTTCTGCACATCCCCCATCCTTCTTATGTGTTATTTTCATTACATTTCATGGCTCTGCTTTTTTTCCGTCTTCCATTGTTTTCCTTATTTATTCCTGCTTTGACACCCTCTCCTCTCCATTCCCCCTTTTTTTACCTGCTTTCACTCCTTTTTTTGGTCTTCTCTGGCTTTTTCCCTGATTTCCAGGTCTCTTTTCCTTGCTTGGCACTGCTTTGTCTTTTCCTTTTTTCCCTTTCTGCCCTTAACCTGCTTTTCAGGTTTTTTTGTCCCTCTTTTCTCTTCCCTGTTTTGAACCTTTCCCCCACTGCTTTTCCCTGGGTATTTTAATTCCCCTGCTTTTCACACCCTTTCGCTCATTTCCCCCACTTTTCATTAACTTGACTTTTTCCTTCTGCTTTTCCCTCCTTCTTGCTTTTCTGTTCTGATATTTCCCTTTCTTTTCATGCTGTTGTTCCCACCACTCCCTCATTTTCAATACTTACAGACTTTTCTCTCCTTTTCAGGTCTTTTCCTTGCTTTTCCCTTCTTTTTTTACTTCCTTTTCACTTCTTTTTTTACATCCTTTTCCCTTCCTTCCCCATCCCTGTTGCTTGTCAGTGCTTTGACTTCCTTTTCAGTGATTTTTCAGATATTTTCTTTCCTTTTCCTGTCTGGTTCTGAAAGATCCCCTTTCATAACCCTCTTGATTCCCTTCTTTATCTTTCTCTTTCTCTGCTTTTCTTGCTTTTCCTTCTTTTCCCTCTCCCTTTTCTGTGCTTGTAACTCTTTTTAACCCCCATCTTCCCATTCCTGCCTTTCACGGCTTTGACTTCTTTCCTGCTTTTCAGGTCCTTCCCCTTCTCTTCCCCTTCTCTCCTATTCCCAGTTTTCCCCTTCTTTTCAGTTGTCCAACCATTTTTCATGCCTTTTACATCTTTAAACTTCCCTTCCCTCCCATGTCCTGCCCATCACTGCTTTGACTTCCATTCCCTGCTCTTCTCTTTTATCCCCTTCCCTTTCTGCCCAGATTTTTCCTTCTCTTCCCTGCTTTTCACTGCCTTGATTTTTCATTCCCTGCTTTTTTACCTTCTGAATTCCTCTCCCTGTTTTACTTTCCCCCCTTCTCACAGCTTTGGGCTGCTTTGACTTCTCCTTGTTGGGATTTTCCCCCTTTTTCCCCCTTCTTCTCATTCCTTGGACTTTTTGTTTTGTTCCTTGTCGTTGCTCTGTCCCTTCTTCACTGTGTCACCTTTCAGTGCTTTGACTTGTGGCTGCTTTTCTGCTTCCTCTTCCCTGTTTTCCTTTTCTTTTTTTTCCCCATGTTTTCTGTGACTTTTCTCAGCTGAAACACATTTGTGCCTGAGGCAGGAAGGATTTGGAGTGTCCTCAGTGCTTGGGACTGGTCTGGAAATTACTCCCTGGAACCCAAAATATTCCCGTGGGGAGGAGAAAAAGGACAAACCGAATTTGCCTGAAAAGAGGGAAAAATAATAATAATAATAATGGTGCTCTGAACTTTTCTAACTCATGCAAAGTCGAGTGAAATCCCTGTATTTTTCATTTCAGTGATAAGCAGTGAGGAGTGCGTGTCTTTTACTCTGCTCCATCACCTGGAAAACCGAGGGAATGGGATGATTCCTGCCCTGGGTGGGAACAGGAGGCTCAAAGCCTGTGGAGATGCTCCATGGGATCCTGGGGGCAGGGAGGGCCAGCAGGAATCTGGAGGGAGGAGTTCCCACCGTGCAAAGGACAGCAGGAAAAGTAATGGAAGTGAGGAGCAAAAGGTCATGGATTGACATCTGTATCCTTCCTGGATTAGGGTGAATAAAAGGTCCTGGATTGGCATCTGTATCCTTCTTAGATATTTGGGATTAGGGTGAATAAAAGGTCATGGATTGAGACCTGTATCCTTCCTGGATATTTGGGATTAGGGTGAATAAAAGGTCATGGATTGAGACCTGTATCCTTGCTGGATATTTGGAATTAAGGTGAATAAAAGGTCATGGATTGGCATCTGTGTCCTTGCTGGATATTTGGGATTAAGGTGAATAAAAAGCCCAGGATTGGCGCCTATATCCTTGACTGGATATTTGGAATTAGGGTGAATAAAAGGTCATGGATTGGCATCTGTGTCCTTGCTGGATATTTGGGATTAAGGTGAATAAAAAGCCCAGGATTGGCGCCTATATCCTTGACTGGATATTTGGAATTAGGGTGAATAAAAGGTCCTGGATTGAGACCTGTATCCTTCCTGTATATATGAGATTAGGGTGATTAAAAGGTTGTAGATTGGCAACTGTATCCTTGCTGGATATTTGAGATTAGGGTGATTAAAAGGTCTTGGATTGGGACCTGTATCCTTCCTGGATATTTGGGATTAGGATGAATAAAATGTCCTGGACTGGGACCTGTATCCTTCATGGATATTTGGGAGAAGGGAGTGAATAAAAGGTTGTGGATTGGGACCTGTATCCTTCCTGGATATTTGGGATCAGGGTGAATAAAAGGTCATGGACTGAGACCTATATCCTTCCTGGATATTTGGAATTAGGATGGATAAAAGGTCCTGGACTGGGACCTACATCCTTGCTGGATATTTGGGATTAGGGTGAATTAAAGGTCCTGGACTGGGACCTGTATCCTTCATGGATATTTGGGAGAAGGGAGTGAATAAAAGGTTGTGGATTGGGACCTGTATCCTTCCTGGATATTTGGGAAGAGGGGGAGGAGCACAATGGCACATCCCTGAAGTGACATGGCCTGGCAAAACCGGTGGGAGTTCAGGAAAGCTGGGACAAACTCGGGAGGCTCCTCAGCAGGCTGGGGAATCCAGGGAAGAGCCCGGAGCTGCACTGGGGTATCTGCAGCTCCATGGAAAGCTCCCGTGGGAAGGACTCGGAGAAGGAAAAGGGACTGGAAAGGCTCAGCCTGCTTATTTGATGAGAAGGGACCCAAAACACGTAAAAGAACTGTAAAATGCACCGTGGTGTGGTCAGACCTTCTGCACTCCTTTATCTTCAGGGGAGAAACGTGAAACTGCTGCGCTCCAAAAATGGGATTGGGTCTGAATAAGGCAAAGTTAAAACTTCTCTGTGCTTTGCTCTGTTAAGGGAATACCACTTATTCCCAGTGGTCATACCATTTATTCCCAGTGGTCATACCATTTATTCCCACAATAATATAATTTATTCCCAGTGGTAATATCATTTATTCCCAATGATAATATCATTTATTCCCAGTGGTAATACCATTTATTCCCACAGCAATATCATTTATTCCCATGGTAATATAATTTATTCCCACTGTAATATCATTTATTCGCATGGTAATACCATTTATTCCCACAGTAATATCATTTATTCCCACAGTAANTAATTTGTTCCCACTGTAATATCATTTATTCCCAGTGGTAATACAATTTATTCCCAGTGGCAATATCATTTATTCCCACGGTAATATGATTTATTCCCACAGTAATATCATTTATTCCCACAGTAATGTCATTTATCCCTATGGTGATACCATCTATTCCCACTGTAATACCATTTATTCCCAGTGATAATACCATTTATTCCCATGGTAATACCATTTATTCCCAGTGATAATACCATTTATTCGCATGGTAATACTATTTATTCCCAGTGGTAATACAATTTATTCCCAGTGGTAATATCAGTTATTCCCATGGTAATACAATTTATTCCCACGGTAATACCATTTATTCCCAGTGGTAATACCATTTATTTCCAGTGGTAATACCATTTATTCCCACTGTAATGCCATTTATTCCCAGTGGTAATATCAGTTATTCCCACAGTAATACCATTTATTCCCACAGGAGTATCATTTATTCCCGTGATAGTATCATTGATTCCCGTGAGTCTCGTTGGGACCAAGGAAGGAGAAGGAAATGCCAAATCCGAATGAGTGAGAAGAACAAGCCCCCCAGTCTTGGGGGCACCAAACAATTCCAGTTATTGGAAGTCAGGGAAAAACTTCCTGGCTACTTCCAGGCCCAGCTTTTTGGCTGCTGTTGCTCCCTCAGAAATTTGGGTGCTTTTTGTGGGTGGGGAGAAGATCCTCGGGTTCCATGTCAGGGCTTTCTTCTGAGCCTTCCCTTCTCCTCCGCCCCCAAATCCACATCCAACTCTGTTACGGGAAAAGCCCCTTGTCCCCTTTTATTTTGGATTTTTGAAGCTTAGTTTGAAGATGTTCTCTTAAGGGAAGGTTTGGGTGAAATCTGTTCTGACGGGGATGCCGACGACAATTTTGATAAATGGGGTGATGTTTGTTTATTCCAACGCACGTCGCGGGTGATCTCCCCTCAAACAGGAACTGAGAAGGTGGAGAGAATATTTCCTACATGTGGCTGCGTCCAGAGCAGGGTGGGCAGCAGGTTGGAGATGATTGCGCCCCTCTGCCCCCACCCCCAGGTGAGACCCCACCTGCAGAGCTGCCTCCAGCACAGGGGGACCAGCACAGAAAGGACATGGAGCTGCTGGAGAGTCCAGAGGAGGCACCAGGATGGGCAGAGGATGGAGCAGCTCTGCTGGGAGGGAAGGCTGGGAGAGCTGGGATTGTCCAGCCTGGAGAAGGGAAGCTTTGGGGGGACCTCACTGTGGCCTTCCAGTGCCTGAAGGAGCCACAAGAAAGGTGGCAAGAGACTATTTCCAAGGGATGGAGGGACAGGACAAGGGGAATGGCTTCAGACTGCCAGAGGGCAGGGATAGATGGGATATTGGGCAGGAATTCTTCCCTGTGAGGGTGGGCAGGCCCTGGCACAGGGTGCCCAGAGAAGCTGTGGCTGCCCCTGGATCCCTGGAAGTGTCCAAGGCCAGGTTGGACGGGACTTGGAGCAACGTGGGGTGGTGGAAGGTGTCCCTGCCCATGGCAGGGGGTGGCACTGGGTGGGGTTTGAGGTCCCTTCCAACCCAAACCATCCTGTGAGTCCGTGGAAGGAAATGTGTTCAGACACATCCCATCTCTGTTCTCGCAGGAGCAGTGGATGGAGAGCAGGATGTGGTTCAGGAGATGGACTTCCCGTGGGTGCAGCCCCTTCCCCCGGCGCTGCAGTGATGGTGACCCCCGTGGGCTCTTTGCCTGTGGGGGATGAAGGTTAAGGACCTGATTCTTTAAAAAGAAGTTTTCTCTCCATTCTCCCCACCAGATCCTCAGTGTAGCTTTAGTCAAACCCCTTCCCTTCTGTCTCTGCTCCAAAAACCTGGAGAAACGGAGCTTTTCCTCAAAGATATTTCAGTCTTTTTGTCCTTTTTGGTTACGTTGGACGCGTTTCTCTCACCGTCCCCAACTGATCCAGCAAATAACACCAATATTGCACTTCTGCTGGACGGTGCCTCTGTTCCCTCACTGTGAAAAACTGAGGGAAAGCCTGGGAGTTGTCGGTGACTCATCCCAAGGAAAGAGGGGATGGGAAGGCCAAAATCCAGCAATCCTGAACTTTGTGTGTGCATCGTGAGCAAAGCAACCTCACGAGGCTGAATTTCCTGCAACCTGGGAAAGCTGAAAGGACATTTTGAGTCTCACGGAGGAATTTAAAAAGCCATTTTTTGTGCCATCTCTGGGGGATCCGAAAGGCAGAAGTTCCCACTTGGAGTGCAACGCTCTGGGAGAGCAGAAGTCAAGGAGGGGGAGACGCACGTGTCGGATCGGATGGGAGTGTCAGCCCAGAAATAACTGCGAGGGAATTTGAGGTCAGGGATCTGAGGGGCCGTTAATAATAACGAGACACCGAGAGAAAAATTCCCCCGGGGGAAACCTGAGAACGTGAAGCTCTTGGAGGGACCTGCAAAAATAGCGCGGTATGTTCGCGGGGGATGTTGATCGGTCGTGGCGCCGGAGTCGTGGAATATAAAAGGCAGGTTTCTAGAGCTGGCACGGTTGGATATTCTGGATTTGTGGAGCAAACCGAACCCACGGCAGGGCACAAACCTCCCAGAAACAGCTGAAGTGCCGCGTCGGATGGCTCGGGGAGCCTGCATTAGATACAGCAACACTTGGACACATCACTCAAGGGTGGGGCAGGTGTTATGGTCAATAACTACGGGCTCTGTCTCAGGGGGAAGACAAAGACATTTATTGAAAAGAATGTCAGTGTAAGATAGGTTTGGTGTAATTAGAAGGTTGGGTTATGCTAAAGAAGGGACGGGCTAAGCTAATCCAGAGAATACATTCTGTTAACTAAGGGAAACCAAGGCAGGAGACATTCATCCATTATTCGTGGCCACACGGTGGAGGGGGACAATAAGTCTTGCCAAACTGGTTTTGGGTACAGGGCAGGGAATACACAGAAACTACAAATCTTGTCAAATGCAAATAGTCTTTGGAGGTCTGGAGATGGGGTGATGTCTGCAGATGGGATAAGGGATCAACTCTGATTGTCCTTGGAAGGCTTCCTGCCTTTGGGTATTTATCCAAGGCTTTGCAGATACCCCAGCCAGGCGCCTTGTCCAAGCCTCGGTTTCTGCCCTCACAGGCAGGAGTGGATGAAGCTCAGAGAAAGGGAAGGATTTCAGCTGGCCAAGGAGAAGAAAGAAATAAAAAACCCCTTATGAAATCCATCTACTCTCCTCATGCAATTGTAATTTTCGATGGGCAAAACCCCCGTTGTGTTCCAGTCGTTGAGCCTGGACAAGAATATGGAGGGGGGGAAAAAAATCAGTGCAGGCTCGGTGGAAAAGGCAACAGGGACTTTTCCATGAGGGACAACTGAAGGAAGAGCTGTCTGGCTGATGTTCCCTCTTTTGTTCCCAGGAACAGTCAAAGAAATCTGTCTGGGTGAATTTGAGCCTCTCTGAACTGATTTGCTCTCTACAGGAGAAATGGGCTTTATTTTTTTTTTTGAAAAAAGTCTTTCCTCTCTTTTTCAGTCCTAATAGAAAACTACTGGATGTCATGGAAGGTGGTGGAAGTGTCCAAGAGGCGTCTGGACGTGGCCCTTGAGGACCTGGATTAGGGAGAATCGTGATGGCAGGAATACTGGATGATCCCGGAGGTCTCTCCCAGCCCTGGTGATCCCAGGATTCTGGGTGACAATGACGACCTGGAACCCAAACCCTTCCAAGTACCCCGGTCTTAAGAGATGTCAAGCTAAACATCAATTTTTGTGGCTCAAAAATCCACCCCTCCACCCCATGAAATGAATATTTTCACACAAACACCCCTTGTATTTCCTCCCGTTGGCCGCCAACTGGCAGAGCCTTCCCCAACCAGAAAACTTCATTTTATTTTTGTTGTTCCAGATGAAAGAAATCCCCCCAGACTATTCCCCTTGCTTGGAGGGAGAGGGCTTTTGTTTTCTTGGGATAAAATCAACCCTTTCCCGAGTTTTCATCTTGCAATGGTAATTTTCCCATGGAGAATTAGCTATTTTTATTTATTTATCTATCTATTTATTTATTTATTTATTTGTTTGTTTATTTATTTATTTATTTATTTTTCCTGTCCCTGGTCCTTTTCCAGAAGTTTTCCAACGTGAGGTAAAATTCGGTGTGAGGGGAGCAATAATCTATTGACGTGATATAAAACTGCGCCCGAGCATACCCTGGTCTTTAATAGCAGCAGGAGAAGGAAGGGGGAAATAACAGAAAAAAATAACAGAAAATGCAGTTTCTCCTCTTCTGTGTTTCCATAAAATAAATCTCCGAGCCCGATTTTCAGTTATTTACCAGCCCGAGGGAAAAATAATTATTAAAACTCAGGTGTGGGAGCTGGTGTGTGTCTTAATGAGTCGTATTCCCAGGATGGAGGTTTTGTTGGTACATGGAATTTGCTTCATTTCTTGCCTACTTTTTGTGATTTTTATTAAAAAAAAACAAACCCGGTTCTAATCCAATCTTCGATATGAATATTTAGTTTAGAGGGGATACAGTGCTGTGGAGTGGTTTGACCTCCAATTCCACGCCATATGGAATCATAGGACTATGGAATGGTTTGGGTTGGAAGGGATCCTTGAAGATCCTCTCTTTCCACCTCCTGCCATGGGCATGGACACCTCCCACTTGCTCCAAGCCCCGTCCAGCCTGGCCTTGGACACTTCCAGGGATGGAAAGCAAATAAGAACTAAGTATCTGGGGGAGTGGTTGTCACGTTGTCACCTCCACGCCCTCTGAGGTGGGTTTTGGTGAGTCCCACAGTCCGTGGTTTAATCCGGTTGTCACAGCCCATATACCACAATCCCTGTGCTGTCCACTCTGGCTATTCATTTTGAAATAACATTCCAATTTCTCTGTTCTGCCTGTTATTGATGACCAGCTTGGCAGCTCCAGCTTTCCCTCTAATCCACCCTTACCATGCCTGGCACATCTGGGTGGTTCAGTTAAAGTCCACCTTGTGGCCTGACACTTCTCATTCCATGGGTCAAGCCACCACTTGGCTGCTTTAAAAGAATAAAAAAACTCCAATACTTTCAAAAGGTGAAAACCGGCCACAGCTTTGGGGAGCAGAAGAAACAGCAGATGGGAAAGTAAAGGGACCTTTGCCTTTGTTCTCTTCCTTTGCCTTTGTTCTCTTCCTTTCCTTTTTCCCCTCTTCTTTTCCTTTTCCCTCTTCTTTTCTTTTCCCCTCTTCCTTTCTTTTTACTCTCTTCCTTTCCATTTTCCCTCTTCCTTTCCTTTTGTTTTTTCCTTTCCTTTTTCCTTCCCTTTTCCCCTCTTCTTTAATTTCCCCCCCCTTCCTTTCCTTTTTCCCTCTTCCTTTCTTTTTACTCTCTTCCTTTCCATTTTCCTTCCTCCTTTCCTTTTGCCTTCCTCCTTTCCTTTTGTTTTTTCCTTTCCTTTTTGCTTCTTCCTTTCCTTTTGTTCTCTTC
>VWZG01000225.1:108032-128368 GCA_013396735.1 Grallaria varia
GCTGTGAATGGAATATTCTGTTCTGGTTTTTAAGGGATATGATGGAATTTTTGTGGGGTTTTTGGATTATTCTGTTCTGGTTTTTAAGGGATATGATGGAATTTTTGTGGTTTTTTTTCAATTATTCTGCTCTGGTTTTTAAGTGATATGATGGAAGTTTAGTGGGTTTTTTTTCTCCAAGGCCATTCAGTGTATTGATCTGGTCCTAATTATCAGCAGGAAGCCCCAGATTGCCCAATAATTACTAATTAAAGACCTAAACCATACAATTTCCTTACAAAGTGAGAAACCCTCTTGAAAGGTCATATATTTTTATGGCCTTGCAGGTTTTTGGCAGGTCAGTCAAAAAGAGAACAAACATTGTCACTGAAAAAGGAAAAAGGAATTTATTTATTAAATTTGAATTTAAATTTATGAACCAAAGTCACGCCTTTGCCATTTTCTTTGGGAGTTTTCCATGTAGTTTTCTGTCCCCGTTTCTGTTCTGCTCTTCCTTCTCTGGGAAGTGAGGATGGGCGGGAACTTGTCTCCTTTCACTTGTGTAATTGTCATATAGAATAATAATTATGTAAAATAATGAATCCTCTGTAACAGAATAGAATATAGAGTATAAATAATGTATTTTATAGAATGTATTTTATATTTTATATTTTATAACATATAATATATATAAAATAATTATATAGAATTAATTCTATAATAAAAATAATTGCAATATTGAGTGATCTTGTGAAGGAAGGGCTGGATGTGGCCCTCGGTGCCCTGGGCTGGGGGGCAAGGTGGGCATCACTCACAGGTTGGTCTCGGAGGTCTTTTCCAACCTAAATGATTGGGATGAAATCCTTCCCTGGGAGGGTGGGCAGGCCCTGGCACAGGGTGGGCAGAGAAGCTGTGGCTGCCCCTGGATCCCTGGGAGTGTCCAAGGCCAGGCTGGACGGGGCTTGGAGCAACCTGGGCTGGTGGAAGGTGTCCCTGCCCATGGCAAGGGTGGGACCGGATGGGCTTTGAGGTCCCTCCCCACCCAAACCATTCTGTGGTTCTCTGATGACTTTACCTTTTGATTAGCTTGACGGAAGTGAGGATTCCTGTTCTCTCTGTCTTCCTTTGATCCCTACAAACCCCACAGCCCGAGGACCTCCTCCTCTCGCCCCCCAGCTGCACCTCCACCCAAAACACCTTCAGGGGCCTCGAGTCATTGTTTGGTAGACTTGAACCCTGGGTGGTGCCTTTGATCATCCCCAGGGTGCTTGAATTGTGTCCCAACCCTACGCCAGCGCACGGGCACGGCAGAACTTTGGCGTGTGTTGGGTCCAGAGGGGATCTGGGTGGGGTGGGGACCTCTCCTGACCCCTCAGGGAGCCCAAAAGCAGGAGCAAAAGGCAGCATAAAGTTCTCCCACCATCAGCTGAGCAGATGGTCTCCTAATTCCTGCTGAGCTTAGGGAGAGCTGGGACATGTTGAGCAGTTCTGAGAAGCACGGGCAGAGATTTCGGAGCTCTGAGACCCCATCCATCCAACCCAAAACCCTGCAGTGCAAACGGAATGATTTGCATCACCATCTGAGCACGACTCATTAAAATGACTTTGAGGTGTAGCAGTTTGGGCTCCCCACTCCCAAACTTGCTCTTGCTTTCAGATCTGTTTTAGAAAAATGTCATTTTTAATTCGGTTCGAGTCGCATTTTGGGAAGGTTTCCGAGGCATTTAAGAGGTCTTCTGACTCCAGCCTCACGTCCTCAGCTCAGCAGAAGGCACCCGTGGAGCGGATCCAACACTGAACGCCACGTTGCCGTCCTCCCACATCCCTTGGGAGGGGATATTTCGGGGAGGAATTCAGGACATGGCGACGGGGAAGTGTCCAGAGGGTGCGACTGTGAGGATTCAGGTGCCAGGAACGTGCCTTTCCTGAGCTGGAAGGAGTCTGGAGGACTCTGGTCCAACACGTGGAGGGAAGTGTGGTGGGGTAACAGCTCCCCACCGGTTCTTCCAGCTTAAACTTCCCAGAAAAGTTAGTGCAAGTGATTCCCTACGACCATGGCAGGGAAAACATCTCTGTGGCTTGGAAGAGTGGCTGATGGAGACTTCACAGCGAGCTGGTAGCAGGATGGGGCTGCAGCTTCCAGAGCTTTCCGTGAGCTTTGGCTGCGAAGTTGGAGCTGCTGCCTTTGATTAAAAAAAAGAAATAAAGAGGGAAAAAAGGGTAAGGAGGGCTCTCCCCAGCCCTGCCCTCTGAGGAGAACCACTAAAAGCAGCTGGTGTTGTTTAAAACACTGAAGTTTTTATTCCATGTGAGCAACGCGCGAGTTGGGGAGAAAGAGAAGTGACCTCCAAGACCACCAAGTCCAACCCTTGCTCCGAAAACTCTCAGAAAGCCAAATCCTGGAAGTTCGACAGTCCCTCAGGAAATGATTAATAAAGGACACCTCTCAGGTCTTGTCTTTCAGAATGGTTTACAGCCCAAAGCCCAGATTTCTGCCCCTTCTCCAAGAGTGTGTCCCCAAACAACTTGTCCATGAGCTGAAGGATCAAGAGTGGGAGAGAAGCCAACTCCTCGTGGTGTTAGGTCTGATTTATAGCCCCAAACCAGCCTGAGCGAGGTCATGTGGCTGTTAAAGAGAATTGTATTCTGAAAAGAAAGATATTTTGGTGGCAGAGAGTCCCATAATAGTAAAAGCTTCCAGTTTGGCAGCCGGAAGCTCTGATGGAATTCCTACCCAAGGTGCCTGACCCTCACACTGCCACAGAGACCTGTTGTGTTTCCCGTGTTGAGCTTGTAATCCACACCCACGTTAAAGAACTGGAGGAGCCCCAGGAATGAGGAATTTTCCACTCTCCCTCTAAAACCCCCCAAGGATTTAATGCAATGAGGGAATTACGGAATTGTAGCGTCCTGGAGCGGTTTGGGTTGGAAGGTGCCTGAAAGGTCATCTCATTCCAAGCCTTCTGACACAGGTGGGGTCACCTTCCAGTAGGAGCTGAACATTCCTTTGGGCTCTTTGGGCAATTCAAGAGCCAGTCAGCCTTTGGCAGAGGGGCTGGTCCTTCGGAGAAGTGGGACGCGGCTTCCAACATCCCTGGGCCGAGAAGAGTGCGGAATCCAGGTCTTCTTGCTCCGAAAAAAGCCCAGTCCTGTGCAGTTGAGCGAAATGGGAATTCCCAGAACAGACCAGGGATATCTTCCCTGGGTTTGGAGGGCAATGCAGGGCAATGTGGGCAACCCAGGCTTCAAGCCAAAGACTCAAGGTGAATTCCAAACCATCTGCCAACGTTCTCGTGTCTGTCCCACCCACTCCGGCAGCTGTTGAGGACCCTCCCAGAGGTTAAATTTATTGGGATGGCTCACATGGCTTGGGTGTTTTAGGGCAAAAACTTGGGTCATGACAACTCCGTCCACCTGAGGGCACATCTGCGTTTTTTGGGGTGTCGGTTTTGAACTGGTTTCTGAGATTTATTTTTATGCCAGTAGGAGGGTATCTATTGTGAAATAACAGACCCAGGGTGGGTAATTTTCTGAGGGGATTTGTGTTGCTGCACTGAAAGCAGCAGCTCTGTGCTTCTTATTAACACCTGGAAGGCCCGGCTTGGCAGCTGGAGTGGGGGGAACAACAACAGCGTGTTATTAAATTAAAATTAAAATGAAAAAAAAAAAGGAAAAAATAGAAGTGAGAAGGAGCCAGAGGGGACTGTGCAACTCTGGGCAATGAGTTGATCCAAAAGCCCTCAGCACCATTTCTGGTCACTGAATTTGGAATTTGGAGCTGCAATGGATCACTGAGAGCTCCCTCTTCACCTCTGGAAAGTCTTTTGCTCCTGGAAATCACAAGATACTCCAAGAAAAAAGTGTTAAAGTGTATTAGTGAATGAAAGAGAGGTGTAATGAGTCTTGATTAATTAAGTGGTCAGTTCCAGGAAGGTGTTACACTCATGTTCCTTAAATGGGATTTTCCCGAAATATCCCCATAGGGAATTGAGCTTTCGCAGTATATTGTTTAGCATTAAGGGATGAAGTTCGAGGGTTAAATTATTTCCTGTTAATGAAAACACCACTCGGCATATACGGCTTGAAAATCCATTGTTAATTAACAGCATTCAATTCTTAATTGTCTTTTTACCAACTCCGTTGAAATCATTGACACAAAATACATTGTTAAACCGCTTAATCAATCATCGTAGAAAAATAGAGGTGTTTGATAGGGACATTCTAGTACAAAGTTTCCGTGAAGCTTCCCCATTGAAAGCTTTGGAGGCTTCTATTTTTATTTTTTTTTTCCTTGATTTTTTTTCTTTTTTTTAAAGCTTACGTTACAAAAAGGAGATTTCACAAACTTTACAGTCCATCCTACATTAATACCAAAGACAATAAAATACAGGGGGGGAGAGAGGGAGAGAAAAGAGAGAGACAAACACACACATCTGAAGCTTGAAGTGCCCTGTTCACAAAATTGTAGCTCGCACATGCGCATGCCCCAGTGGCGGAAAATCAACTTGTTTTTTGTGCTAAAGGACACCAAAAATAATAATAATAATAAAATAATAAAAAGGTTTAATCAGGGCCCTGAGCTTCTGGCCTACTTAATGTGAGTTCTGTTACGCTGCAACAATGGGTTTGGGACAGGAACCACAGGAGCAAAAAGCAGGTGGCTCCTCAGAGGATGCTTTGCTTTCGCCTCCTCTGGGTTGTGCTGCCCTGGCTCCTCTGCTTCCAGCAAAACTGGGGAGCCAGCTTTCCTGAAAATCTCTCCATAGGAGCCTCATGGGTGGGTTGTGGTGATGGACTGAACCACTTGGCTGATGCTGATGGTGGGGCAGGAGGATGAGCTCAGGAGGGTCCATCTCCCGAAACTGAAGCGTGGGCTGATCCCAAACTCCTTATCCTGCCCCATCCCTTGCCTCGTGCTGCCTTGTGAAGGCCTTTTAGGGGAAAACATTCAGAGCTGAAGTGAAAAAAACCCCTCCTTCCATCCAACCTGAGCCACCAGTCCCTGCTGTGCCACCCTGTCCTCGCCCACGCCCTGCTCCGCCCTCCTCCGTGGGAAGCACGGGGGGGGAATGTGGATTATCCTCCAGAACACCCGTCCTTGGATTAGCCACACTCTGAAAATTAACAGGGGGCAGCCGTATCAGCAAAAAACAGTAATCAAAGAAAGGAAAAGAGATGTGAATTTAATGTGAAAGCTTCATCACAGTGCAAATTTTCCACCTGCCCGCCAAGTTTCTCCTGAGGTTATTTTATTTTATTTTATTTCTTTCCCTCTTCTGTTTTAACACAAATGTTTCTGTACAAAAATGCTTCGTGTTCTCTTCAGTGTATTCCTTCTTCCTGGAGGAGGCAAGTACATATGAAAAAAAAAAACAAACACCCAAAATTAAGGCTGCAGCTTCTCATCCCTGGCTGGCAGAAACGCCATCCTTGGTGGGGTGTGGCTGCAGAGGCGATGCCAGTTCTCTCTGCCCCGATAGTTTTAGGGTTGCCGAGGTGGAACTTGCAGGATTTACAGGGATTTACGACAACCTAAGGTGGGAAAACCCACTGGGGAGCCTCTCTCCTGAGCGCGGGGGGTGGGGCAGAGCTGCCACGCTCTGCCAATTAATGACAAATCTCATCAATTATGGCCCCACGTGAACATCCAGCTGCTGCTTCCCCAGCTGAGGAGCTCAAACCTAACTCGGCCTACAATGGCTTGTGCTGTTCGTGCCGAAATCCCACGGTTTGGGCGGGGAGAAGGGAGGGGTTTCCCTGGATATTGCATGTAAAGGATAACACCTCCACACGGAACATGCTGGCTGCATTGAGAGTATACAGGGAATGCCAATTAGCCATGAGTTGGCCACAGCCTAATTTTGAGGCTGAACTGCCAAAAAAAAAAACCACCAAAAAACCCCAGAAACCAGTTTTGCCTCGTTTGTAAACATCGTCACAGTATACCAGGAGTTATGTTGGGATTCCTCTGCCCTGCCCTCTCCCAGACTTATGGCTTTTTAGAGTTGGTGAAACACTTTGTTTTTTGGCAAACCGTGAGGTTCTCTAATTAGCTGCCAGTCTGGCACACCGAGGAAAATGTCATGCACTAGGAGAGTCTCAGAGGAAGGGGAGGGGGGGGCAAAACCAAAATAAAAATATCGTTATTAAGCTCCAAATATTTGAAGAGAAATTCCTACTGGATGGGGGCAGGGGGGTGGGTGGTTCTTGCACCCAGGATTTCTAGGACTCTTGTTTCTAAGCCTACGTATCATGACACGGGCGTGGGCATTATTTAGGAGCTCTTTACTACGGTCCTTTTTGTACATGCAGCGTTTATTACTAAATGTAAAGAGAAAGTAATTACATAAGGCATATGTACAGTGTGGTGGAGGATTGCGGGGCCCCTCCGCTCACCTTCCCCTTAAAGCTGCACGACCCCTTTCAGAAAGGCTTTGTGTCCCTCCCCCCCACCCCGGCTTGTCCTGAAATGCAGCAAGACCAGAGTCTTTGATGGATTAGTCCTTCCTTTGAAATCCCGTTTCCACTGCGCTCCGTGGGTTTGTTGGAGTGAATGAACCCGGAGGTCCGAACCCACAGAGGCACTGAGGGAACTGGGAGTCCTTGCCAAGGGTTGTCCCACCATCCACGGTGGGCATTGCATCTTGAACCCACACCTCAGCTGAGTCCCCGAACCTCTGGAGTCGGGGCTGGGCAGGCGGACGTTTCGCATCCGGAGTGTTTATTTTCTGTGGGTTTGGAATTGTGGGAAGGGAAAACAAAATAAAAAATTCAAGGCATGTTGCGGAAAGAAAGAGGGAGCAAAAAGGGAAAGGGTGAAGGAGGCGGCGTGGCCTTTGCACCTCCGTTGGGTTCTACACTTTGGACTCGTTCTCCAAGTTGGCCACGTCACCGTTTCTTTCATTTTGGTCTTCTTGGTTCTTCTCTTCCTCCTCAGTTTCCAGCTCAGCGTGCTGGTCCAGCTTGCTGGAAACGGACCACGTGAGGGGCAGTTCTGCTCGGCTGGCCATCTCTGCCAGCTCTTTGGCACTGTAAACGGGGGTGTTGGTCTCGTAGGTTTCATGAAAACTGTTGTAGTCGACCTCGTAAAAGCCGTCCTCCAGCGTGAGGACGGGGGTGAAGCGATAACCCCAGAGGATCTCACTCGTGATGTAGGAGCTCCGGGCTTGGCAGGTCATCCCTGGAACAGAGAGGGAAGAAGTGCTGTAAAAAAGGACCCAAACCTTTAGATATCTTTTATTCAACTGGGAAGAGAAGTGAACATGAGAAAGGCACGTGCCGGGAAAGAATCAGGGTCAGCGCCGCATGAGGCTGAGCTTGGAAAGCAATTTTAGAGTGGAAACTCCTCGGATGCCCTTTCCTTCTGTGCACAATAACAAGCGCCGGGTCTGACAGCAAATATTAACATTTCTTTATTAAATGCATTTCTTCTTGCCGTGTTTCACCAACTCACCTGCTGATGAGGCTCTCGGGTGGTTTGTTATTGGCCGTGTATTGCTGAGGACACTTCAGCTGGGCAGCACACACTGAACACTCAGTAAATAAAGTTACTTAACCTACCACACACCACTTATTTAAAAGCCAAGCATAAGCAATTAAAAAAAAAAAGCCGCCAAAACAAACCAAGTTTGATTTAGAAAGCACGAATGGCAGACTTTAGAAAAACCCATTGTCTCTCTGCACTAGTAAAGTCACATGGAGGGGCTTGTGAGGAGCCAACGTTGGGCGTTTAATGTTCCTAATCTTTTTTTCAGGGTTGTTCAACCTCCTCCAGGGAATTCTGCCCTCAGTTTTTCCAAGCCTCCCCTCCGAGCTCTCACGTCTTCCTTCTCAAAGGGGGAAAAGCTGCTGGATCTTGGTACTCTCTACTTTTCACTTGTGGTGATCCCTTTAGAAAGGCATCCACCGGCTTCCCCCACTCTGGGGTGTTTCTGCTGCGCTCCCTGACCCGAATTTCTCTTCCTGAATGTCTGACAGAAAAATCAAAGCCTTCAGTTTTCCCTTTGTCCTTGCAGGACACGTTTGCCTTTTGGTCCTCGAGTGGAAATACAAAGGTCTTGCCATTTCCCTGTTCATTTCACAGGTGGGAAGAGTGGAAGGGCAGCAAACCCTGGGACAAAATCACCTCTTGGGGGGTTTCCTGTGCGATTTTTAAACTAAATGATATTTTTTTAACCCCACCCCCAAACGATAGAGGGAGAGGGATGTGGCAGCTCACAGAGCAGCTCCCCCAAAGGCTCAGTTGGTTTTTGCATCACTCACTCTTCTGGGAAGAGCCAGAAATGGACCCCCTGTCCCAGAAGGGAAATATCTGATGGGATGAGGTTCAACCCAGGCCAAGTGCCAGGTCCTGCCCTTGGGTCACACCAATCCCCTGCAGCTCCAGGACGGAACAGAGGGGATGGAAAGTATCCCTTGGGAAAGGCCCTGGGGGTGCTGTGACAGCGTCTGGACACGAGCCCAGGTGTGCCCAGGTGTGCCCACATGGGCAAGAGGCCAAGGGCACCTGGGCTGGAGCAGGAACAGTGTGGGCACAGCCCCAGGGCAGGGACTGTCCCCCTGTGCTGGCCCTGCTGAGGGACCTCCAGGGCTGTGCCCAGTTCTGGGATCTCAGGGAAGGGACACGGAGGGGCTGGAGCGTGTGCAGGGAAGGGAAGGGAGCTGGGAAGGGGCTGGAGCAGCAGGAGGGGCTGAGGGAGCTGGGGGGGCTCAGCCTGGAGAAAAGGAGGCTCAGGGGGGACCTTCTGGCTCTGCAGCTCCNCTGTGAAACTGCAGCAGTGGGTGGATCATCCCACCAGGCTGGGCAGCCACGTGCCCCTGCCCATCCCAGCGTGGTGGCTCCGAGGGTCCTGGCACAGCAGGATGGCGTTGGTGGGGTTTGATGTTCAATTGGTTGGTTTTACAAGAGTCTTTTTTTTTTTAAGGTTAAAGGTGGTGTGACTTTTCCCTCCCTCCCCCTCCAAATTCGAGTAATTTGGTGTTCCCATTTTCACATTTCTTACTTAATCAGAGGGAGGAGCCAATCAATCTCTGAAATTTTATAGCCGACACCATCTGTGAATTCTGCCCCCAGGTCCTTGGGGCAGCTCCTGCCTTTGTCTCCCAGCTGGTGGTGGGACCAGGGAGCAGCTCCACAGCAGAGAATCCCAGTTTCCATGGAATGTGTGGGCCGGAGCAGCTGGCCTCATCCCCTACCACCAGGAATAAAATCCCATCTCCGTGGGAGAAGACGGATATTACCGGGTTGCATTTGCACAGAGATGAATATGCAAAGGAAATTGAGCTGATGAGGAGCCCTAATTGCAACTCAGTTGGACTTTCTGGTGCTCCAGAGTCTATTTCATTCTAAACAAGATGAAAGCAAGTAACAAAACAAAAGTTAAATTCAAAACAAAGTCTAACTTGGATCAGTCAAAGCCTACTGTTTTCATTCTGACTTCTTGAAATGGATAATATTGTATAAATGCAACAACTAAATTTGAAAAAAATGGGTTTGCTTTAGTCTTTTTCAAACTATTAAAAAATACATATTTTTTTCCTCCAGCAGGAGATTTCAGTGATATTTTCCACTGGAAAAAAAAAAAAAAAAAGCTGAGTGAGAAAGGGTTTGATTTCCTTGGTTGATGTTTCTCCTCTCAGGAATTAAATATACTCTGTTGAGTAGTTTGTGTCTAATTTCTTGCTTTCTTGTGCCTAAATTCTGCTTCTTTTTTTTTGCACGTAGCTTAGTCCGAGGAACGGCTCGTGGTGGGGCAGGAAGCCTTGTCTGTCTTGACCCCCAATGTGCTGCCACTTTTAGCCAACAACACTTGAAATATTCCCGACAACCAGCTCCTAAATAGCCAACTTTTAACCTTCACTTAGGCTCATATTCAGGCCATGCCTGTGTGAATTTTAATGAGGTTTTTTTTCAGCTGTGCTGGTTGAAAACGAGGGATGATTCTGTTTTTCCATCGCCCGAATCCGTGATGTTTATTATGTCAAATAACGTGCGACCAGGGAGAGAAGCTCCTTCCAGAACTGGCACTCAGAGCCCTGGGAAATGGGAAACTCCAATGGAGTGGAGCTGGAACATGAAGTCCTGGGATTTATTTCTCCCAGCAGGTGACAAATCAGAATTTGTGGGAATTCTGTCCAGAAGAAGCTGCAGGACGTGTTGGCTCCGCTCTCAAAATGCGAAGTGCTGAGCAAGAAGAAGACCTGTCCTGACCTTTTAAAAATCCATGGGCTGTCTCCTGAATCCTGCCCTGGGAGATGGGATGTTCTCCAGTGGCGTCCCGTGTCACAATTCCTTGTCCATCACCCAGGAAAAACCAGGAAGGGCACTGATTCCAGCTGCTGCCTCCCTGGAGAAGGGTCGTGGCAGGATTTTTGGCTGAGCAGTGTGAGATGACCCACACGAGTGAGGAGACTGAGGATCCTGGGTGGATCTGTCTGGAGCGGGGAGGATCCTGGGTGGGTCTCCATGGAGCATCCTGGGTGGATCTCCAAGGAGCAGGGAGCATCCTGGATGGATCTGCCTGGAGCAGGGAGGATCCTGGATGGATTTCCGTGGAGCAGGGACAATCTTAGGTAGATCTCTACGGAACAGGGAGGATCCTGGAGAGATTTCTGTGGAGCAGGGAGGATCCTGGATGGATCTGCCAAACACAGGGAGCATCCTGGGTGGATCTGCATGGAGCAGGAAGGACCCTGGATGGATCTGCATGGAGCAGGAAGGACCCTGGGTGGATTTCCATGGAGCGGGGAGGATCCTGGATGGATCTGCATGGAGCAGGGAGGATCCTGGGTGGATTTCCATGGAGCAGGGAGCATCCTGGATGGATCTGCATGGAGCAGGGAGCATCCTGGATGGATCTGCATGGAGCAGGGAGCATCCTGGGTGGATTTCCATGGAGCAGGGAGCATCCTGGATGGATCTGCATGGAGCAGGGAGCATCCTGGATGGATTTCCATGGAGCAGGGAGCATCCTGGGTGGATCTGCATGGAGCAGGAAGGATCCTGGGCGGATTTCTGTGGAGCAGTGAGGATCCTGGGTGGATCTGCCTGGGGCAGGGTGGATTCTGGGTGGATCTGCATGGAGCAGGGAGCATCCTTGGTGGATCTGCATGGAGCAGGGAACATCCTGGGTGGAACTGCCCAGAGCAGGGAGGATCCTGGGTGGATCTCCATGGAGCAGGGCAGATTCCAGGTGGATCTCCACAGAATAGGGAGTATTCTAGGTGGATCTCCACAGAATAGGGAGTATCCTGGGTGGATCTCCATGGAGCAGGGAGGATCCTGGGTGCCTGACGCTGTGGAGAAGACCCTTGCCAGTACATTAAGGCCAGTAGTACTGTTGATGGTTTTGGACCTCTCCTCTGTCCTGCTCAGTTGCTTCCATAACGGAGAGGATGATAAGCCAGCAGGAACCGAAGCCTTTCCTGGGATTCCCATTTCCTCTTGGCTCCCTATTTCTTTTCCACAGTCAGGTTGGTTGGGGCATGGAACAACCTGGGCTGGTGGAAGGTGTCTCTACCCATGGCAGGGGATGGCACTGGATGGGCTTTCATGTCCCTTCCAACCCAAACCATTCCATGATTCTGTGATCCTGATTCCTCCAGGGGCTTTGAGTCCCCTTTCCTTTCCCTCACCTTTTAGGAAGGGAAGGTCACCGGAAAATCACCTTTTGGATAAAAGAAAGGTGAGGAAGGAGCTGGCTGAGCTGCTGGATGATTAATCCTGGGGAAGAAGCAGTGGAACAGCTCCTGCTTTTCTCTGTTCCACACAAACCCAAAGACCAGGTGATATGAGCACCCCCCAAGCAGGTTCCTCTCTCTCCACTCCTGACTGCAGAGGGAGAAGATGGGAATGGGGCAGAGAGGAACTGCAGGTAGGAAGTGAAGGACAGAAAATGCCCTGGGATGGTCCCACAGTGTGGGCAGCAGCTTGGGGATGATTGTGCCCCTCTGCCCCCCAAGGTGAGACCCCACCTGCAGAGCTGCCTCCCGCCCTGGGGGACCAGCACAGGAAGGCCATGGAGCTGCTGGAGAGTCCAGAGGAGGCACCAGGATGGGCAGAGGATGGAGCAGCTCTGCTGGGAGAGCTGGGATTGTTCAGCTTGGAGACGAGAAGCTTTGGGGGGACCTCACTGTGGCCTTCCAGGACCTGAAGGAGCCACAAGAAAGATGGAGAGAGACTATTTCCAAGGGATGGAGTGACAGGATAAGAGGAGTGGCTTCAAAGTGACAGAGAACAGGGATAGATGGGATATTGGGAAGGAATTATTTGCTGTGGGAGTGGTAGGACACTGGAACAAGTTTCTTAGAGAAGCTGTGGCTGCTGGAGTGTCCAAGGCCAGGTTGGACCGGGTTTGAAATAACCTGGGCTGGTGGAAGGTGTCCTTGCCCATGGCAGGGGGTGGCACTGGGTGATCTTTCAGGTCCCTTCCAACCCAAAGCATTCTGTGATTCCATGAAATGCACTTGGCCTTGGGTAAGGTTCAGAGTGTTGTTGATGTGGAAGCTCCTCCAGGATGGGATCCCTTAGGTCATGTGCACAGGAAGCCAATCCTTCGTGGCCAAATATACCTGTAGAAGCTGCATGAGCTCTGTGCTACACAACGCACAGCCCATGCAGCTCCCTGGAGAACGTCCATTTAGCACACGGTGGTGGGGGGACCGAGACTAAAACAAGGCAGGTTCTGGCATTGCTGAATTCCCACATTGGCCTTAATGCCGAGGGATGGCTGGGAGAAAAACCCCTTTGGATGGCACGAGGCTTGCAGGGAAGGAGGCAGCTTTGTACCTGCAGCACATCTGTTGTGACTGTGAGATAAACATTTAATTAAAAGAGATGTGTGATCAATTCCACCAATTTCTGTGCGGGCTTCTCTGACACGGATTTTGACGCTGCATGTCCGGATGGCTTTTGTTTCTCTCCTCGAAACACTGCCCAAGAGGACAAAACATCCAAGGTTTTCCCTCTCTCCTGAACTTCCCCGACTCCGAGCTTTTTATAAAACCACCACGTTTTACCATGGAAATGTCCGTGAGCCTGGGACTAAAGGCAGAGCAGTGTGGACACGCAGCCCTGGTGTGCTGGATAAGTCAGGGAATAGGGATGATCTCCAGCTTTTTGGCAGCAGAACCTCCAAATCCTCCACCGAGGGTCACAGCGGCCGTTCCTGCGCTCATGGCTTTGCTGGAGCCTGGGTTGGGCTGGTGGGAAAAGCAGAGTGGGACGTGAAAGGGCTCGGGATGGTTCCATTTCAGCAGCGATGTTCGGAAATGTGGCACAGAGGAAAATCTGCCCATAAATCCCTGGAGTTTTCGGGGGAGAGCAGCGACGCGTTCCGGTGGTTTCGTAAGGGTGCACCCTTTTGGGTGGGCTGGGACAAGCTAAACGTGGGTAGGTGGGACTTGCTTTTAGAAGAGACAGCTTGGAGAGATCAGCTTTTCTAAAGATAGCCCAGTTTCAGAGACGGTGCTTTTGACTCGTGTTTCACCTGAAAGGGTATCAAGAGGACGGGGGTCGAGGTGCTCCCAAGAAAGCTCTAAATCCCAGGCTCTGGGAGGAGGAATATCTGGGCTGGTTGTGTTGGTGTTTCAAATAATGGGTTTGGATAATATCCCTTTTACCCTTTCATTTTCTTAGCGGGGGAGAGAGTTCAAGCGAGCGAACACTTGTCCGTGTTATTATTTAATGGGATTGATCAGCTCCTTTATAAAAACCTCTGTAAGGGGGAAACCATTACACGCACTGAGCCAGAAGTTCATCTCTCGGAGCAGTGCTCTTTAATTAAAATTTAAATGAGGTTTATTGATATCTTCATCACACCAAAAGGCTCAGGCAGCTCTGATTTTTGATGAACTTTCGCAGGCCTTCCAGCAGTTATGCAAAGAAAATCATCTGTGCTGTTAAAATCCTCCCACTGAACAGCAAGTGGGTTTGGATCTTTTTTTTTGTTTTTTTGCCCTACATTTCCTTTTTTTTTCCCCCCCAAGTTCATAGGATGAGACGTTAAGTCGATGCTTTCAGGTTAATAATATTTGGCTCTCTGACAACTTCAGCAGCGTGGTTTTGAAGCGCCAGCATCGAGCTGCCTCGGGGAATGAGATGCAAAATCTTTCGCTGTTTAATATTCGAGTGGTGTCAAAATTTGTACCCATATTTCAGCTCCTTGGCACCCTGTCCAATAACAGGGGCTATTTATGTACCTGCTGAAAGATCAATGGGCGTTTTAGAAAAATTAATACTCCACTTGCCTTTAATCGACTTCAGGTTCATTTGGGATGGTGAGGAAGAAGCTGATTTGGATCTTTAATTACTGCCTGGCATTTAATGGGTCCAATAAAGGAGAGGAGCAGCAGCAGAGTCGGGATTTTAGGAAAGTTTCAGTACTATTCTCCTGGTATTTCTATTCTGGGAAAAAATGGGAACAACACACTCTGAGCTCCGAGTGGCACTTTCCTGAATTCACTTAAAAGTGAAGTGGGGGGGGGGGGGGGTTAAAAAAAAAACCACAAACCAGCAAGAAGTTGTTTTGTTCTATCCCTTAACATTTAAATGAATAATATTTAAATTAATTGTTTCTGGAAGGAGCACAGACAAATCAATCCGTGCCAATACGTGCTGGATTTTGCCACAAACACTTCCAGCTGGTGACAGAGCAGGGAAATTTTATGTTTCTTTGACACTTGCACCTCATTTATGGAAGCAACGAGGAGTTTTTAGTGCCTAAAAATTCTCCTTAGCTGAAAAATATTTATCTCGACTGGTGAGAAAAACTGGTTGGTTATTGAGGGAAAAATAATGAACTAGAGGAGAGGTGGCTCTTTGGGGAAGCAAGATGAGGGTGGACTTGATGATGTCGGAGGTCTCTTCCAACTCAGTTGAGTCTAGGATTCTATATCCAAAATTGCACAGAGGAGATGATGGAAAGGAGCCTGACATTAAATGACTGGGCTTTCAAAGGGTAGAAACCTCCACAAGGTCTGTTTTCCTGGGAAATTAATTTCTGTTCAGCACTGAGGGTTGGTTTTGTGCTCAGCAAAGCCACGAAGTTTTTCCCTCCTGGGCACACAAAGCCCTTTTCAGGGCAAGGGGTGGAGGTCTCTGGGCTTTGTGGTGCTGGATGCAAACCTGGTGGGCACACGGGGCACGAGCTGTCCCTGGCACTGCTGCCAGCTCTGCTGCCGTGGGTGGCTTCATCACCATCCTCATGGCATCAGTCATGAGGTGGCACTCTTCGACCAGCAGAGAGGGCTTGCAGAGCTCTGGCAGTGCCTGTGCGCCTCTGAAAGAAGGGGAAAATAGGAAGCAAGACCTGGGAAATCTCGCAGAGGGATTATTGCAAAAGTTGCTTTGGAAAGGGCAGGAGGGAGACGAGCCATGCCCGGGATGCCACGTGTTTGTGGCAGGAATTATTTAAGGATGTGCTTCACTGAGTTCTCTCGGAGTTCGAGCTTAGTGGCTTCCTTGATTTCCTTCCCTCGACTCCCTCCCAGGTGCATCTGAGGGATTTCTGCATCCCAGATGTTCTCCTTCTCCAAGACAAGCACAGTTACACGAGTCTCTCCTGCAGATTTCTATTCCTGCTGCCAGGCCACTGCTAATTGCCCTTCACTGGTACCCACATTGGACAAGGGGCGCTTGGCCAAGGCTGGTGCTGTCGTGACTCTCCGGAAACAAACCGGAGGGGGCTCCTGGTTTTAGAGGAAAACAGGGAAAAACCAAACCCAGGCAATTCCTGGGTGAAGGGATGTGTCTCTGACACTTCATAGCAGTGACTGGCACAGAATCTGGGCTGTGCTTTCAGCAGCAGCATCTTCCATTGGGATTCAGCTATTCCAGCCCGTGGACCTGACCCGGAGCTCCACAGTTTTACCCCTCCCTGGGATCCTTGTGAAGTGTCCATCAATCCAAGAGATGTGTGTGAGGCAGTGTCCTCTGTCTCCTGCCATGTTCCCAAGGCAGGCTTAATCTCCAGGATGGGAAAGAGGAGTAAAACTTGGCATGATTTCTTGGAAAACTTGCTGACCCCTCATAGAGGCAGAGAGTGAGAGGACAAGGAGTTTAAACTGGTTTAAGTGAGATATTAGGAAGAAATTCTTTTCTCAGAGGGTGGGCAGGCCCTGGCACAGGGTGGGCAGAGAAGCTGTGGCTGCCCCTGGATCCCTGGGAGTGTCCAAGGCCAGGTTGGATGGGGCTTGGAGCACCTTGGGCTGGTGGAAGGTGCCCAGTGGAATGGGATGACCTTCCAGGTCCCTTCCAACCCAAACCATTCTGTGGTTCTCTCCTTCACACTTGGAGCGAAACAGGTTTAGGTAGTAGGGGAGCTCAGGGATGGCTTTCAAACTAGTGCTGCTTCCTTCAAACTGTGTAAATCCCAATGCCTGGGAGGACTAACATGAGAGTTCGGAGCCAAGGCAGGCCGGTGAAGGGGATGGGAGTTCTGGAGATGTCCAAGAACGCGCTGGAAAAATGCTGGATGCAGCCAGCTCTGTGCCAGGCACTGAGCCCTCCTCTCTCCTCCCATGATAAAAGTTTCCCTTGGCTGCCAAATTAAATATGGGGCCACTGCCTTCGCTTTATCATCGCTCCAAGAAGATAAAATCCAGAGAGGTAAAAGAAGCAAATATTCTGCACAGGGCACTTTATTATCTGACCAAAGCTGGGGAGTGCTCCTGGGACAGGTGACAGATCCACAGGGCCACCTTGGCTTCTCTTCCTTGCTTCGCCTCAAAGTCCAGCTGAGGAGCTGGGCCCTGACGTGCTAAGGCTGAACTCCTGCCTGGCTAATCCGAGCTCCCCACAGGCAGAGCTGTCCCAAAGAGCAAAGGCTCTTTTTCCTTTTTAATCACACATTTCTAAAGAGAAAAAGGGAGAGGGAAAAAAAAAAAAAAAAAGCAATTGCTTATTCCCAGCAGGAATGAGAGTACTGGAAATTAATTGAAAACGTAGCTGCCCTCCCCGAAAAAGCCCAAATCCTGACATTCCATGTGGCTTTAAGAAGTGATGATGGAGCTGTCCATGCTGGGCCCTGTGTGCACAAAGCATTAGTTGCTACTCATTCAGTACAACACAGATTATTTGCTTCTTGTGCTTCCTGTCAATTCTTAAATTCTGATTTATTCCAGTTTTGCTGGAAGTGCAGGTCAGTGCAATCACAACAAATCCAATGATAAGATGAGGACTCAAACCAAGCTTCACAAAAGACAAAATTACCTTCTTACTGCATTCCTTGGTTTTTGGAAGGGGATGGTTTAAGTCTGGATGAGGGTGGGTAGCAAAAGTCTCTGTTTGGGGTCTGATTGGGGTCACTCTTCAGGTTCCCTTTGGGGGTTTTCTCCAGTGTTCCATGGGACTGCTTAATCACGTGGATGTTTCTACGTATGGAGCGACAACAAAGGGACTCCTTCAAAGGAGATCACCCCGAGATAATGAGGGTGCCACGACTCGTGTCACTCACCTCTAAAAAGGTGTAGCTCATGAGCGCTGCCATAGCGTGGCCACAAAGAACTTTCCAATTCCTCCAGAGCCACGTTGGAGCAGCTCAGGCTGCTCTGCTGCTTTCGTGCTGTCCCTGGCACTGAACTGCTGGGAACAACCACCTTGGAAGGAGGAACACAGAGCCCTGGTTCCGCAAACCTCCTCAGGAGTGCTGGTGGGGCTTGTTGCTAACGGGAGAAAGGGAGAGAATAAAATCCACTTTGCAGCCTTTTTGCCCCGTCACGCTTTGGAGAGAGAGCTCCAGATGTAACCGGTGAGCTGCGATGCTCCAGGGGAGGACAGGTTGGGTTTTAAGGAAGCTCTGAATGTCTGGCCATCTCTCCTGATTAGCTAATTTAAAAAAGTTAATGGACTAGATCCTTCAGAGTGCTAATGCTGCTTTTGCTGCTCCAGGGGGGAACGTGGAATGGCATGAAAGGAGCCTTTTCCCACTCCTGGGGCTTTCCCCCTGTCCCAAGGCAATATTGGGTCAGCCAGAAGAGACCTCCCAAGAGCCCTGGAATGTCTGGAGCAAAGATTTCCAGGGAAGAAGCGGGATGAGAGATGTCATTGCACGCCCTGGTTCTGACAGCAAAGGCAATATGAGCTGTGACAAAACGAATATTCCCAAGAGTGGAGGAGCGCTGAGAGCCCGAGTGATGCTTTGCATGGACACCACTCCCCCCACCCAGCCAGGAGATGGGGGGCCCTGCTTCTCCTGGCTGCACTCTTGGGAGAAGGAGGGAAGAACAGCGAGGGGGAAATGGTTCCTTGCAATTAATTTCACTCTGCAGCCCAAAGGCTAATTCTATGGGGCCAAGCATCTCCCAAACTCCTGCAAGGCATCCATGTGCTAACTCTGTGTTTGCACCTTCCAAACCAGTGGGGTGGGGAGGTTTTTGTGGCCATCCTGGGAAACCACGAGGTGCAGCAGCAATGGTGTCCTTTAAAACGCCGCTGGCAGTGCCAAGGTTTGTCAGGAAGAAGGGGAGGGAGCTGTGACAACTTTAACTCAATTTAAGTTGACTCTGAGCCAGGGAGAGACACCGAAAGAGGGACTGAGTGGATGCAGAGAGCTGCTCCCTGTTTGGCTCATGCTTCCCATGAGGATGCCAGCCCGCAGGGAAGGGGCATGGAAAGGGCATCTAAAAGAGGGAACAGCAGTGAATAGGCAATCAGGCTGGTCACTGGTACAACCCGGTGCCAGCATTAGGTTGAACTTCCTGCAGCTTCACTCCGTCATTAGTCACAATTCCAGACAGGCAATCTGCTCCTCCGAGTCAGGCTGGATATTTTTCCACGTGAGAGTTCAGGGTTATTGTTGCTGTTTTTCAATTGAAGGAGTGATTTGATAGGAATTAGTCCAGAACTAAGGATGTGGATGGGCCTTAAGCACAGCTGATTGTTCTCCCCCATTTCAGGTGCATGGACTGACTGTGGACCTGTACAGTCCCTCTTCATCCCCTTCCCAGGCAGGGAGACACAGGGCATGAATCCATAGGCCCAATCCGTGGGGAATGCTGAACATCTGACCTATCACTGCCTCTCCACAGCAAGAGTTAAAACCTGCGCTTAGTCTCAAGGTGAGCGTCACCTGAGACCAGAACAACTGTGGGATTGTTTCCATTTGGGTAAAAACGGTCAAAATAGAACTTTTCTGGTTTTACCAGAAACAAGAAACTGAGGAATAAACTCCAGCGACCCCTAAAATTCATTAGTTCTCCTCAGAAGTGCCAGAAGGACATTTTTGATGTTGTGTTTTTAATGCAAACACGAACTAGAATAGTTTGAAGCTAGAAAACAGCCAG
This sequence comes from Grallaria varia, assembly GCA_013396735.1. Classification (NCBI taxonomy): domain Eukaryota; kingdom Metazoa; phylum Chordata; class Aves; order Passeriformes; family Formicariidae; genus Grallaria; species Grallaria varia. The sequence goes on from VWZG01000225.1 coordinate 127,293, forward strand.
CCATCACCTCTGGCACACAGTTCTGATGCAGGGTGGCTGGGGACCACTTTTGGAACATTTCCTGGAATTCCAGAATGCCTGAGGTTGGAAAAGCCCTGCCAGCCCATGGAGCCCACCCTGTGCCTGATGCCCACCTTGTCACTGAGTGCCACGGCCAGTCCTGCCTTGGGCACCTCCAGGGCTGGGCACTCCAAACCTCCCTGGGCAGCCCCTGCCAAGCCCTGGCCACCCTTTCCAGGCAGAAATTCCCTCTGATGTCCAGTTGTGCTGCATCAGACACTGCAGCAGCAGGGATTGCTCTGAGAAAGGGCCAAGAAGGAGCTCCTTGGGTAGACAGGACACCCAGCAGGGAATGTTTGTTCCTGGGAAAAGCATCCCTTAGAAAAGGAGTTTTCTCTCTTGGGGAAGCCACTATAGGGCAATGGAAGAGGGTGGAGAAAGGATGAACCTAAAGGACACAATAGCAACTGGAGTGGTCCAGAGCATCTCTCCTCTTTCCCTGGGGTGCATGAGCTGCTGGGGATGATCCAAAGGGCAGGTCTGAGTTTTCCTTCCCTGCTCCTGCTGTGCCATGTGTGGGGAAGCAGAGGGTCAGTCAGCTGAGCCCCACAGAGAATGGGTTGGGAGGGACCTTAAAGATCATCTCATTCTAACTCCTGCCACTGGCAGGGACACCTTCCACTAGCCCAGGTGGCTCAGAGCTCCATCCAGCCTGGCTTTGAGCAGTCCTAAACCCCAGTGTTTTATGGGAACATGGAGAGCCACAACTCTCAGGAGTTGTCAGCACCAGAACTCAGCCTGGGATGGGAACAGAAATAGCTGGAGAAGGTTTGAACTGTGCACATCACTGGGAGCTACCAGAGGGAGTTTCACGTGCTCAGGAGGGACTTTCTGAGCCTGGTAGCAGTGACACTTCTGCTCCTGGTTGTGCAATTCAGCATTTTGAGGGGATCAGCTCCGGTGAATCAGAGATGGGCATGACCCGTGGCAGATCTGCCTCAGGGGAGGGCAGTGGGGAAGAGAACCAGAAACTTCCTTTCCTTCTTCCTTTTGCTTGTTCTCTTCCCTTGTCAAAA
>VWZG01000225.1:128421-215957 GCA_013396735.1 Grallaria varia
AAAAAAAATGACAGCGTGTCAAACTGACACCCCGTCAGGTAAAATCTGGAGCTGAAGGAAGGCTGTGATTCCATCAAGGGGCTCTGACAGGTTTTGAAACAACGGCAGTGGTTTTAAGAATCAATCTGGGGGATTTAATTCATTAATCGGGTAGGTGCTGCGTAATATAGTTGTCATAAATCTTTCCTTCTGTAGCAGCTGGAACATCCCTCCATCTCCTGATCCTGCCGAATTCAGAGGGACTGAGCAGAGCTGGAAGGGCAGCCAGCGAAGAGAAAATCTAGGGGGGTTGGATTCAGCAAATGAAGACCTGCCGTGATTTGACAGCAGCTGCTGCAAGAGCTGTGTGGGAAAGAAGCTGAAACTCTCACCAAAACACAGGGCTGGTTTGAGATTAATTTCTTGGCTCTCGGTTCAGATCAGTGACACGAAATTAATAAATTACTGTCATTTGACAAAGGCTGTACCTACACGCAGGGGCCGCTGCAAAACTAGTTGAAAGTTGGTGAAGTTGATTAAATCACAGCTGCAGAGCTCCAGGTGAACAGCTGGGGGCCAGGAGCGAAGAGGTGTTTTTTTCAATTGTATTTCCTCAGGAAGTAGTAAAATTCTTTTCTTCCACGTCCAATATGAGGGGCTTGGCTGCTGGGTGGGAATCAGGCACATGGGTCAGACCTAATTAGTTTTAGCTTCAACCTGGGCTCTGGTTGGCAGATCAATAGATGGAATGACCTTACGGAGCCTCCAGGGGGAAGTTGGTTCATCCATTGCCCATTATCTTCAGCATTTTGGTTCAAAGACATAAGGAAGTTAAAATAACTGAGTATTTTTCTGTTCATCCAGCACCATGAAGTTGGTTCATCCATTGCCCATTATCTTCAGCACTTTGGTTCAAAGACTTTGGCCATAAGTAAGTTAAGATGACTGAGTATTTTTCTGTTCCTCCAGCACCAGGAAGGACTGATCCCTAATTTCTTTCTGACAGAGCCAGAGCTGGATCACTGCAACCTCCGTGGGATGCAGGCATCACTTCTTTGGAGACAGTCAAAACATCATCATCATCATGAATACAGGTGTCTCCAGGCCCCGGAGAGAAGCAAGAGTCAATCCTCTGCTAGGAGGGGAGGAATCTCTTTTTCCCTCCTGAGAACCTCCTTCAGCAGCGCCCACGCGCTGTTCCTTGTATTGGAAACTTAATAACTTCACTTGAAGCTCATGTCTTTTTGATGGCAGTGGAAATAACATGACTTTTAAACAAGTAGAGGAGACTGTCACTGAAGTCGAGCCAGCTGCGTGGGAGTCAGATGATTAAGGTAGATGTGATGTAGGAGGGAAGAAATACTATCGTTTGGGGGGGAAAAAAAAGGAAAAAAACCCAAAAAGACTGTATTTTGAACAGGTTTAATGTTCTCTTGCACGAAAGAGGGGTTGTTGTTATTAAGGGCATTACCAGCATCAGATGCCAGGCTCGGTTCTCTGTTGATGTGCCTGTGTTGTTAATTGTTCACGTCCATGAAAATTGCCTGCAGGACGAGTCCAGGTCACCCCCGAGCTGGGCAGTTCAGCCCCAGGGATGCTCCGGGCTCCCTTTTTCAGGTGTAGGAACAAAGGGTGAGATGAGAGGGATTTGTTCTCTCCACCTGGGGCACACCAGACCAAAAGATCCCACGTTAAATCTGCCTTGGATACTCTGTTTTTTGGGGTTCATATTCAGGCCTGAAGTTCTGCTCACGTGGTATTTTATTTTTCTGATGGAAGAGCCTTCTGTTCCATTGTTCCGACATGAGGGAGGGGGGAAGAAGAAGAAAACCTGCACCAAAACCCCTAATAAATAAGAGTATCCGAGACAGATTTAATGTCATATCTCTTGGTCTGGGTGTAAAATCTCAGCATAATGATTATGCAAATGCAATAAGCCTTGGTGATGACGCAGGTAGACCTGGCTTAAAGCAATGACTTCCTGCTGATTTGATGAACTCAGAGATTTCATCATCTTGACACAAACAGGTGCCCCCTGGGCGGCAGCAATACCTTCTAAAAGGTTGAGTTTTACACTCAAAATGGTTTTGTGCTTGTGTTAAAAAAGCCCTTCCCCACCAGCAGATTTCCTTTTCTTCTCCTCGACGAACTTGTGACTCTTTCAAACTCTTTGAAAAACAACATAAACCACAACCTGTGCTCGGAATACCTTATACCAGGTGGTAGAAAGCAGATATTTTCTCTCATAGCACAATTATTGGTCTCTGGGTTTTCAGTGGTTGACCCTGAGCGATGAAATGCCAACTGCCCGCTGTGTAACTCAACCTCTGAGCCCACGAGATGATCTGTCTTAACAAGTGTATTTTGTTTTATCTCAATGCCTCTACTCTGAGTTAACGAATATATTTTGTTTTATAGCAATTCCTCTAACCTGTGTTAACAAGACTATTTTGTTTTATATCAATTTTTCTGACCAGAGTTAGTAAGTATATTTTGATTTGTCACAATTCCTCTCATCTGAGCTAACAGGTCTGTTTTGATTTATCTAATTTTCTCTAATCTGTGTTAATAAGTATATTTTGATTTATCGCAATTCCTCTAATCTGAGTTTAAAAGTATATTTTGATTTATCTCAATTCCTGTAATCTGTGTTAACAGTCATATTTTGATTTATCTCAATTCCCCTAATCTGTGTTAACAATCATATTTTGATTTATATCAATTCCCCTACTTTCTCTAGCCTTTCTTCCCACATATGGAACTCCCAAAAATGGCCAGAGGATCCCAATCCTCACTTCTTTCTTTACCTGGGATTTGGCTGACCTGGGGTTTGAGCGATCTGGGCCAAAACATTTTTCCTGGTGTCTATTGCAATTTTATAAACTCGGAGCTCTTTAGAGACCCGGGGTTAAAAATTCATTGAGAAAATGTTGTTTTTTCTTTTCCCTTGGCAGATTTTTAACCATTTCCAGGGGTCTCTTTAGCACCAAACCCTCAGACTCCCAATAACAAAAGCCCCAGGATTTTCCAGCCTGGAGAACAGAAGGTAAAACACCCCAGCACAAATATTGCTTTTACAAGATTTTCTGTGCTGGACTGGCTGTAATTATGTGACCTCCGTGGAAAACACGGTTGTTGGGTAAAAACCACCACCTGCTTGGAATATCCTCTTTCCATCGGCATCCTTCGTCATAAACACGTCACATCACAAATTATAAAACGCCAGCATGGATTTAGGAGACAACCTGCACGTCCCGTGCTTCCACAGCTGCACTTTGGTTCAAAGACTTTGGCCATAAATAAGTTAAGATGACTATTTTTCTGTTCCTCCAGCACCAGGAAGGACTGATCCCTAATTTCTTTCTGAGTGTTAATAATAATAATAATAATAATAATAGTGACTATTTCCTTCTCCCTTTCTTTTAACAACCCAGGGTTATGTGATTTGTTTTGTCCATTTAAGTAAGTTACTGCCATCCTCTCTGAAATTGCTTTCAAATTGATTTTTCTTTCTCTTCTCGAGTCCCAAAATAGCTGGAATAGTGGAGACAAAGCTGTTTTTACCTGGAAGGTGTCTGGCTGAAGTGTCCTGCTCTCCCAGTGGCCTGAACTGGGTCACTTTGGATTCCCCCCACCCATGTCACAGTGGATAAAGCTGGAAATCTGAACTGGCTGAGGAATTTGGGAATGAGAGACTCCCATTTTCTTGTGCCTCAGCTGTTATGCAATTCTCAGGTGCTGTCTGAGTTGCTGGATAGAAATTACTGTGATCGTTCAATTATTTATTTATTTTTATTTGTTTGCTTTAGTTATTGCTTTTGGCTTTGGTTGCTTTGTGGACGCCAGCAAAACTTCTCTGCTGTGTTTTCAGCATCACAGGTTGGGCTGTTGGGCTTTTCAGAAGACTCCTTGGAAATATGAAAATTGTCTGTCTCTTGGATCCTGCTAAAGAAGGAAAAGATTTAAAATGAAAGGGCTTAATCTGCAAAAAAAAAAAAAAAAAAAATTAAAAAAATTCCAGGGGAACTCCTGGAGATGTTTAAATTTTTTTTTCTTCTTTCCATGTTATTCTGCTCTGCTTAATGAGGTATTTGGAGTGTTTTGAAAAGAGTTTGAAGAGAGAGATGATGTCTGTCCTGGGTGCCACGAAGCGTCAGCCTTGAGATCCGTGTTCCCAGGAACCTCTGGCTCCCTGCTCCAGTCCTGTTGTTGTTCAGATGAAATCATCAGCACATATTTGTGGAGGGCCTGGTGACATCTGGACTTTTGGTTCCTTCCTCTCCGACAGGTCACGCGCCAAACCACGCGGGACGGGTGGGGAGCGTGGCAGGAGGTGGAGAGCTGAGAACGTGGGAAGGGGTGACAGGGCAAGGTGTGTTTTATGGGTTGAGCATCTCGGTCCGGGCCAATGTCTGGATTTGCTGCCGGGCAGTCTGGGTGATGAAATATCCAGGACTTTTTTTGGGTGGAACGGCTCAGTCCAGCTGCTTGCAGAGGGAACAGTGGCTGCAGGGGTGAAACGAGGCTAAGGCTTAAAAAGAGTTAACTGAGGTACCTTGTTCTAGTCTACCTGTGCTGCCCAAAGATTAAAACAACTCATTCTGTTCTGTGTACTGGACTAAAGAAATCTAAAAGTTAGACGAACAGAAGTAGGCCATAAATCAAGACTAGGTAGACATCTCAATAGGCAAAAAGGGCCTAGAGCCAAGGGTTTTTGCAACCTTCAGTTAGCAGGTCACTCACAATAGAAACCATCGAGGTCATTCCGAAGAAGAAGGTCCAAAGACCCCTGAAATGAGACCGAAGGCCGGAACTACCACCAAAAGTAGCCCCAAAAGCCTTGCCAAAAGATGATGTTAGAAGATTCCACCCCAGGCCCCGCCTTAACTCCACCTGTTATGAATATGATGATTAGATGTTGTAATTGTATGAATACGCATGTTAAGATGATGTAATCACAGATGTAGACTGTATAAATCACTTTGCTTTCACTGATGCCTTTAGGCAAGTTTGTCCAGTGTGAACTGGCTTTGCCTCCAGCGCTGTCAATAAATACCTTGCTGCTAAAAGATACAAAACTCTCTTAGCAGTTTCTTTCATGGCGAGGTTTTTCGGAATCAGGGGACAGAGTGACTGCAGGGATGGAGCCACCTCAGATGACGTGGCGTTCCCTTTTAACAGCCAAAACTTCCGCTGTGGATGCTTTATCTAAATGACAAACATTTATCTGCTTCTAATCTTCCATTTGCCTTTTAATTAGAGCCTTAATTGCTTCTTCTCTGAGGCCATTAGGGAGCTGACAGGCATTGCACCGCTCAGTTTATTCCTTCGGGGTCCTCATTCAGAGGCCACCAGAGACCCGAGTCCCACTCCAGAGGTTTGGGAGAGCCTCGGATCAGGCGCAGGGCTGGGTATTAAACGTGGGATCCACATGGATGGGGGATGTTCCTGGACTGGATTTCTATCACTGATGCCTTGAGCAGTGTTTTATATCCCTTTGCAGGGTGAAGGAAGGCAAATGTGGCAAGGTTCAAATTCATGTTTTGCATCTTAAAAACCCTGGCTTTCAACTGATTTAACAGGGGTTTAAAATCCCGTTGTAGCTTTGTTCAAGCCCTGAAGGGAGAGTCTTGAAGAGGAGTTTGAACCCTTTGACTCATGGCAGGAGAACAGCATTTTCCTCAGATTGCAAAGCAAACCCTCCCCACTTCACAGCTCTGGAGGTGTCGCTGCTGCCTTTGAAACAGATCTTTGGGCCAGACAAGACCCCTTGACTGACTCAAAACCTTTGGCCTTGAACTCTTCCACACTTTTTCATGGCATGTGTCATGGCCCTGTTGGCAGGGAGAAACACATCGCTGCACTTAATGCCTTAAAAAGAAGCCCATTTGTTGGCTTTGCACTCTCAGTGGAGACTAATGGAAAAAGGATTGGAAAACGGTGAAAACGGAATCGGGGTATTCCCACCCTGGAGCTCTAAATGTAATAAATTAATATTTCTTATGCAAGGTTGCAAAAATTAAAAAAAAAAAAAAAAGGAGCTAATGGCTGGTTAAAAACAGTGCCAGCATAATTCAAATGCACTGGCTGAGCCATAAATCTCTTTGGCTACGGGGGTGCCTGGCAGCTCTGCCACAGTCAGAGGGTGTCTCTCTTTTTTTAGGGGAAATTCCCTCTGTCTCCAGTTCACATCAGAAATGTGGGATCCAGGTCATCTCCCCCACCGAAGACAAATCCAGAGTATCTTGTTGCCAGGTATAAAGCCACCAGCTGTTGTTGATTGTGATGATGATGATAAGAATAAAAATGATAATAATAATGACAGCTGAGCGATTGTTTGTAGCTGGGGGTTGTGTTGGCCACTTGGATCACAGAAAGCCTGTCCCACAGAGAGGGACAATCACAGGAGTTCTGGATGCCCATCTCAACCTCCCTCGCCCTCCAGATGGGCAGGAAGATGCCAAACAGGGTGACTGTGGCCAGGGGAGTGAGACAAAATCCAGGGCGAGTAGGGAATGCTGTGAGTTCGTGCAACCTTTGGAGATGAGTTGCCTGACAGAGGACAAACCCTGCAAGGCCAAGTTTTCCTCTTCCATCAGACCTCCAGGAGCAAAGCTGGTGGAACAGAGGAACTCAAGCTCCTTCTTCCCTTCTGCCTCCCCTCTCCGAGGCTCTCCCATCTCCACTGGCTCAGTGGTGAGCACAGAACAGCTTTCAAGTTAATGATCCCCAGTTTCTTAAATGGTAACATGGCACCACAATGAAAGCTCTTGGCTGGGCTATTAATTTTTCCAAGCCATTCCATTCTCCCCAACTATAAAATCCGAGAAGGAGACAGCTTTGAATTTTACAATCACAGGCTAATTTAGGCTGGCAGGGATCTGTGGAGTCATCTGGCCCTTCCCACTGCCACAAATGCTTGGAGCTGTCCAGGGCTTGTGCTGTCCAGTTTGGGATATCTCCAGGGATGGGGATTCCCCAATCCCCCCGGGGCCCTGTCTGGTTTTGCCTCAGAATTACCTGCATTGCAACATGTCCTGTCTCCCTGTTCCTCTGGCCTGTCCTTGCCTTCATCTCCAGAAATTTTTTACGGGAAGAGTGATCAGGCATTGGAATGTCCTGTCCAGAGAGGTGGTGCATTCACCGTCCCTGGAGGTTTTTAATACAAGATTGGATGTGGGACTGAGTGCCATGACCTGGGAATTGCAGTGGGCTTGGGTCAAGAGTTGGACTTGATGGGCTTTTCCAATCCCATTGATTCTGCGATTTTATGATTTAGAGGTTCAGGCAGGGATAAGATCCCCCTGCACTGTCTCTTCTCCAGCTGAGCAGTCCCAGCTCCCTCCATCAGTCCTTGTGTGTCCTGTGCTCCATCTCCCAACCTGGATTTGCTCTTTATAACCCCCTGAGAGGAGGGGAGAGCTGGAGGGAGGTTGGGCTCTGCTTCCAGGGAACAGGGATAGGAGGAGAGGGAATGGCCTCAGGCTGCTCCAGGAGAGGCTTGGGTTGGACATCAGGAGGAATTTCTGCCTGGAAAACTTGATCAGGCCTTGGCAGGGGCTGCCCAGGGAGGTTTGGAGTGCCCAGCCCTGGAGAGGTGCCCAAGGCAGGACTGGCTGTGGCACTCAGTGACAAGGTGGGCATCAGGCACAGGGTGGGCTCTGTGGGCTGGCAGGGCTTTTCCGACCAAAATGATTCCTGGTTTCCTCCAGTTGTGTTCAGCAACAGCTCTGAATTCCCTGACAAATCCCTGGGGCTTTGGCTCCCCTTTCTACTGCCAGGGAGAGTCCCACAGCAGATGTTTGGGCTGCCCTGTCCCATCCCCTTGGTGACAGTGCCCTGTGCTTGCACCAACCTCGCTATATGCTCATGGTGGGAGAGAAGACCTGATCAGATCTTCATTGCTCTGTAAATTTAAACTACTGGGAGAAGCCTGGGAGTTCTTTGCAGGGCACGAAACACCTCCTTTGTGTTACCCTTCCCACTATTTATTTCTGAGAAGTTAATGGAACTGATGCAAATATTCCCTCTGACGTTGTTTTCTAAATGTTTTTTTGGCACTCCTCAGAAATCTCAAATGGGTTTCTCATGATCACTGAAAATTTGGTGCTGGACATCTTCATTTTTGCTTTGTTTTCATGTTTTGAATGTTTCTTTGAATCAAGTCTCTTTATTGCCTAAGTTGTACGAACGGGAGATCTCACATTCAACAATCCTGTATTTATTAAAATCCTAGTTTTGCTCCAGGATAGTGCGGAGGCAGCGCTGATGGAAGCGTTCGAGGAGACGCAGGTGGCGGCGGTAGATGACCCACGATTCAGACCCATATAAAAGAGTGGACAGCACAATGGCTTTATAGACACTAATCTTGGTACTTTTCTTCAAGTGGTTATTGTGCCAGACTCTTTTATGGAGTCTTCCAAAGGCACTGTAGGCCTTTGCTAACCTGATAGTGCTAACCGCACTATCCTGAACATCCGCTGGTCTGATTACGTAACCAATGTGTCTGCCCTTGAACAGGCAGCAGTCACCAGTATTGAGGCCATGCTGCTGAGAACGCAGCTGCGCTGGGCAGGGCACGTCTCCAGGATGGAGGATCACCGCCTCCCTAAGATCGTGCTCTATGGTGAACTTGCCACCGGCTGCCGCAAGAGAGGAGCCCCAAAGAGGAGATACAAGGACTCCCTGAAACAACACCTCAGCCTTGGCCATATTGACCACCATCAGTGGTCCACTCTGGCCTCCAATCGGGAGGCATGGAGACCCACCATCCATAACGCTGCTGATTCCTTTGAGAACGCACGCAGAATCAGTCTGGAGGAGAAAAGACAACGCAGAAAGAACCGTGCCTCACCAACACCGCCTATGGAGACTTTCTGCTGTGCCTTTTGCAACCGGCCTTGCCTATCTTGCATCGGCCTCTTTAGCCATCAGTGCGCTTGCAGCAAGCCTGGGGAGAGCCCTGCCCAAATCTTCGTTCGCGAAGCCTAGCCAGTTTTGCTCCATTCCACAGAAATCTTGGCTTATGAAAATTGTCCAAATTGGTAAGGAAAGAAATCTTGGGAAGCTTTGTAATTCTTGGGAAGCTTGGGAATGAAGGAGAGAGAGCAAGTGAGCGAGGCTGATCACACAAGCTCTTTGTGCCTTTCACATTCATCGCTGCAGCAGCTCCTCATGTCTCCTGGAAGATCCTCCCTTCTTGGAGGGGAGCTCTTCTTGGAGGGGCTCAGGAGCCACGTCTGCTCTTTGAAAGCATGTGGAGCACCTTCAGGGAGCCGATTCTGCTCTGGGGAATCCTCCGACCTGGATAATAACACCGAGGTGCCCTTCGCAGAGCGTCGTCCCCTCGGTTCTGCCAAGCGTGGGGGACGCAAACACTGCTCGGTGCAAGTCAAACCTGGACTTTCTTGGGCCATTCTGGAGTCCAAGCATGACCTGGAGACCCAAGGACTCCATAATTTTACCTTTGCACTGCCTTGTTTCTGCGCTGAAGCTGCTGGAAAACACCGTTCCTTGAAGCGATGCTGGACATGGAGATGATTTTTGGCACCACAGGGTTTTTAGGAGGTCTGAGCTGGCCAAGGAAGAGCATTCCAACAGAGCTTCCCACTGTGCCCTTCTCCCAGGAAAACAGCAGCAGGGCCAGTGTTAAGCTCAGCTTTGGCATCCTGCCCTTCCTTGGCCGTGGAGATCAAGGCGTGGGCTCACGAGCGAGAAGGACTGAGGAGCGAAGACAAAACTCTGGGCATCTCCCCGTGCCTGCCGCTGGTCCAGGAAAGCAGCAGGGCTGACAGCAGAGCCCTGTGGGAGTGTGGGAAAGAACTGGAATCCGCCCTTTCCCTGTGCCCAGAGGGACCTGCTGGATTGCAGGGGCACGGTGTGCAAAGTGAGGCCCTCCCTGTGCAACTCTGATGCGTGTTCAGAACAGAATTATTTCATAATTTCTAATCGGCTGCACCAAAGTGGATTTTTGGTTTTTTTTCATCCATAGGGATCTCAAACCTGTTTTTTAGGGATCTTACTTCTTAACATACCAATTAGTGCTTGAATCTAAGTATTATATCTGAGCGACTAGGGGTTGAGGGACCTGCTGGGGTTGAGAAGAGCTGAGCAACTAATCGGTGAGAAAGGTATGAAAGATGGGCAAAAGGCCATTTTCAAACCCTCAGTGACATGTTTGCATAGCACAGACTATTCAAAGAATAGAGCTGTCAAACAAAAGTGCAATTCCCTTTCCCTGCCTTCCCTCAAAGCAAGATACACAAAGTTTTGGCTGAAATACTCATAATTTTTTCCCTGAACTTTGCCCCCCTTCTTGCCATTTTTGCATAGTTTTGACTATTGTGAAATTGCTAATGGCCTCCTTTAAGCTTTCTAATCCCCTTTCAGCAAACAGACCAATCTTCTCCACCTGCAGAGAAAAATTCCCGAAAGAAACACCCCAAAAATATTGGGATGCCTTTTCTTTGCTGACATTTGGAGCTCCAGCTCACCAGGGCAATTGCTCGTGCTTACATCCCTAATTTTCTGCATTAGAATTAATGACAGGGAAATTTTTTTTTTTTTTTGAATTAATGAGCTGGAAGTGCAAGGAAGGAATAAAAGTGGAAGGGGTTGCTGGGAGGCACCGGGGAAGTGGGGATGTGTGGGGAGGTGAGACCAGGTGTCTGAGCCTGGCACCTTGGCATCAAGAGAGGGTCAAACTCTTAAAACAGCAAGAAAGGAAACCTGAACCAGAGAGCTTTTGTATTCTGTTCATTCCTGAAATGATGATGATGATGATGATCCAGTTTTATTTCACTTATTCTTATCCCCGCTCAGGCTGCTTTTCAGCAAATGTCCTTTGGGCACAACCTGGAGCACGACGATGAAATCTCCTCCCCCAGTTGTCTCGCAGAAACACTTGGGTGTGAGAAAATCCTGGTTCTTTTCTCTGTCTCACCTCTGATGCCTTAAGAGGTTGACTGAGTGGAAAAAACATCTCTTCTTGGAAGAGCGGTCAAAAATTCCAGTGAGAAACTCTAACCCAGGCAGTGTTTATTTGGAGAGAGAGAAAAGTCTGCTGAGAGGTTCTGAAGGGTTGGAACTGCTACCACGAGTGCCAAAGGGGGATGTTTGCTAGGACTGGGCAAGGAAAAAGGGGTAAACAAGGCAATTCACCCCAGAGAAACCCAAAAGGCAACGAATCGGTCAGTCAAAGGGTGGGAACAGCTTTAGACAATGTGTGTCTGGTCAAAAGCACCACTGGCTGTGTAAATAACCATCTCTGTGAACGTTTTATTGCTTTCCACACGTATTTTGCACAGCTGGCAAGAGTGTTTGTTTATGCCTCTATAAACCACCCTGCAAATACTGCTCCCAAGCTGCCCGTGTGTCAGAGTTACAAATGCACCCCACTGCAAGTTTATTTGTAAAATTATCCATATGAATCAAATGTTATTTGTCTGGCTTTGCTGTTTATTTTATTTTTTTTTATTTTTATTTTTTTGACAGCTGTAAAAGTGCAGATTATTTTCTTTCTCTGGTACTGTTCCAATGTTCATATGTTTGTTTTTTACACGGAGGGAATTGCCAGAGTGTCACCCAGAGCACCCCTCAGGCAGATAAAACTTCCCAAGGTTGGAGGGTTGCGCTGGCTTGGGCTGATTGAAATCATTCCTATTCCTTTCCTGTGTTAGAAAATGATATTTTCTGTACATTTATGCGGGTCTAGAGGAGGGATTTGAACCAGGCTGTGGAGCTGCATTGCCCAAAAGGCTATGGTTTATTCAGGATATTCCACTTTCTCTCCTTTTTAATTTTTGTCCGTCCCTCTCTCTGAATTTCTTGGTTTATTTCTCTCTCTCAGTTTCTGTAGATATTGTACCACATCTAACTCTGCCACTTCACCTCCCATATTTAAAAGGCTTTCCTTTCCTTTTTTTGGGTTAATTTCCTTGTCAGAATTGTACATTTGGAAGCCTCATTGAACTTTTCAAAAATTACTGATTTGCTTATGATGAGAGGAATTGCCTTAAAAATAGATTTCACTAGGTGAAAAAGGCTTAACAATTTCAAGTTGGGAAGATGTCATTAAATTATCAGATTATCGTAGATTTTTTTATAAAATTAAAACAAATCAAAAAGTTACTCAAATCCCAGGTTTTAGGCCTGCTGTTCAAGGGAGAAAAGGTTCAGAATCTTTGTGCCTACGTTTTTTTGTTGGTCCAAGGGAAAAAACCCATCATTTTCTCAAATCCTGTGACTCCAACCGTGTGTACTCCAACAAACCTCTCGGCCGGTCTCTAACCCCTTAGTGGTCTCCAGAAAGTAATCTGAAAACAGTGATGATCATCTAATAATGAATATTCATATAAACCAATGGCCTTGATGTGATAAATATCAAATACTGCTGAAGTGAGATCGGTGTGTTTGTCACGTTATTCCCTGTTGGATGCATTTAAAGTCCCAGCTCTCCCAGAAGGTCTGGAGGGAGAACAGAGTCACAGGATGGTGATGTTTGGAAGGGACCACAGTGGGTCAACTGGTGCCACCTCATCAGTTACTTCATTGCAGCCTGAAGTGCCTCACACTGTGATTGTGTTGTCCCAAAACTGGGGATTTTTGGACACCTAGAGTTGTGTGTCGCCATCAGGAAAAGCACAGAAGTAAATCTTGGCAAAAGGGTTACCTTTTGAACCCGAAGAGATATTTTTGAACATCGTTGTAAATAAATAAATGCAGAAAATTACTTATTGAAAGCATCCATGACGAATATTTTTTAAAAAGGGTCTTCCTTTGAGTGTTGGATGGGGTGGAGGAGACAGATTGGCTTCACGTGTTTTGGAAGTGCCTTGCCGAAGTTCTGCCCTCAGAGTGGTCTCCGTGGCAGAATGAGTGTGAAAGCCAAGGATGGGTGTTGCTTCCCACGGTTATATTTTGGTCTGTGCCTCAATAAAGACACGTCGGCTTCTTTTTGCATCTCAGGAAATGATGGCGATGCTTCCAAGGGGAATTAAAGGGCCCTTGGTTTGAACTCACCACTGAATTTTAGTTTGGTTAATTGTTTTAATTTCATTTAGTAAAATGCACTGTTCTCAGTTTCCTGTCCTGACACACAATGACAATTTTCATACACAGATAAATGAGCTGTTGGAGCCCTTAAGATGGAAAATGTTATATTTGTATATCACCTGCTCACTAAAGCTTTAAGCAGAACAATAGCAATCATTAATAACAACAATAATAGCAAATGTTAATCTTATAATTTTCTGGTTTTATTTCCCATTTTCAGAGTGGGGAAACTCTGAAATAGATGAAGGATTGGGAGTGGCTTTTCTGATGATCAGCATCATTTAATGATCTCAGCGTGGTTTGGATCCATCAGCAATGACACCAAATGTTAATATTGCTATCGCTGACATCACAATTTCACTTCAGCTTAAATAATTCATATCCCAAGACTTTGCCCAAGGTTGTTCAAGGTTTGGAGATTCCTTTTTCTGCCCTCACTCTCCATCAGGTGTAAGAGGGAAATGTGCACATGTGATGGTCCAAACCTAAATTGGCTTTTGGTGTTTGCCAGGATGTGACTTGTAAACATTTTTAAATGAAAAGAGGGAAACCGCCTGGTTTTGGCAGCTTGGCCTGATCGTACCTTCGACAAAAATGACCCAACCCATGTGGGCAAAACACAGAACATGCAGCTGGTTGTGCACAGACACGTCTTAGGAATCATGCTGGGAATTATGACATTACTTGATGCCCTCCCCTCCCATGACACGCAGCAGGAGGTCCTACCCAAACAGAACGGAGCCGTTTCAAATGCCTATCCAGTGCCAGGAATAATCCTGGATGGCATCAGTGGGTTTCCAAACCACTGCTTTGGTTTGTTTTTCATTCATATGGACTCCCAAGGTTGGAGATGACGACAGGCTTGACTTTTGTCTTCAATTTTGCCAGCCTGAGCGGGGTGAGAGGGAGTGCCCTCCAGGGCAGGCCGGCAGTGGCTGAGAGGGAGATGTGGTCAGTGTTGGAGCACCAAAGAGAGCCCTGGGGGCGTGCAAGGCTGAGGAAAGAAGGGTTGGACAGTGAAGAACGATGAGGTTTAGGACAACAAAGCCACATTTGCTGCACTGCAGAACTATCCTGCCTTTTGAGCCTTTTGGTGTGACATTTTTTTATTCTTCTGCTGCCTGCCGATCATTTTCCTGGAACTCGTGGAGTTCAGTACACCTGAAAATACCCACTTCCCTCTGGGATGTCAAGTTCCCTCAGCAGCAGTGTGGAGATTTCGAGGGGGTTTCAGCTCGTAAACAGCGATTTCCCCGTCGTCTCACCTGAAGGTGATGCAGAGGTTTGAAACCTCAGCAACTGCTGCAGGGAGCAGGATCACTAAACATTTCATCTCCATTTCTCCCCAGTACCACCCACTTCCTGGAAAATCTGGAAGCCTTGCACTTGCCACTTCAGATTCTCTGCCAAGTTCCTTTCAATTCTCTTTTTTTTTTTTTTTGTTTTTCTTCTTTTTTTTTTTCTGCTCCATTTTTGTCTCACACGTTTATTATATGGTGACAAATGCAGTTTTCTTCTGCCACCACATAATAGATGTGTGAAACACACACACATGTTCTGGGAAGAGACTGCTCTTTATTTCCAGGCTCCGGTTGCGAAACACGAGTCAGGGTGGGAAAGGTTGTACCTCTGACGGGGATGTGTAACCCACACCCTTGAACTTCCCCTGGTTTTGCTACGGCCGTGGGGAAAAATGGCAATTCTCATCCTTGTGTTTCTGTGCTCAACGTTTCCCCCTCTGCAAGCACATAATTTCTTGGTTTTATCATCACCATTCCCTTGTATCGATTGTATTTGCTCATTTCAGTCATCGATGTTGTCATTGACAGGACAAAAAAACCCCAACACCCCCAGCTCCTAAAACAAGTGTACCAAGCACTGAGATTGTGGGAAACACAGAAATTTAGAGATAAAATATCCTCCTGTTATTCTGCCTTTAGCGCAAAGAGCAAACATTCCTTTACTAATCCATTTGCTGCGAATTCCGAGCACTCTTTTCTCTGCATCGAGTGATTTCTGACGTCGTGTAATTGCAGGTAAGGACCAAAGAGCATCTCAAAAAAACTCCCGTGACACGACATTCCTCATTTATACGTATCCCAGGGATCTGTGTGTTCCTGTGGCGTGCGGGGGGGGGCCCCGGCGAAACACAAAATCAGACAGACCTTTTGCGGACTGAAGCGGAACAAGCCCCATGGTACAAGTTAAAACAAACCCGAGCAAACAAGCAAGAAAAAGAGAGAGGCAACCAAACACATCATCCCTTCCCACCAGATCCCAACAGTCCAGGAATGCCACATGGCAGGCGGTTATTCTGGAGTTACCCATGGGTGATTGGAAGCAGCAGGACTCTGGTGCTTCCACGTCAATCATAAACAGAGCTTTGGTTTGAATTATTATTATTAATTTTTTTTCCTAAACAATTTTATCCTGCAAGGTCCTAGCGGTTGGGTTGTTCCTGCAACAGAACGACAAATAACTGGGTGACACACGGTGCAAAATTTAGACAATGAGAAACACTGTCCCATTTTCCAAACAGGGCAGGAGCAACACCGATTCCATTAGGCAAGATGGGATGAACAATTAAACCGGGCATGCTCTTAATTTTGGAGCTAACCAGATAATAGATGCCTTTTTCAAAGTGATCCCTTTAAAGTGAAGCAAACCCACTGATTCTCCTTGCTAAAATTAAAGCATTTACCTTAGACAAAGTATAAGAAAGGTTACCTGTTGCCTCCACCATTCCTTCTAGGATTACAACAATTTCTAGCTCCTCTTTGGGCAACTGGGCTTTGGAAATCTCCCAGAAAGGACTCTGCTGGTTAATCTCATGGCTGATGATCAGTGGTGAAACCAAAAAGAGACGATCATCCCCTGTGTAATAACCTACGTTGATATCTGTCTGGTTGAGTGGTATAAATTCCCCCTCCTTTGTCTGTTTGGATTTGATCAACTTGGCTCGTATTGATGCCTCTACAATGTGGGAATTCCTAAGGTCTCCTACTCGGAACATCAGACACAGCTTTCCATCGCGCATGGAAATAACTGCGTTTGTAGAGAACACCAAGGTCTCTGCCCTCTTCTTGGGTTGGGATATTTTCACAAACATGCAGCCAACCATGAAAGCGTTGACGATAGAACCTAAAACAGACTGCACTAAGAGCAGGATAATCCCCTCGGGACACTTGTCCGTGATGACCCGGTAACCATACCCAATGGTGGTTTCTGTCTCGATTGAGAATAAAAAGGCTGAGACAAACCCATTGAGGTTGCTGACGCAGGGGGTCCACGTGCTGTCCCCTATGTGATCCATATCTCCTCGCATGTAGGCAATCAGCCACCAGATCATTCCAAAGAAGAGCCAGGTCACAGTGTAAACCATGACAAAGATCAACAGGTTGAACCTCCACTTGAGATCCACCAAGGTGGTGAAGATGTCAGTCAAGTAACGGTAGGTCTCTCTGACATTCCCGTGGTGGACGTTGCATTTCCCATCTTTCCTAACGTACCTCTGGATTTTTCTCTTGGCACATTCTTTGCTGATGTTTTTTGGCAGATCCTCTCTAGCTTGTTTGGGCAACTTTGGTTGATGGATAGTGACAGGGCTCTCTATGTCCTGCTCCATTGAGTCTTCTTCCAGGACGTTGGCTGCCATGGAAGACAAACAAAGAAACAAACAAGGGAAAGGCAGACATTATTTTTCCTTATTATTTCTCTAAGTCAATACCCGGCTTCCTCCTGTGTCATTACTGGCATAAAATTGCTATTAATCATTAAAATTATCATCCTTGTTCTTTGCTAACCCATTAGATGCACAACACAAATGACTTCCAGCAACCTCAATTTGTCGCTGAACAGAAACACGGGGAAGGCAAACTCTTGTTTCCTATCCATCAGGCCATCCTGAGCTTTAAATCCCAACCATCCTTATTTAAATGCCGCAAGAATTAAGCAGATATTCCTTCCCCTCCCGCCCCACCCCTGCAGTTTAACAAATGAGGTTTCTTATGCATCAAGAGAGATCTTATGGAGACAACAGAGAGAAATGAGGAAGTGGATTCACTTGGGGGTGAACAGAGAAAACGAGCTGCCGTTGAGCTCTTCCTTCCATCGATTGCATTGCTGGGGGGGAAAGCATTAAATAAGCACCAGGAGTTTAAAAGAAAAAAAACCCAACAGTTTTCAAAAAGAACCAATCCGACTCTCCTTGAAAGAAAGTTGGGCTGCGGTGTAATTTATTCCGAGAGCAATTCAAGCACACTTCCAGAGAAAATCAATGTCTTGCTGATAACGAGACAGGGAATTGTGTGTTCCTCTCCCAGCAAAGTAAAACCTACAGTACTCCAGATTTCATTTGATTTCAGTAAGCCTGTGGCCTTTAATTCAAGTGTACCTCATCCTCTAATGCTACGGGCCTGAACACCGTTCCCTGTGAGTGTCTTACAAGAATTTAAGCCCCCAAAATGACAGTAATTGATTTTGGTTTTATTATTTTCCCAGCATTTTGAGATAAATAGCTTCATTTCAGTTATGTGCAGCAAAGAAAAAGAGTTTGCTGAGGAGGAGAGTGGTTTAATCAACTGTGCTTTGTACAAAGCTGAGGACGCAGTGAAGTCTGGGGTAATTGTTGCCTTTTACTGGAAATCCTTCTGCCCTCTGAGGCTTCTTCCTGTTGGAATTTCAGCCCTAGAACTCCTAATTCCCACCCTTCTGGCTGACTGCTGTCATCCTTCTACCAGACTGTAAAGGGAAAAGTCTTCCACTGGCTCTGACTACAGAAACACAGAATGGTTTGGGTGGGAAGGGACCTCCTGCCCATTCAGTGCCACCCCCTGCCATGGGCAGGGACACCTTCCACCAGCCCAGGTTGCTCCAAGCCCTGTCCAACCTGGCCTTGGACACTTCCAGGGCTCCAGGGGCAGCACTGATGCGATGCTGTCCTGCTGCTTTATGGAGGGGCTGCTCCTGGGAGGTCCGTGGGGCTCAAAGAGCATTTTACTCTCCCTTACAAACATGTGTCAGGCAGCACATTGTCTGTGCAGGAGTCTCTCAGCACCTGTAACTTTTCCAGGATGCTCAGGCTTATCCTTGAGGAGAAAGATCACAGACCCTCATGAAGTTTCAGGGGTGGCTGAAATACCCAGGGGTAAAAAAAGGTCATCTCTCCTTCTGGTCTGTCCCACCACCAGCCAAGCCTTTCTTCAGCCTCATCAAAGAAAGTCTCAAAGGCTGATGGCAGCACGGAAAGCCGGGAGCAATCCTGCGTTTTAAGGCTCTGAGCCCCATCCCGTGTCTCGGGAGAGCGTTCCCGAGGCTGAAGGCAGTGGGGACCACGTCGTGTCACGGGGCCATCAGCCCCGAAAGACACCCGGTGGGTGACACTGTGCCTCCTCTCATTATCACTAATGAGTGACAAAACACAGCCCGGAGGCATCACAGGAACCTTGGGAGGCAGACCTGAGCCAAAGCCAGGAAACCCAAAGTTAAGGCTTCCCACTTTGGCTCTTTCTTGTGCCTATGGAGACGTCAGTCCACAGGAGTTATTGTGTCTCTGCAGCAACAGAGCCCTCAGATAATTGTGGACAGCTTATGAAGGATCTGCTTTTGAGGCTTTATGTTAGACTGGTGGAATGCAGTTCATTAGCTTTGGGGCATGACGAATAATTTGCTTTTCCCCTCCCAGGCAGAGCCTGGTGTGAACAGAGGCAAGGATTCACAGACTCACAGAACTGAATGAGTTGGGAGGGACCCCATCCTTAGCCCTGCCCAGGTGCATCCCCAAGAGTCACACCCCGTGCTTGAGAGCGTTTTCCAAATGTTTCTTGAATTCTGGCAGGTTTAGGAGTGTCCTTTTGCCTTTGAAAATACACCTTATTCATGACCTTGCCGTTAAAGGTAACCGTGTCCTAGACCTCCCTGCCTGAGTATCTCTTACCAGAAACCACCCAACAAGCCCAGCGGGGCTGGGAGGAGACACAGGTGCTGATTTCATTACTGGGACCAGGAGAAATCTGGAGGCACATCCCCACCCAGGGGTGCCCACCTGCCGCACCGTGGCTGCTTTCACAGTGTCCATGTCCTACGGAAGCGCTCGCAAGCAACGAAGTCACTTCTATTCATACAACGAATTTCAAAATGCTTTGTGTTCATCGAGCCCTTGTGCATCGTAACCAGCCTGTCCTGTCTTTCACAGCATATGGGCTGACCCCCCAAAAGAGAGGGACGGCCAAACCCAGTGACCGTGTTTAACCAAAATCTCCCATTACAGCACTCACGTAACGCTCATGCAGGCACTTGAATCTCCCTGGGGACATTTGGGCAATTTCTAAACTCTCCAGGCTCTGCCCAGCGTTGTCATTTCCCAGCTCTCAGACAGAGTCAGAGAGGAAAAATTAAGGTCACATTTTTAGTCTTTCTCTCTTTTTCGCAAGATGCCCTTTCAGTCTTTCCCTCACCCAAATTCTGCCACTTTGAGACCCCGTGAATTCCTTCACGGGGAGGTTCTAGATGGGAATCACATCCTGTCACCCCCTCCTGGACCAAGTCCTCGCTCCAGCCTGAATCTTGGGAGCAGCAATTCCCGAAATAAGCGATCCAAAGATTCAGCATCTGTGTGTTGTCATGGAAATGCTCGATGGAGAAGTTTTGAACACATGGCAGGATCCCTGCTCACCACTGAGGCCGAGGAGCAGCCACGTCTCGTCAAGCACCTTCACCACAAAATGCTTTGACTAATTATATTTTTACTTGATATCAACCCAATTAGCTTCTGCTGTTTCTTTCATCTGATTTTCCCTTTCGGTTATATAATGGCTGTCATGGTTCCAGGAACAAGGGAGTGAACAGCAGCAATCTCACTCCGGAGCTATTTTTACTCTCTCTGCTTTTCTTCATGACAAAAATATACACATATTATTAATCTGCATATTTCCTCCTGTTCCGGTAAACATTATGTTTGTTTAAACACAATGGCCAGGTAGCAAAAACATGCCCATTTGGAGTATCCTGCTTTGTTAGTCCCTTAGGCAAATACATACAAGGCATAGGAGATTGCAGTGATTTCTTTGATTTCCCAGCAAATGGCAAGGAGTTCTCCTAAATAAGGCCCTGAGCAGTTCACTTGTGTACTGGCTGTGGCTTTATTTGCAAATTAAATGTGCCCAGGCCCATTCTTTAGCACGGAGATGGAGGGAATGGGACAGCCCACAACTGTATTCCTGAACTCTGGGGTTCCCAGGTTAATCTGCCTTTTAGGAATGGTCTGTGCCCCGTGCTAAGGCCTGAAATGTAGCCAGGAATGGTGTTGGCAGCTCAAAACCCTACCAGGGGCTTTTCTAGGAATTTTATCCTGCAGGGACTCGTGTGCCAGTGCTCAGGAACATTTTATTCCCTAGTAAAGTTGCAACCAACGTCATTGCCCCGGTCTTGTCTGCTTCAGAGCAGCATCAGAAAGGCACAATCTGATGTTCCCAAGCACCTATTTTTTATTTATGATCTGTAGAATAACATGTAGAATAACAGTGTCAACAGCAGAACAGGAGCTGTACAGGACACGTGCTCATGGCTTTTGAGGCTGTGAATGAAACATATCACTGGAAACCTCAAATAATCATTTGATCATTAATGTGGGTTTTTTTCTCTGCGCTTCAATAGCTCTTCAGAGATGTTGTCATGGCACAAACACTTGTACATGTACAAACACAGAGCAAAAGGAGGTATGAAAAGGGCCTGCTTGTCCCATTTAAATGCTGGAATCCTGTTTTGATTGTCTAATTTATTAGAGTTCCAGTATGATCTGCCGAATAATTAGGAGTTTCAACAGAGAATATTGCAAATTATAACTGACCTTTCTGTGACAGAAGCTGATCTGGAGAGTTCAGTGCATGCCTCACCGTAATTTAGTAATTTTATGTCTTGTGAATGTATTCTATGCAAAATCATTTTAAAAAAAACCCAATTATTATCTAAAAACTGCTCTCCTGTTTCTAAGTGTTGCGCAGACACTGTTCACAGGAGAAGTGGAGCCTTTTATGACCAGCCACCAACTATATGTAAGCAGTCATTGTTACAGAGCACAGACTCCTTTTTCGTGAAGAAGAAAAGGGATTAGGATGTAGTCCTGCCCTGTTGGAATCGGCGCAGGATTGTCAATTCCCTCCGCTGGAAGCTTTGCTACTCGTTTTGCAGTTCAATAAACACTGACTTGGCAAATTTCTTCGAGGACCAAATGACTTTTTTGCAGCCACAGAATCATAAATACAATTTCAGAGAGAGCACGAGTGCGATTCAGATTTATTTCAGCAGCAGCTTTCGCTTGAAAGGACATGCAAGGAAGTGTGTTTATGATTAGAAGAGAGACTGCAAGGATGATACCTTGTTTTTTTCACATTACCTGATTCATCATTGCCTTCCAATCTGACTTGGTAAAAATAAAATCTTATTTTCATTTCTTTTAAGCCTGTACAGCTGCGAGAAATCAGCCCGAGCAAGGCTTTGTACAAACATTTCCATTCATTTCTGATTCTTGGCCCCGTTGTTACGGAGAATGGAAAGCGAAGCTGATAACCCAAATTTAAAAAAACACAAAACAACAAACCCATGACTCCATTTTTGGTAGTCGTTTGACCTTGTAGTTTTTGCCTTGGATTTTACCCAATTTCATCACAGAATTCACCACTCCGGGCTCCAGAATGCTGTTTTTACATCTGCTTTGCTAAATTTATCCTCACTTGAAGCACAGGGAGGCTGAACAGCCTTGGCTTGGTGAAGCACATTCTGAACCTGCAAAGCTGTGTGGAGAGAGTTGATTATTGACATCTTCCACCTTTTATTGGGATGCAGATCCCAAACTGGATTACAAAACTTGTTTGTTACGCGACACCTGAGCGCTCGGAGTCTGTGTGGATTCAGAGCCTGGCACTGAGAACAGGCACTGGAATAAGGAGTTTGCTGTTCCACGTCTCTGCTCCTGCCTGATCAGTCTTTCACCAGACTTTTGGCTTCCAGAAAAGCTTCAGTTAGAGGTTGAGGGCAGATATTTCTGTGACTCTATTACACAAATTACTGTGTTTGAGTTCATTTACCCCCTTTGCATTTGTGGTGTCTAGGACTGAAGTCCAGAGGACTTTTTGGGGGCCCAGTTCAAGTGACGTTTAAATTCTATTCTATTGATGAGAGTCAGCATTTATGGGCTGTTGCTGATACTGCTCTGGCTTGTGTCGTGTTCTGAATCAACAGATTCCCCTGGATAATAAGAGTAATCTCTTTCACAAACCGTGTGTAAAATTCAAAACTCTTTCTCAACCTTTATGGAGGGTGCTCTGTCACCCCTGTCTAGGGCTCACTCTGGTGAGGGACTGGAACCAGTTGTCCTGAAAAGTTTTGGATGCCCCTGGACCCCTGGAAGTGTCCAAGGCCAGGTTGGACAGGGCTTGGAGCAACCTGGGCTGGTGGGAGGTGTCCCTGCCCATGGCAGGGGATGGCACTGGGTCATCTTTAAGGTCCCTTCCAACCCAAACCATTCCATGATCCTGGGATTCTGGGATTCTATGTGTCATGCTCAACCTTCACACTTTAGTTGCCTTGCTCTTACCAGAAGGGCAAAAGCAAAGATGTTTTCACGTTAATCAAGTAATACATAAAGTCTGAGAACGACAAACCAGTAAAGCCACAAAAGGGAGACAAGTAGGAGCCCCAGGCAATGTCAGAGAACCCTGAACAGTGAAGACTAAGCTCAGCATGATGGAGGAACCAGTGGTTATCCCAAAAATCATGGCCTACCAATGGAAGACTGGACAACAGAGAATGGAATTCTCCCCTGGGAGGGTGGGCAGGCCCTGGCACAGGGTGCCCAGAGTAGCTGTGGCTGCCCCTGGATCTCTGGAAGTGTCCAAGGGCAGGCTGGATGGGGCTTGGAGCAACCTGGGCTGGCGGAAGCTGTCCCTGCCCATGGCAGGGGGTGGCACTGGATGATCTTTAGGGTCCCTTCCAACCCAAACCATTCCATGATCCTATAGTGTCCTTGTCCCATCCCTAGCTGTTCAGAGAGCAGCATTTCCCCTGGGGAGGGGAGACACAAAGGATGCATTTTTTGCACTCCTGTTGTCACAGCTGCCCCCAGCAGTGGTGCAAGGTCAGCAGCAGGTGAGCTGT
This sequence comes from Grallaria varia, assembly GCA_013396735.1. Lineage (NCBI taxonomy): Eukaryota > Metazoa > Chordata > Aves > Passeriformes > Formicariidae > Grallaria > Grallaria varia. The sequence goes on from VWZG01000225.1 coordinate 151,606, forward strand.
GCCACCTGGCAGCACCAGACCTTGGCTCTTGTCCTGCATTTCCACCTGCAAATCCCCTGCCTGGTGCTGCAGTGGGGTTAATAATGGTCATTAATGATTCAGAGGGTACTGACAGGCCCCAGCTGCCCACCCTGCCCACATGCCCTCCCTCTGGTGCCTCTGCCTCAGACGTGTCTCCCTGACTTGCTGGAATGTGGCCTTGTTTGATGTGCCCCCTGAAATACTTCTTTTCTCCAGCCACCGGACTCCAGTTGTTCCTGTCAGTTGCTGCCATGTCTATTAATGCCATAATTTTTGTCAGTTGTGTATTTTGGGTCATAAGGAGCCTCTGATGGTGTCTTGGGCAACACCTTGCTCAACACAGGAAATGTTATGATAGTCATTCCTGTCATTTCCAGGAATGACTATCATGGGCTGCCCAGGGAGGTTTGGAGTGCCCAGCCCTGGAGGTGCCCAAGGCAGGAGTGGCCGTGGCACTCAGTGACAAGGTGGGCATCGGTCACAGGGACAACCAAATAACCGAGAAATTCTTTTCCAACCAAAACAACTCTGTGATCCCGTGGAAGTTGGATTACCAAGGGCCAAGGACGGGAGTTTCCACAGCCCCACTGTCCCGGTGCTGCACCTCTGACACTGGGAAATTTCCCCTTTTGTTTGCATCCTGTTGGAATTCCCCCCACTGCAGCCCGTGCCTGCTTTCCCCTGTTTTCCCCTGTGCACCCCTGGGAACAGGATGACTTCATCTTCTCCGCAGCTCCCTTTTGGCATCGGAGCTGTCGATTTACAGCTCAGCCTGCCAGACAAGTTGCAGGAGGGATGGTTAAATCCTGCCTTCTCCATGGATTCTCTTCCCTGATGACAGTAAAAGGAGTGAGAAGACATCCTCGTGACTTTTTTCCCTCCCCCCCGTTAAAATTTCCCCAGCTGAAAACTCTGGCAACAAAAATTCGCTGCCCGGCTGAGCATTCTGTACAGATTATCCTGACCCCCAAATTTTTGCTGCAGATAATTCCGCCTCGTTTAATTCTGCCCTTGTAATATCACGGATACCCGGGGGGATTCTCCTGGTTGTTTCTGGGAGCTGAGGCTGCAAACAGAAGCTTGGCAGACCTGCTGGTGCCACTGAGTGTTGACAAATGACCTGGCTTGGCTTTGTTCCATGTCAACTACCGCTCCAAGACAATACCTGGGAACGGCTTGGGAGGCAGGAGGTGCCTCCATCAGACAGCCTGGATGAGGTTGCACTGGGTTTGGCTTCTCCCACAGGCTTTGCTCTCCCAGGCATCTCCCCAGGCTCCCCTGCCACCTCTGCATCCACCAGCACGTCACCTCGGCGTGCAGCACAGTCCTCCTCTGGCTTCAGATACTTCGAGGTGGAAAATCATCGCCACTGATAGATAATTTTGCCTTAAACCCAAGAGACATGAAGTCCACATGAGACTCAGGACCAAGTGTTCTGCAGAGCCACAAGGTCATCCTGCACTGGTTGCTCAGAACAATTCCTGGCCTGCTTTTATCAGGCACTGCAGGTGGAGCCAGCTTGGTGAAGGGACTGGTGCATATTCCAGCATGGGAAATGTTTGGGAATCAGGGCAGGCAGCTGTTTGCCCTTGTCCCAGTCTGTCCATGCAGTCACGCCACCAGAGAGGAGACAAACACAGAAGGAGTTTTGGTCCCCAGCTCTCTGCTTGCTGGTTTCTATCCCAGCCCTTTTCCTGTCCTGTTTCCCCTCTCCCCTTCCTGAAGTAAGGACGTCTTGACTTGAATCCTCATCCTTGGGACAGCCAAACTCAAGGTTTGTCTGCGTCGCCGACCAACCTCATGGCCGGATTTCTGCAGAGCTCCTGGGTCAGGTGCTGCCACCATCCTGGCTGCTGCACCAGCACCCTCTGACAGCTCCTTTGCTTTGATCAATGGACTGCCATAAATAGAAAGCACTGGAAAGATGGAGAGGAATATTTTTGTCGGACGGGAAGGACTTGATCCAATCAATACGAAGTGCAAGTCGCCTGGAGCCAATAACTCACTCAAGATGCTCTCAGTCTGCAGGCCAAGCCCAACAACTTCTGGTACTTTCCTACAGAAATACAGAATACATTGATAAAGACCTTGGATCTGATCAATTCACCGTCGGGGGATCTGAGATGACTTTGAGAATGTCTCTCTTTTCAAGAAATACAGACCATGGAGAACAAAACGACTTTGAAATACAGATACGTGATTCCTCCTCCTAACCCTCCAGTTCTTGAAAAGGAGAATGAAAAAAGTGTTACAAACTTCCTCCTGTAAATGATTTTTTTTTTTTCCTCATTCATTTTACATCCACACAGGCTGCCCCCAGGTCACAGACATTGCCTAAGAATATTGGTTTTCTTTCTGCTGTTACAGTTGCACAAAGCTACAGAAGGGATTGAAAAGGCTGGGAAAATTGAAACAGACAGGGATTATAATTATCTTTTTTAATCTGGTAATGGAGATTTCTTTCTTGACAACTTCCTTGCAGTTGGAAGAGGATTTCTGTGGCTTTTGCTTCTAGGCAACGTATTTCAGGAGAACAAGATGCTCCTCCTTTCAAAAATCAGGCAGGATTTTAATTTAATTTCTTTTTACACACTTGAGAAGAAAAATTACTAAAATATTTCCCAGAGATGCTGGAAAACAGCATTTCTGTCTCTCCTTCTGCCTCTCATGGGGGGTGACTTGGTGGATTTTCCATCCGTCGAAGAGCCTGTTGGTTCACTTGGCCTAAAATTCAAACCCAAACTCTGACACCCAAAAAGTTGCCTCCCAAATAACTTTGTCTCCAGGGTCAGGCAGTTCCCCCTCTTAAGACGAGCTCATTTATCTGAGCAGGTTGTTCTCGTGTTCTCTCCCATTCCTGCAGGTGACACTGGGATTCTGACTGCCTTTTTTTTTTAATTTCCAGCTGAATAATGAGGCCATGCCTGCCTTCATCCCCTTTCCCTGCCAAAACAAGTGGCAGCAAAATACAAAGACCTACTTTTCCTGTCACTGTTTTCCCGTTTCGTGCAGTTAAAAAAAAAAAAACAACCAAATAACCGAGAAATCAGGCTGGAAGTGACATTTAAAAAGAGGTTTCGGAATAAGAAAACTTTGAGAAACCTCCATAATTTCAGCTGATTTATCTCGGGCTGCGGGATTTTGGTAACCTGAATGTTCCAGGATGTCACTTTAGGTGGGTTTCCTAAGGGAATGAGCCTTATCCATCACTCTCTCCCAGCCTCCTCAGGGTCGTTTTTGAAAATTTAGCTGGAATTTTTGGCTTTCAGATTTGTTTCAGAGCTCCACTTGAGGTTCTGCAAGGTGGGCAGAGCAGCGTGTGGAGCTCCCAGAAACACTGAATTCCCACCAATGCCATGGAAAGAAGACTGAAGTGACCACACCACCAGATGCCAAGGAATCCGTACGAGGGATCCGCAAGAAATGTTGCTTTTCCGTGAGTGCTGCCACTCCAAAAGCTGCAGTCAGCTAATTTTTTTCCAAATAACTACGTCCCTGTGTCTTAAAAAACCCTCTTCTCTTCTTTTTGTGGAGCCTGAAGGGTCGTGGGCTTTTATTTCCCAGACCTGATGCTCATATTTGCTACAGGACCTTCCACAGGTTCAACAACAGGTTAGTTTAGGTCGGGCTTTGTGGTTTTCTCTACAGAGTCATTTGAGTGCAAAAATAAAACTGACTGAGTTCATGCCTTATTTTTTTGTGTTTTGTTTTATTTTGGTTTGGTTTGGTTTGGTTTTTTTTTCTCTTTCAAGTAAATTGTTTAGTTGAATCAGAACACAAGGTTGAACGAAAACACGTTTGGTTCCAAACCAGATTTTTTTTTTTTTTTCTTACTTTTAATCTGAATGCAAAACCTCAGAACCTTTCTGCAGCTCTGTGGGATTTTATACCCACGTATGTGAGAATCTGTCCAACAGTGTATTGAGGCAAGTGCAATGTTAGACCCAACGCAACTGGAAATGCAAGTTAAAACCATAAAAAAGGCCTTTCCGTGTTAGCAAACAGCAACATTTTGTCTCGAAACAAGCAGTTCATTGGTGTCTAAACTCTGCTATTTCACTTAAGCTGCACAATAAACTAAAGAGGCCTATAAATCTGTTGGAAAAAAATCTCAAAGGAGTTGCTGGGAAATTGCTGCAATTGCTCTAATTGCTATTATCCTTTTCTATAGGGATATAAGTAGGGAAAAAAAGAAGAATTATAAGCACTGAAATATTTTTGTAAATGGGTTTTGATTTGATCGACAGGATTTTCCAACCTATTTTGTGAAGGAAAATACATTTAATTTTAGACTTTCAAAAAGGTGGTATTTTTGCTGTGAAATACTGAAGTCTGGGTCAGATTTTGCAGTCCTTTTTCACCATAAAATTTTAGGAAACCAAGTTGTCCAAAAGGATTAAATAACCCCAAAACTGAGGAAATACATGAAAAACTTTCTAATGCCTATTTTGGGCGAGGTAGGGCTTTTCTGCTTGTTTTTCTTACTTTGCTAAAAAAATATGTAAAAACTTTTTTGATTGCTCTTTATTTTTTTCTCTATAAATTTTTCCAATCCGCCTGAAAATAATCCACCATTCGCTGGGATTTCCCCATACCCGAGTCACCACTTTCCTGCCTAAAAATAAGGCGCTTTGGGAGGAGCCTTTTGGAAAGAGCAGAAAGACTTGACAGTGCTGGACTGTCCCACATTGCAACATCCAGCTCTTGAGGAGCCTTGATGGCCTTTGATTCCGGCTGGCTGAGCGTAGAGTTTAATGCAAAAAAAAAAACCACTATTGGGGATTTATGGTTCATTTCTACAGATGTCACCAGAACAGGCTGCACTGGTGTTGTGGTTTTTTTAAATAATCGACGTTTTAGACGGTAGGTGAGCCCTCAACTAGCAAAGCCCATCTATCTTTATCGGGGGCTCAACACGAGAGCAAATAATTCAAGGCTTCCTTAGCCTTGGAGAAAAGAGTGGTTTGTGCTTTTCCTGATTAGTGGAGGGCCAGGCTCTACCTTGGGAATGTGTGAGCCACCTCAAGGACGCAGTCACGGGCAGCAGGAATACAGATTGTTCTGGTTACAGCTGCCAGGGGAAACAATGAAATAAAAAATGTGAATTCTGTGTCATTTTTTAGGCGGGTACGTGTGGTCAGACTCACTTACAGAAACAGCTGGTAAAGGAACTGACCTTTGAAAGAGCAAACGGCTCCGACGCAGTAAATGAAAGTATCGAGCCTATGGAGGAGAGCTTTTGATTAATGAAGTGACTGGTGAGGAGAACGCAGTTCTCACGCATCCAAAAGCAAGATTAAATGGAAAACTAGGGGTGGAAAAAATAGACATTGGCTGCTTTGGTGCGTGAAATAGGAGTGGAACATTTGCAAGCAAATTAGGTCGTGTGTTGGGAAGGTTTCTGGGTGTCTTCTCTTTGAAGTTAACTCAAAGCCCAGTTGTGGGGTGGAGACCGGTGGCAGAAGGGCAATGCTTTGCCAGGAATGGTTGCAGAATCCCAGGATCAGTTAGGCTGGAAAAGCCCTCCCAGCCCCGGGAGCCCACCCTGTGCCCCATGCCCACCTTGTCACTGAGTGCCACGGCCAGTCCTGCCTTGGGCACCTCCAGGGCTGGGCACTCCAAACCTCCCTGGGCAGCCCCTTCCAAGGCCTGATCAAGTTTTCCAGGCAGAAATTCCTCCTCATGTCCAACCTGAAGCGTTTGATGCAACTTCAGCCGCCCACCCCCCGTTGGCCAAGTCTCCCCAGCAGCCCAAGCACCACGAGAGGCCACCTGGAGTGAAATAGAGCAAAACGTTTGGGCACTGCCATGGGTGTGTTTAAGTAGGAAGAGGCAGGGAAAGTGCAGGAAGGCAGCTGGAGGGAAAGGAGGGAGGAAGCACCACGGAGCAGTAACAGAGGGAAGGGACTACACTGGTGTTTGAGTGAAGGGAAAGAAGTTGAATTATCCCCTTGCCTGGGTTTGTGCATAGGTTGAGATTTATTTATGGGGTTAGGTTTGAATCTGACTGCAAAGCAGCCTCTTCATGCTTGAGCTGCACCTTCCTTCTCTTTGTCCAGGACGAAGTGCCCAAGGCCATGTTGGATGGAGCTCTGAGAAATCTGGGCTAGTGGAAGGTGTCCCTGCCCATGGCAGGGCGTTGAAAAGAGATGAACTTTAAGGTCCCTTCTGACCCAAACCATTCTGTGGTTCTGTGAAGTGGTGATGGGATGAATCATGATGGGATTGGGAAGAACGGGTGATGATTCCTTTCAGTGACTTCCTCAAAGTCTTACTCAACTTCTTGACCCTTATTGGGGTTCTCAGCTGCTTCTGGATGCCCCAGGACTTGGATGCCCCTGCTATGAGGATTCAGTACCTGAACAGCTCCCCTGGCATCCCATGGAAGGCCAGGACAAATCTTAATATTCCTTATTTCCAATTTGATACTTGAGGCCTGAAGGTTCCTTGGCTTCCAAAAAGGAAAAATAAGGATGATAGTCACAGCTCTGTTTTTTCTCAGGGCCTGAAGCCACCTTCCAAAATCAGGTGACATCACACTGAGCTCTATGTGCGCGTGCTCCCTGGACCTCAGGAGGCTGTGGGAAAAAACAGGATAAAGGATTGGATATGGGGGGCCAAAGGGTGGAGGAGTCCCAGCGCCTGCTCAAAGACACGGGAAGAAAAGCCTGGAACTCTTCACTCGGAAGAGGCTGAAGATTAAGAGGGTTGACACGGAGGTGGAGAATAGATAATCCCATAATACCACGGATCTCTCACAATTGGTTTGGTTTCGAAACAGTTATAAGGAAGTTTTCCTTTGGGTGGTGGCATCCAAAGCTTTCTGCCCCAGGAGATGAGGAGTTGGACAACACCAGGAAATTTGGAAGTTGTTTGGTAAACCCACAGAAAGAGAGAATGGTTTGGATTGGAAGATTATCCAGTGCCACCCCCTGCCACGAGCAGGGACACCTTCCACCAGCCCAGGTTGCTCCAAGCCCCATCCAGCCTAGCCTTGGACACTTCCAGGGATCCAGGGGCAGCCACAGCTTCTCTGGGCACCCTGTGCCAGGGCCTGCCCACCCTCCCAGGGAAGGATTCCTTCCCAATATCCCGTCTAACCCTGCCCTCTGGCAGTTTAAAGCCATCAATGAGGTCTTGGAAGAGCCAGTGAAAGGATGGGGATGGGATGTTCCCCCCGAAGGGTCTCATGCAGGGTCACACCAGAGTGGGTGGGAAATGGGCCACCAGGTTTCTGAGCTCTCTCTCTCCTGTCACGGGAGAGCACTTTTCTCATTGTATTCCTTTCATATTTATATTTTTGAAGGCATTGGCAGGTCCTCTGAGCCCAGTGGGGGTTCGTAAAGAGGGGACAGATGTTAAGAAAGATATTTTATCTTTCTTCTGGTAGAATGTTGTTCCTGTAAACACTCAGGAGACATCAGAGATGATCTGGCCTTAATTCAGTGCTAAAAAAACGATTTCTGAGTTCAAATATAGAGCCGTAGCCTTATTTTTTTCCTAGCCTTGCTAGTTTCCAAGGAGATCTAACCATGTAGATTGTCTGCAAAGGTGGTAATTAGCCAGCAATGAACAAGATGGACACAAAGGACATCTTGGCAAAAATCGACATTTCCAAGCAGTTCTTTCTCCTGCAGGCTGGTCTGCAGAAACATTCTGATCAGTTTTTTTCAGACTTTGAACAGGCACCCTAATTTGCCTCCATGGCACAGTGTTGTAAACAACTGGCTTGAGCACAGAAATGAAAATGTCCTCACACTGATTTTTGTTTTTTTCTCCCACAAGATCTGGCAATTAAAAATAAGATGCAACAGATCCTGCTGCCTGCCTATAAATAATAACAGTTTGGGTTTCTAACTCAGAAAAATGTAATAAAACATGTTCCTCTTTTTTCTGCAGCAGAGACTGGGGTGAGTTTTGGATTTGCCTTTGAGTAAAGCAAAGGCAGGATTTGATCTTGGTCTGTCCTTTCTGCCTGATGGGTGTTGGGAGTGAGGAAGGCTGAAGGAGAGGTAAAAAGGGAGTGCCATTTAATGTCTTTATTAATCTAACCCACAAATGTCTTATTGTTTCAGTAAATAAGGTATTTTCTGCTGAAGTGCCTCACAGTTGACGTCTCCCTGTAACTTTCAGGGACATCTAGGATGACATTAAAAGAGAAGACTTAGAAGACAAGTCCTTTGCAGTGTTGATAGTGGAAGAGTCTGTGTGGCTGAAAAGCAGAAAAGTGGAAAATCTTCCTATTTATGCTGGATTATCACTTTGGAAAGTTGCAGTTTGGCCAGGGGAGGGGAGGGGGGGGGAGGCTCTTCTGCCATGCCTTGAGTGAAAGGATGAGGGGAAAATGCCCTAAATTGCACCAGGGGAGGTTCAGATGAGGTAGGAGAGTACCAGAGTGGTCAGGCATCGGACTAAGTTGTTCAGGGAGGTAGTGGAGTCTCTGGAAGTGGCCCAGAGGTGTCTGGATGTGGCCCTTGGGGACATGGAATAGGGGTGATTCTGGTGGTTGCTGGGTGATCTCGAAGGTCTCTTCCAGCCTTGATGACTCTGTGATTCTGTGATCAATAATGTAACAATTTTTAAGTTTTTCACCTTGTTTGTGGCTTTCACACCTCCCATGTATCCCAGTGTGGATCTTCTGTGTGTTAACAAATGGATATCTATTTCCATCTCCACAGAACATGTGGGAGTCGTGTGTGAAATGAATAGTGAGGACCTGAGGCACGTGGACCACAGAATGAGGAATCAGCTTTCAGGAGGAGTGGGGGAGATGCCCAGGAACCTCTTTCTTTTCTGTGTACAAACACACAATTTATTTTTTTTCCCATTGGATACTGAGCCCTTCAACGGTGACTCAACCCTTTATTTTGGGGCTGTTAGTCCTCCTCCAGCTTCTGAGGCTGGAGTTTTGTGCTGCAGCAGGCACATTTTTATCTGATGCTTCCTCTGGCAGGCAACAGGGAGCAGCAGCAGAGCGGGCATGGACACGGCCCTGGACTTCTGCTGTTTCCCTCTGAAGCCCAAGAGGGCAGTGAGTTTGTAAATCAGCTTTAATGGAGGAACCTGAAATGATCAGCAGCACCAAAGAGAAGTGGAAAAATCACTGTTTTGTCTAATGGCAGCCTGGTAGCCAGTGGGATTTACCTGCTCAGACACACAGCAATGGGAAGGTGCCCTGGATAGGGGTGTTGTAGGAATGCAACTCTCTTGGCACCTCTGTTAATGCTGGAATGAAAAAAAAAAGATACTGGTTTTAATGCTTTCTGTTGACTGGTGTGTAAGAAGAGCTATTGGGCTCCTCACATTTCTCATTCTTGTGTAAGCAAAGGGACCCCAAAGAGAGCTTCACCTGAGGGGCCCAGCCAAGCTTCTTGGAGGTTTGATAAGTGAGGGATTGGGAACAAAGACTCCTGCTGCTGCGTGGGCATCTAAACCTTCCAGGGCCTCAGACATCACCTCTGAAATAGAGACAGGGTGGACCTTTAGAATCACGGGGTGGGTCAGGTTGAAACCACAGTGGGTCACCTGGTGCCACCTCCCTGTCCCAGCAGGGCCATCCCAGGGCACATGGCACAGGATTGTGTCCAGGTGGGTCTGGAATATCCCCAGGGAGGAGACTCCAGCCCCTCTCTGATCTCCGCTCAGTGCTGGGTCACTGCCCAGCCAAGAAGTTCTCCCTCCTGTCCAGGTGGCACTTGCTGGGCATCAGTTGCTGCCCGTCCCTCTTGTGCCATGGCTGGGCCCCCCGAGCAGAGCCTGGTCCCTGCTCTGCCCCCTCCCTGCAGGCACTGCCACCCATGGGCAGGTGCCCTCTCAGTGTCTGCTCTGGAGGCTGCACAGCCCCAGCTCCCTCAGCCTTTGCTGCTCCCAGAGATGCTCCAGCCCCTTGGGCATCTCTGTCCCCTTCCGCTGGCCCCGCTGCAGGAGCTCCGTGTCCCTGCAGTGCTGAGGAGCCACAGCTGGACCCGGCACTGCAGCTGTGCCTGCCAGGGCTGGGCAGAGGGGCAGGAGCCCCTCCCTGACCCGCGGGGAATGCTCTGCCCGATGCCCCCCAAGATCCCATATAGTTACAGACAGAGAAATGTGGAATGACGCACCCTGGGAGTTATTTGTGCAGGTACCAAAGAAACTACAACCCTATTTCTGAGTCAGTTTTCAGTCTGAGCTCTGATCCATCCCAGCAGCTGATGGCCTGAGCTGCCCCAGGGCTGCCTCCGGGCGCACCACACCTCGGCTGTGGTAACGTGTTTATTATCTCTGTCTTCATACGCAGAGCCAGCTGTGCTTGCAACATCTGGCAAGCCATTAATAACAGCGATAAATGTCTCTTAGTTACAACCGATTTCAGCTTTCCTGGCCGACCTGAGCTTTGGAAAGGCGACCACATTGCTATTCATATGTAAATGAACCCCAAGCTCCTGTTGCGGGGCTGCTGCTGCTCAATGGGCAACCTCTTGCTTTTCATCTGTGTCCAGCCTTAACAAATTGCCGGCTTCGACCTCCCTTCTCTTTTCAATTACCTCGATTATTTGCTTTTAGACCGAGCATTAGCGCGGCTCGTCTCCCGGGGAAGGCTCCCCGGGGAATCAATGAGGAGCAGAACCTCCTCACCCACCCTGCTCCTCCTCTGGATGCTGTTCCAGCCTGCTGATGGTATTGGGGCCAGGCAAAAGGAATACCCGCAGCTAAAAACCGCGGCGGGGCGTTTGTAGGAGGCAGCAATAATTTGTGTTATCTCCTCAATGCTGGGGGAAAAACTGCTCTCGGTGCTGTTCGCAACCCCCTCCCTCTCCTTGGCAGGCTGAGCACATTTAATCCGTGGGGTTATCCCGGGAACATTCATTTAAATAAGGGTGGCCTGGAATCTCCTCTGGGAGAAGTCACAGCTCAGCCAGGAGTGGCAGGGTGACATTTCGGGCGCCGTGCCACGCTGTGCCATCAGATCCAGTGGTTTTTAAAGGACCTTTTTGACCTTTTGATTAAAAAGACTCGCAGCACTTGTTCTTCTCCACCTCCTCAGAAAGCTGTCACTGTTTGCCTTCCTTCTGTTCCGTTCTCTTCCTGCTTAAAATAAAATAAAACTGTTGGCCCCTGGTCAAGTGACTCGGAGCTGGAGAACAAGCCTGTTATCCATAGGAGGAAACACCTACACTGGGTCCCTACGTAAAGCTGGGAGCAGTGAACAAAGCAGGGCTCAAAGGTATGTCCGTGGCCTCTCTGACCTGGCAAGGCGTTTAACACCGGACCCTGTATTGGCCTCATACCCAGTTTTACCTGAATAAGTGCTTGGTTTATGTCAGACCCAAAGGCATGGGATGAACCTGCCCTGGGTACTTTGGATTCCTGATGTAGAACCCTAGAACCACAAATATCCTGAGCTGGGATCCCACCAAGGATCATCAAGGACCATCCGTGGCCCTGCCCAGGACACCCCACCAATCCCCCCTGTCCCTGTCCCCTTGTCCAAAGGCTCCTGGAGCTGTGGCAGCCTCGGGGCTGTGCCCACTGCCCTGGGGAGCCTGGGCAGTGCCCACCACCCTCTGGGGGCAGAGCCTTGTGCTGAGATGGCCCTGCCCCTGCCCTGGCACAGCTCCAGCCCTTCCTGGCTCCTGTCCCTGCTCACCAGAGGTGATGCTTTTGGCCAAGTGGCTGTTGCTGAGTTAGTCCTGATGCTTTTCCGTCAGGATTCAGAGGAGAAAGAATGTAAAAGCTGTCTCTGTAAAGCAGGAAACTCCAGGCCCCACTGTTTCACAGAATCCCAGAGCCACTGAAGTCGGAAAAGGCCTCCCAGCCCACGGAGTCCACCCTGATCCTGATGCCCACCTTGTCACTGGGTGCCACGGCCAGTTGTTCCTTGGACACCTCCAGGGGTGGGGACTCCACCACCTCTCTGGGCAGCCCATTTCCATCTCACACAGGTGAAGCTCTGCCAAACTCTCTGCTGTGGAGATATCTGGGTGCTGGTGAGAACTCCTGGGTCCTCTGTGCAAGGGCAGTGATGAACACAGAGGGGCTGCGTGGTGGGGGGACTCAGGAGGGGACAGTTTTCCACCAGTACCTGAAGGCTGAAGTGGAAGGTCTGCCCATAATGCACAAGGGGAGAACAGCAAGTAGGAAAAATAACCAGCAATGAAGCTGGTGAAGGGTCCAGAAAACATGTTCTTATGAGGAGGGGCTGAGTGGGCTGGGGGTATCTCTCTGGAGCAGAGGAGGCTCAGGGGGGACCTCCTTGCTCTGCACAACTCCCTGCCAGGAGGGTGCAGGGAGGGGGGTCGGTCTCTTCTGCCATGGCCCCAGGGAAAGGGGCAGAGGGAATGGCCTCCAGCTGCACCAGGGCAGGGGCAGAGCAGAGATGAAGAAGTAATATTTCCCTACAAGAGGATCANAGGGGGGACCTCCTTGCTCTGCACAACTCCCTGCCAGGAGGGTGCAGGGAGGGGGGTCGGTCTCTTCTGCCATGGCCCCAGGGAAAGGGGCAGAGGGAATGGCCTCCAGCTGCACCAGGGCAGGGGCAGAGCAGAGATGAAGAAGTAATATTTCCCTACAAGAGGATCAGGCTTTGGAATAAGTGTCCCAGGAAGGTGGTGGAGTAGCTTGTCCCTGGAAGCGTCCCAGTGTCTGGATGTGGTCCCTGGAGACATGGAATAGAGGCGATTGTGGTGGTGCTGGTGCTGGTGGGACTGGGTGATGCTGAGGGTCTCTTCCAACCTTGATGATTGTGGGATTCTGTGAACTCCTGCACTGGGCTGGGACTGCAAACATTCCCCGTCCTGGAAATGAAAGGCTGTTCTCTCAGTCCATGAACCCCACAGAGCCCCTTCATGACCCTTAAACAGGCTCAGAAACATCCAAGTCTCTTTTCTGCTCATTGTCTTTCTTAAAAGACTGAGAAGAAACTTTCAATTAATTTCATCATGGAAAACCAAAGGGAAACACAATTGAGGAAGGGCAGCCTTCTATTGGCGTCAATATTCCGATATTCTAAAGAGATAAAAAATTTACAGTCCTATTCCTACTCTGGAGACAGATAAAAAGGTCCCATTTTGGCTCTGGTGAGACCATCTCCGTGCCCTGAATCCCAAGTTTCCCACTGCAGTGGTGCTCTGGCAGGAACTGCTCTGAGCAGCCTTTGCTCCTGTGGGAGAGGTTTTACAGAACAAGACTCTTGTGCATCTTCCAGCTTGGGACCTTCAGGATCCTACCTAAATTTTTAAAAATTTACACAGTAGCAACCTGTCCACTAATTCTAATGGGCATGCTGATATTTCTCTTTAATAGATCCACTTGCCGCTAATTGCAAATTCCAAAGCAACTCCTTCCGTGGAAAAGGAGATGAGAAATATTGCAAGTGTTTGATTTTTCTCCTGACCCTTGCAAACATCAGGATGAAAGAAGTGTGATGATCTCTCTGCTGACAAGGGCTATTATTAGCCTTTGCTTACACTTCATAGTTCCTGCTCTGTGCGGAGCACTGGATTGTGTGGCAGTACTTTGGAATGGAAAAAGGGATGCTTTGGGAACGTTGTTGTAAAAGCAGGTTTTCAAAGAGGGCAAAGCCATTAGCAGGGTTTAATAGATGTGGGAGATAATAACGTGGTGTAAAGCAGCAAAGAAGACTTGGAGAGGTTGTGTGTCAAGATTCGGGGTTTTTATTTCTTTTCATTAGGCTTTCCATCCTCAATAACTTTCCTGTCTTAAATAAAAGTGATATACAGTTAATATCCAAGCTACCCTGGGATGCCTCTGAATGTAAAATCCAGTTTGGATGCTCTGTCATTTTTCTTTGCATTTTTTATAGTTCCTTCTGATTTTTAGAGCTTTCTATCTCAGGTTTTGGTTATAAAATAAGGTGGAAACCAATACCATGTAAATATGTTGTGTTCTCATGTATTTGTTTGGATTGTGTACTGTTCTCACATGGCTTCAAAGGAGCTGAAAAGGCCAACCAAGATGATCAGAGGGCTGGAACAGGGAGGAAAGGCTGGGAGAGCTGGGATTGTCCAGCCTGGAGAAGAGAAACTTTCAGGGGGACCTCATTGTGGCCTTCCAGGACCTGAAGGAGCCACAAGAAAGAAGGAGAGAGACTATTTCCAAGGGATGGAGGGACAGGACAAGGGGGAATGGCTTTGAACTGCCAGAGGGCAGGGATAGATGGGATATTGGGAAGGAATTGCTGGCTGGGAGGGTGGGCAGGTCCTGGCACAGGGTGCCCAGAGAAGCTGGGGCTGTCCCTGGATCCCTGGGAGTGTCCAAGGCCAGGTTGGATGGGGCTTGGAGCAACCTGGGCTGGTGGAAGGTGTCCCTGCCCATGGCAGGGGGTGGCACTGGATGATCTTTACGTTCCCTTCCAACCCAAACCATTCCATGACCCCATGAGCTGACAAGGTGCTGGTCTGGCTAAAGTAATTAATCAGCACAAGACCCTGAACTCTTCAAGTTATCAGACGTTAAACTCCCCTCACCAATAACAATCCAGCAACCACTGAGCTCCATCACTGGGGGGTAGAAAAGCAGAGTTTTGAAAGGCTCTTAAAATCTCTGGGTTGCAGAGGGTGTTAATCACGGAGGAAAGGCAAGTAGGAGCCGGTGAGAAATGGGGAAGCCACAGCAGAGACGTTGCTCTGCCTTTCCAAACTCAGTTTAGTCCCCGGACCCCTCCTAAACATCGTCTGTCAGGTTCAGCGCCAGCATTAAAGCAATGATTTTGAGACCACCAACATCCCCCCTGCTTTCCACAGTGGCATTTGGCAGCCCCTCCGAGCCTTTCAGAGGAGGCGCTTGGCAGCTTGACGTTGAGCACCACCAGCATCTGCACAAAGCTATAAATCAAGTCACCTTCCTACCACTTGTACTCTTCAAAGCCATCATTTTCCAGTAAAAAAAAGAAAAAAACCCAACACAACAAATTATCCTTTCCCTCATGCAAGATTTATCTGACTTTTTTTTTTTTCCTTCCACCCTAAATATTATTTTCCAGCCTGATGCCTCCCACTGAAGGCTCCGACAATAAGGATGCCCTTTGGACTGGAGTTAAACAGGGCATTGCAGCCAAGTGGATGCACAAAGCCCCCTTTCACACCGGGCTGGGGGACCAGGGGAGAAGAAGAAAAGACCTGAATAGAAAACAGCCAGAAATTAAAAACCTCCAAATCTCCCTGAAGAAAACTGAAAGGCACGGATTTTTGTTGAGATTTCTTCCTGAAGAAAACAGCGAAGAAAACCTGTGCTGCATTTTGTAGGGGTGAAAGGTAATGCACAGGAAGGGGGGACTGGGGCAAACACAAATCAATGTCTTCAGAGGAGCTCCTAAAAGGGAAACACGTGGTTTGTGCCATGCACAGAGTGAGAGTTCAGCTGCTGCATGTGAGTATATTCACAACTGCACTTGGCCATGTATCTTATGACCTGAAAATTTCCCCTCTAGGCTGAATATTCGCTCATGAGTTCCTTATTTTTCCTTCCCGTGTCTGATGTTTCCTTCTCTCATAGAATTTTGCATTTATTTGAGATTTTTTTTTTCCAAGCCATCCTAAATAAATTAAAACTTTCTTATTGCGAAATTGAAGTTTAATGTTTTCACATTGCTACAGTTTTGGTTTTTGACTGTGACTCTTTGTGCTTCAGTTCCATATTGCTACTTTTCCAGAATTTTCCTGGAAGTTTTGTGTTTTGAAGCCCATCCAGTGCTTTCCTTCTGCTGTAGCTTCCAGTGAAGTGAAGTGCAATTTTCGTGGCAATGCGAAGATTGTTCCTGGGAATAAATTGTTGTTAAACCGAAATACAATCCTGTCACTTCGAATCTTTTCTTTTATTACTTGAGTTGGAGGGAAGTCCTGGGAACAAGGAGGCAGCCCAGCTGTGGTTTCTCTTGTCTGAGGAAAATGTAGAGTTTCCACCACCTAGAAAACTGAGTTTTAGAGTGAATTTAATTATCACACTTTGTTCCCAGCAGTTTTCTGTCTGCAGAACAACAAGGCAGGCCCCTTTTCTTTATTCTCTATTTCTTTTTTGTTTTCTTTTTTTCTTTTCTACTTTTCTTTTCTTTTTTTTCTCTTTTCTTTTCTTTTCTTTTCTTTTCTTTTCTTTTCTTTTCTTTTCTTTTCTTTTCTTTTCTTTTCTTTTCTTTTCTTTTCTTTTCTTTTCTTTTCTCCTTCCTCTTTCCCTTCTCCTGCTTCCTCCCCTTCCTTTTCTTTTTCCTCCCCCTTCCTTTCCCTTTCCTTTTCCCTTTCCCTTTCCTTTTCCCTTTCCCTTTCCCTTTCCCTTTCCTTTTCCCTTTCGTTTTCCCCTCATCCTTCTATGCAGCTGAGCAAGAGATGGTCTGTTGTATGACATGGTTTTTATTCAGCAAGGAATTAAAGTTTTCCCAAAACTATGTAAGAAGGAGAGCAATTCTGGAGCAGAATTTGGCATTTTTTGCCCCCCTTCATTTTCTAGTTAAAAACATTGCGTGTTTTCTTGGCACTCCAGCAGGAAAACTTTAGATAAATATCTCTGGGACTTTCCCCCCCTTCCACTGTCCCTTGAAGAAATGAACAGGTCCTGGAGAGTTTGCTGCAAACATTCAATCTGTTGCATTGGAAATCTGGGCTCAGTTATCCAGCTGGGACTAATTACACCCATCCCATGACATCCTTGCCTTTCCCTGGTGGGATGTTCCCATGTCCTGCTGGATGGGGGCACCAGCCCGGCTCCTGAGCTTGATGTTTGGCTGATGTTTGTTAGAAACCTCTGGTTCTGGGCACTGGCACTGGCTGGGGCTCCAGGTCAGTGCCCTGCAGGGTCAGTGCCCTGCAGGGTCAGCCTCCCTCTCATGGTGTGTGCCGTGGTGTTGTGAAGGATCACGGAATTGTGGAATGGTTTGGGTCGGAAGGGACCTGAAAGCTCCCCCAGTGCCCCCCCCTGCCATGGCCAGGGACCCCTTCCCCCAGCCCAGGGTGCTCCAAGCCCCGTCCAACCTGGCCTTGGACACTCCCAGGGCTCCAGGGGCAGCCACAGCTTCTCTGCCCACCCTGTGCCAGGGCCTGCCCACCCTCCCAGGGAAGGATTCTTTCCCAATATCCCATCTATCCCTGCCCTCTGGCTGTTCAAAGCCATTCCCCCTTGTCCTGTCCCTCCATCCCTTGTCCCAAGTCCCTCCCCAGCTCTCCTGGAGCCCCTTTAGGCTCCGGAAAGGGCTTGAGGTCTCCTTGGATCCTTCTTTTCTCCTTCCCCTGTCCCAGTGTATCCCCATGGCAGAGCTGCTCCAGCCTCCTCTGGACTCCTTCCAGCAAGCCCACATGTCTCCTGTGTTGGGATGAGGGTTTTGGGAACCCTCTCCCACCGCTGTGGTGACCCAACAGAGGTCACCCAACCCAGCTTTCCTGGCAGGGATGGCCAAGTCACTCGGCGCTCACTGAAGCCCTTCCTGACAAGTGCCTTTTTATTTAAAGAATGATTTCTTTTGTTTTTTCCAAACTTTACCCTCGGGATGGTGTTTAGGAAAAACCCCAATCTTAAAGGATACCGGAACCTGGTGCTTACAGACTGTTAAAAGGAATCCCAAACCAGCCATTAATTGGTGGTAACCAGTGATTAAGAAAATCTTGCACAACTCACTGTCAAGTGGATTACTCAGGGCTCAGTCACACTTTGCTGCAATTCTGCTCTTCCCAATCTCGGGAAGATGTGAGAAGAATATTATCTTAATTCAAACCTGTTACTTTTTGGTTGCAGAACTTTATCAAAGCATCTTTACTTTTTTTCCCCCCTAGCATATAAACATCTGAAAAAAGTGGGGCACAAGTTAAGAAGACAAAAGGAATTAAGTTGATTTGCTCTGTTAACACAGATTTCTAAAATCTTTGGTTCTTTAAATGTTTCTTTTCCTGTTAATGGTTTAGGAAATAATGAAGTTGAGTCTGTTCTGAATACTGGACAAACTCCAACAAAATCTTTCACTTTGATTAAGTTATAAAGGATAAAGCCATTACATTGAGGCTTTTGCCCTCCTTGCATCTTGCTTTTGGAACCTTTAGGTTGGCTCTAGGGTCACGACAGAGAGGGAACTCCCCTTTTGTGTTGAGATTCTCACACAGCGGACGATTCCAGATGGTGAAAAACACCCCCAGCGTTCAAAGACCTATAGGCAGGGCAGTGAAAATCACTTTCTGGGATTATTTTTCCTGCTTTCACTTCCTGCCCAGCTCCCCAGTGTGGGGTGGGTTGCAGAAACCCAAATTCTCCCCACCTGCTGTCCCCATCCAGACTTTCATTCTTGTTTATTCTGTGAGCTGCCTTAGGTGGACAATCTCAAAAACTATCAGGGAAGGCTCCATAAGGTTTTGTTTCTGAGCATGGTTGGCTTGCAGCTGCAATGCCAAGTGCCCGAGAGGGATCCGGCCACCACCAAAACGCTCCTCCAATTCATAAAAACATGGGAACAGGAGAGAATCTACAAAGAGAGGTTGTATCTTCTACCCAGCTGCCTACAGAATCCAGGAAACTTTCTTTTTACTCTGTTTTATGCTGTGCTGGAGCTTGGCAGGCAGGTGGAACTCACTCAGGGCTGCTGCCAGCACGCACTTTTAGATAAACTGGAGCTTTCAAAAGTTGTAAATTAACAGGTCTAACAAAGCTGGTAGCCACAGATCCCATGGAAAACAGAAGGGCCTGAACCAACAGAGATGAAAAATCAAGTCAGAGAATCCCAGATTCATTTAGGTTGGAAAAGCCCTCCAAGGTCATGGAGCCCACCCTGTGCCCGATGCCCACCTTGTCACTGAGTGCCACGGCCAGTCCTGCCTTGGGCACCTCCAGGGCTGGGCACTCCAAACCTCCCTGGGCAGCCCCTTCCAAGGCCTGAACACCCTTTCCAGGCACAAATTCCTCCTAAATGCATATTTCTTCATTTTAATTGTCCCTCGGAGGTAATTGCTCGAGCACCTGAGGTCACACCTGCTGTCCTTGGAACCCAGAAGGTTCAGGTACAGGTGACAGAGCAAAACACCCCAAACAACCTCCAAGCAAGGGGAGGGCTCAAAAGAAATAAATATTTTAACACTTAAAATGCTTGAAGCTCTTGTTTCATTCGTGTCATTCCTTGACCCCAACTACAGCCTGGTAGAGGTTGCAGCTGCTCACCCACCACCCACCCACACACAACCCGTGAAATCCCAATGGGTGAGACATTTGCCAACTCCTCTTTGCAAAGCTGAACCTCCACCCGAGGCTCTTTGAAGACTCGCAGGTCCGGCTGGCCAGGGAACACTCTGTGTTTCCTGACAGCTCCCGCGGTCTTTGCGGCAGCTGCTGAGCATGTGAAGGTTTCATTCCACGCTGCAGGAAAAACCAGATCCCCAAGAATCCTTCCTACAAAGTGTCCTCCGTGGAAAACATCCCTTTTTGTTTTGGCAGGATGGAGTTTTTCCAGCTGGCTTCTGCAGTGCTGATGTGAAATCCCAGCTTAAAGCCTTAGAAACCTCTTTCCAGTGCTGGTTTCCCTCAGACTGGAAATCACCTTGCTGAGCCTTTTGTCTTACAGATTAAAATGCTTTCCTGGATTTTTTTTTTCCCCTTTTTTTCTGTCAAAACCATTCCAGCAGCTTTGGCTTCCCTGGGTGTCTGTTCCCTGCCCCTCTAGCAAATTATGTGTGAAAACAACATAAGATCCAGGCACCTAATGGGATGTAGGACCTTCCTCTGGCTCTCCTCACATCCATTTCCTTGGAGCATGAAAGCACCTCATGAAATACAGGGAGGGAATAAGGATTTTAGGTAAATGTAGAAAGCCCTGAAGTTCTGCACGTCTCCTGTGAGTTAGTGTGGCCCCTGGGAGCTTAAGGAGCAATCTGGGAGGTGAGAGGAGCAAGACAACTTCCCAACTGAGAGAAGAGTTTTCTCGTGCCCGTGCCTTTTCCATCTCACCTTCAATCAAGTTGTCACCCACGCCAAGCTGCTTTGCCTTTTCACATGAGAAGCACCACATTGTACCCGAGCTTTGAGAAACAACCAAGGCCTGCCCGAGACAGGAATATTGTCTTTGAGACAGAGCAGTGCTTGGAATATTGTCTTCCATCCAGGAATCTCCAGCTGTTGTGCCCTGCGCCAAGACTCAGCTAAGGGAAGGAATTTTGTGGGTAATCAGTCAGAACGCTGAGGTTTATCTGGGTTACCTTTGATAGGAGAAGGCACTAATGTGACCATTAAGCACAGAGCAGCCTATGATCTGTGAATCATTCTATATGGGCCCAGTGAGGGCACATCTGCTCCTCTTTGATGCTCTGGTCCCATGGTCTGCTTTCTCCAGGGCTGCAGGACCGGCTGCAACCTGGTCAGTGGACACCCGACAGGAGCCTCAGCAAAGACTGGGAGCTGGAGAGAAATCCCAGGAGTTTATTGGCACCACACTCATTTGTCAATTTAATTTGGTCTCAGGCGACTGCAGTGTGTGCAGCACATTGGGCGTGACAGAGAGCAGAAAATTTGTGCTGTTGGATGACACAGGAAGTACAAATTGGTCCCTTTTTGGGGGCACTGCTGCTCCCCCTGTGTCACATCTGTTCTTTCAATCCATCCAGTCCAGGACCTGCTGGCACCTGTCATCTCCCCAGTGACAACATTCACACAGAGTGACCCGTTCTCTCCTGGCAGATCTCCACATGGGAACGATCCCACTGTGCTGTGCTGCCTCCTCCATCTCTCCTAGTCCTTTTCCAATTTATTTTCTCCCCAAAATAGCCCCTTTTGTTTGCTCCTAGGGAAGATATAGCATCGGTGCTAAATAAAGCCTCTCCCAATTTGTTCTGTTTGGTCCTACCCTTCTGTGAAGGGGGGGAGGGAGATGGGGGGGGATGAATTAAAGGTTGTTTATTCCCTGAAATAGGCCAGAAGTATTTACTGATTTTTCTTGCTTGCACTGCAGCGACTCAGTGTATTGGGACAAAATGCTATTTGGAGTAATGAAAGGAATGGATACTTCAGTGACAGCATTGATTTTGGTCTAACACAGACTAATATCCAGGGCTGGCACGATGCAAATCCCAGCCAGGAGAGATTTTTTTTCACTCGCTGCAAAGGGGGGTTATTAAAAAGCAGCTCTCGGTGAGTGCATCACCAGATGGTGATGTGACTGTGCTTCTGTCTGTGCTCCACAGGGATCGTGGGGAAGGTGTGAACCCCCCCCCCTCCTCCTTCCCCTGCTCCTTCAGCACACGTTTCCCACTCAGAGGAGAGCAAGGGAAACCAGAGCAAAGCTCCCGCTTCGAACTTCAGGGTTGGATTCCAGTTCTGGCTCCAACTTGGGCAACGTTGGGTTTGTCTTTCACATTTAACCTGGAGGAGAGACGATTCCAAGGCAGAGGTCCCCCAGAGGAGAACACTCCCATCATTGGAAGTGTTTGGGATTAGGGGGCTTTGAGCAACCTGATCTAGTGGAAGTGTCCCTGTCCACGACAGCAGGACTGGATTATGTGAGCTTTGAAGGTCCTTTCCCATCCAAACCATTCTGATTCCCTTTCCTTTCCTTTGGATGCTGCTTGACAACATGTTACTCAGCCAAACCTCACCAGCCACGGTCAACACACCGTGTTTACTAAACTAAAGAAAACCCCTCCCCAGGCCCACGTGAAAGATTGTCCCAAAGGTGAGTTTAGTTTAGTGCCACCTTTGGGTGTGCAATTCAAGTCCCACTGAGACCCAAGGCAGTCACGACTCTGTTCTGTATTTCATGGAAGGAATTAAAAAGCCACAATGTTAACCAGGACAGCAGCAACCGTATAACCAGTCCTGACTCTTGACTTCCAGTTTCATATTCCAGGTATAAATCACAGAATCACAGAATATTTTGGCTTGGAAGGGACCTTTAAAGGTCATCTACTCCAACCTTCCCTGCAGTGAGCAGGGACATCTTCAGCTTGATCAGGTTGCTCTGAGTCCCATCCAGCCTGGCCTTGAATATTTCCAGGGATGGAGCATCCACAGCCTCTCTGGGAAACCTGGGTTGGTGTTTCACCACCCTCCTTGCAAACAATTTCTGCCTTACAACTAGTCTAAATCCAATATCTTTTGGTTTAAAACCATTACTCCCTGTCCAATTGCAACAGGCCCTACTAAAATGTTTGTCTTGGTATTTTTTGAGCCCCTTTTAAGTAGTGAAGGGCCACAATAAGGTCTCCCAGCTGAACAAACCCAGCTCTCTCAGCCCGTCTTTAAAGGAGACCCTAAAACACAACGATGCTCTTGGTGAGAGATTTTCCATTTTTGCCTCTCCAGAGAGAAGTAGGTACGTTTGGAACACCAGTGTTCCCTGAAATCTGGATAAGCCCCTGTGTTGGGGTTCTCTGGAGGACCGTGAGAGAAAGTGGAGGGGCTGAAACTCCCACGAATTTATAGGTACATTCACCCAAGCCTCAGAAATGTCCTGGGTTTAAGGGTGTTAGTGTAGAATTTCAAATTTCTGGTGGATTCAAGTTCAGGTCAAATCTCTATAACCCCTTTAAAGATACTTAACAGTCATTCAGGCTCTTACTAATAGGTTCACGTAAACACACACACACACACACAAAAAAAAGCCCCAAAAGAAAGTAGGACGGCAAAAGGAAACTATTCTGAGAGCAGGAGAGTGGAGCAATTAAAGAGATGCTTCATTTCTTCCTCGAGCTCCAGTTTTAGGGCTTCCTAAAGGAGCTTCAAATGAAAGGATGCGCCTCCTTTGTTTTAGAAAAACCAGCCTGAGTCCCCATCTATTGTGGCTTCCTCAGCGTTTAAAAAAAGCCTTTTCAAAACCCCAAATGAACTCGTGTCACGCCACGCTGCGGGACAGGTATTGTGAAGTTTTCGGACTCCCAGCCGCTGGTGCTTTTTAGGGGAATTCTCTCCTGTGCACGGGGAGGGGGTTCCAGCCCAGCTGGAGAGCCTTTGGCAAAGGGGAGGGTTGTGACGACTCCGCTGGGGCTGTGCCTGTCCCACTTCTCTGTAACCAGAGGCAGGTCTCGGCAGCCTCCTCCTCCTGCCTTCACAGAGGGTTTGCAAACTGCCAGGGAATGGGAAGCCCTGGAGAGGCAGCTGGGAGTGGGGAAAACTGGGTTTGGCTTGGAAGATCATCCAGTGCCAACCCCCCTGCCATGGGCAGGGACACCTCCCACCACCCCAGGTTGCTCCAAGCCCCGTCCAACCTGGCCTTGGACACTTCCAGGGATCCAGGGGCAGCCACAGCTTCTCTGCCCACCCTGTGCCAGGGCCTGCCCACCCTCTCAGGGAAGGATTTCTTCCCAATATCCCATCTATCCCTGCCCTCTGGCAGTTTGAAGCCATTCCCCTTGTCCTGTCCCTCCATCCCTTGGAAATAGTCTCTCTCCACCTTTCTTGTGGCTCCTTCAGGCACTGGAAGGCCACAGTGAGGTCCCTCTGAATCCTTCTCTTCTCCAGGCTGACAAAACAATTCAGTTCAGATGATCTATAAGGTCCCTTCCAACCCACTCTATGATCCTATGGTGACTCCACAACGTCCCTGGGCAGCGTGTCCCAGTGCTTGACCACTTTTTCCATCAAGAAATTTTTCCTGATATCCAGTTTAGCATTCAGAGGTAAAAACCAGCCATTGCTCAGTACCTCTTGGGGGGTGAAGGCTGATTGTGTCTCGCCTGGTGACACCAGGGGACTTTTGAACTGTGCTAAAAGGGGACTTTCAGCAGCTGTTCTCAGCCTTCCTTGGTGAGGTGCTGGCTCAGCTCCTTGGCACTGCCTCATATCCTGATCTCTGCCACCACGTGCTTCTGGTCCCTCTCCTTGCCTCGGGCTGCTCTGCACGGTTTCCACAAGCCATCCCTCCCGGACCACAGCTTTTTGGATCCCACAGCTCCATCCTTTGCTTGCCTTCCCCCACCTCTTTCCCTATGAAGGATGTGTTCCCTTCTTCTGCGTCCGGATCTTCCCGCATAATCTTCCACTGCCAAAAACTTCCCTGCACTGGGTGGTTTGCTCTCTTTCCCAGATGTTTATTTGCATCTATATGTACACCCCGGGGCTCCTCCCCCCATCCCCCTCCCACTGCTTTTTGTAAAAACATATAAATATTTGAAACAGAAAACCCGTGAATGTCATTTCCCCGCTTTTGTTATTTTTGAGAAGTATTTCAAATATTGCTGGGGGTGGTGGTGGGAGGGGGGAACAAAACCCTGCAGAACACACAACAGGATGGAGCCTTGTTATCGTGCATGGATGGAAAAGGACTGTATTACTCCAAAAGGAGTTCAGTGTTGTGTTCCGTCAGCATGCAGAGGGTTTGTCGGATATTTGATTAGGATTCCCTTGGGATCTATCCCACATCCAGCCCATTTGCTTCCTTACACACTGCCCGTGATGCCCTTCCTTGCCCCCTGGCATTGCCCTCAGCCTGAGCTGCTCCACCAGGATGGATCCATGGTGGGAGGGATGGCAAAGCCCATTCCAAGCAGCGGATGGTTCCTGCAGGGAAAAAAAAAGCCCTGCTTGGAATCAGAGGCCACTTCCCCCTTCTCTCCGAGTGCTTCCGAATGCGCTGGCAGGCACATCTCCTGCCTCAAGGGCTGAAAGCAGAGACAGGTGCAAGGAAGGATGAGCCGCACGGGCGAATTAGGAGCTGGTGGGTACACGTGGGTAAGAAAAGAAACGCCTCAGCAAAAAAAGGCTGGATTTCTATTCTTGGGCACTTGGGGCTTTTTTGTGTCTCCTCCGCTCTGAGATTGTGCTCAGATGTGTTTCTTTTTTGTTCATAATAGTGGCGACTTTCTGCTGGACTCGCATAGAAAGCAGAACGAGAAACGGGAAGAAATGCTGGAGCTGCCAGGCTCGGAGCCATAAAAGAAACCTAAACAAGAAAGGAGTGCCTTATTTTTAACATTTCCTGAAGTTCCACTCACATGGGAGGTAAGGTGACTCCACATCGCCTGCAGAAGGTAATTACATCTTCTAATAGATCAACTCGTATAATTGGGGTCAAACCCAGCCAAACAAACATGCTTACAGGCAGACACACTCTCTTTCAGTTTGGAAAGGGAGCGTAGGAGGAATACATTAGCAAAGTAATAACCTCTCTACAGGGGTAACTGAATGAAAAATACTTGCAAGTGTTATACAGAACCTTTGGTCTCTTCTGACCTTAAAAGCAGTAGAGAGAAAGTAGGAAAAAATTCCACCCTCCAGCAGAGAATAGTCTGTATTTCTTGCTGGTGGGAAGGTGTGGGTTTGTTGAGAAGGCTGAGAACAGCAGAGCATGACCTGCCCAGCACATGTGCTTTCGACTGGTCTTGTAAGAGAAGATCCCTCTTTCTTGCCCCTTGACCCCACTGGGGCTGCCCCCAGTCCCTGCCGGTGCCTCAGTGATGCAGATCTCTAAAATCACACACTTCTCTCCCTTTCCCCAAGCCAGTTTTGTTTGTTTTGCTTTTTTCCCCAGGATTGTTGGGGAGTTTCCTTTAATGGGAGAAAGTGGGTGTCTCTGAAATTGTTTTACTTCTGTGGTGTGACTCACATGAAGCCTTCTAACTGTGTTCTTTTCTCTGCTGTCCTTTTTACCAGTCCTCAGTCATCTGCTTGAAGTGCAGTAGTGGGAATATTTCACAGGTCTGTGAAGTACAAGAACACAGCCCGTGGAAATTGTTTTATGGGCGAAGAGGAGAGGGATGGGCTGACTTCTGCAGGCTCTTCACGTGCTGTGGCTCTTGCTTTTAGCAAAAGAGCTCCAGCTGTTCAAGCCTTAGTTTAGTCTTAGTGCTTCAATATCCACCCGGGGAATGAGATGGTTGGGCTTTGGTGTGCTTTGACCTGGTGATTTTTCTCCCATGAACTGTTGGCCGTCTGATGCCACGTGGAATTCTCCTTCTGTTCCCTGTGACATACTTGGCAGGAAAACATTGAAAGCCCAGGACATGCAGAGCAGATTCATGGCCAAATGTATCCTGAGTGGCTTTGGAACCTGATTTCAGACCACCCATGTCTACAGTGCAGAAATACATGTCACCAGAAGTACATCTACACCCTCTTGCTTTTCTTCTCTACTGCCTGCTTTGGTCTTATCTGAGCATGGATAACACACCCCAAATGTCTAATCAGGCTGGACCTGTGACCTGAGGCCAACTGGGGGAGGTTCAACTGGGCAAAGTCCTGCCCTTGGGTCACACCACTCTCCTGCAGCTCCAGGATGGGACAGAAGGGATGGGAAGGAAACGGAGCTGGGAAGAGGCTGGAGCAGCAGGAGGGGCTGAGGGAGCTGGAGGGGCTCAGCCTGGAGAAAAGGAGGCTCAGGGGGGACCTTCTGGCTCTGCAGCTCCCTGATGGATCCAGAGGAGGGCTGGGATCTGCTCCCAGGGAACAGGGACAGGAGGAGAGGGAATGGCCTCAGGCTGCAGCAGGAGAGATTTAGATTGGATATCAAGAAAAATTTCTTCACCTAAAGGGTTGTCAAGCATTGGAACAGATTGCCAGGGAGGTGATGGAATCGCCATCCCTGGAGGAACTTAAAAGAGCTACAGATGTGGCACTTGGGGACGTGGGTTAGCGATGGCCTTGGCAGTACCCAGGAATGGTTGGCCTTGATGACCTTAACGATCTCTTCCAACTTAAATGATTCTCTGATCAGAGTTTGGCGTCAAGAGGTCACTTGTTGAGATTTCAGCACCCTCTGGGGATGATTTGGCCCCTGTGATGGACAGCCATGTGCAGTCTCCTTTCCTTTGTCCAGGAGAGGTGGCTGTGCTTCCAAAGCACCCTGCTCTGGTGGGCACCCAAGGCTGTGCCTGATGGCAACTGGCTTTAATTCTACACAACGTAAGCAGAGTCATCTCCCTCCCTTCCACTCTATCTCGCCTCCTCAAATTGTGCAGGGGCTGCTGCAGGGGCCAACATGAGCCGAACAAGCTGCAGACTCACCACCCAAATTATTCTTATTATAGGGAGGAAAAAGACATTAAGAGGGAGGAGGCAAGAGGCTGCAAAACCCCGCATGATTTTAGTTAATGTAACCAACTATTTTTGAATATAATTGAAGCATTAAATGGACCTGGGTGTTAATTGAGAGAGGGATATTATTTGGTAATATAATTATCTACTGCCATTTCTCCTTTTTTTTTTTTTTTCCTGCTGTCACGCATTCAAGCCTGGCTCAATTATCTATTGTTCCACACAGTCTATTACTAAGGTCAGGCTCTGCAACACAGCACAGATTTCTGTCAGCTTTCCTTTGTCCTGCTGTGGTTCTGCAGCAAAGCTCGGGAGGAGTCGGTCAGTCATTCTGTCTGCCGAGCCACGGGCAAATGGTCGTCAAGAAAAACACTGGAAAACCACATCGAATAACAGGGATAAAACAAACACACTGCCTGTCTTCTGCTCAAGAGAGCACCGCTCCTGTTTGTGCGCCAGGGGAGACAGGACTTAGGGAAACAAGGAACCGTGTTGGCGTGTAATTAATTGCTCTTCCATAATTTATGTGCTCAGGCAGGTGGGAAGGCGGGCTTTGCCTGTACCTTCTCCGTGCACATTTTTCTTAATTTCTCTCATTTTCTCCCTGCCACATCCAGTAAAATGCTCTGCCTGAAGCTGACCCTCAGCACGGAAGATTTTCAGCCCGAGCACTTATTCCGATGGGAGTTAAAACAAGCTGAAAATGTTGCTGTGATGGGAATTATGAGGCAGCATTAACAACAGCTGATGCACCTGGGCGCTTCAATTAGGTTAATTTGGCCACATTTAAATCCACTCTGAAGGTGAATAGGTGTCCCTAAGTCTACCCTAAGAGGAAAACAGATTAGGGCTTAGGATAGGGAGCCCCGATATCTGCTCACCCCCAGATGAGCAGCAATGGCACGTTTTCTCCCTCTTTTAGCCTGAAGAAACGTGTGACAGCAGAGGGTAAAAAAATCAGGCTGTAAACACGACTCCAGAATCTGTGCTTGCTGTGAGAACAGGTCAGGAAATGCCAGGGTGAGGATTTGAGCCATCACAGCACCCTGAGGTGCCCGGAGCAGCCTCTGAGCAGGGCCAACAGCCCAGGAGAGGCTGCTGCAGGTGAGCAGAAATGCTGGAGACTGACAGTGGAGAATCCTCAGGGATTGTTCCGAGGACGATGCAGGTTGGGCTCAGTCCTCCTACCCCACCAGGATCCCACCTGATTTATACTCTGGCATGAATCAAAGCCCAAATGCTGATAATTAACATGAATTCTAATCTCTCCATCAATCTTAAAACTCAACTATTTCAAAATATGAGCGAATCTCCAAGTCAGAGGGGAAAATCCCAGTGCCATGTCTATGCTGGGCCCTGAAGCAAACTGATCCCAAACTTCCCTTCACGGCCCATGGAGCTGCCTTTGCCAGGGAATAGCAGAACATGGATTATTAAAATCCAGGTCTTCTGGAAATGGGATGAGCTCCTCTTCAGAGGGGAAAGGCACTGACTTTCTGAACAACACTTGCTGGAGTGTTTTATTTTTCAATTTATTCCGGGTGGGATTAACGTTCTAAAAACTGCTGTTCTAAGACTAATGAGTCCTATCTGGGCTGTGTGCAAAAAGCAGAAATCAGACCTTCAAAGATATCACCCACAGAGTGCTCGAATGAAGAGTCACACTGCGTTTATTCTCAAGGTGCCTACGGAAAACAAAGCCAGCAGATTAATGGGTAAGTTTGCCATTAGCTTTGCATTTCATTCTATTTACTGGTATGTTAATGGGTTTTGTCTGATAGGAATTATTTTGAAGTAAGACAATGATTGCTTTGATGTGCAAAGTGTGATTGATATGTAAATAGAGCCAATACGCAGGAAATGCGAGGAGAGGGATGAAGTGAAGAACTCCAAGTGATGGGCGATTGAATTAGAGAACAATCAGAAGACGTGAACTTTCTTTTCTCCTGCAGGAATGGGAGATGGAGATAATAAAGGTATTGTTGCATGTGCTGAATTAATGTTTCTAATTAGGGTGAATGGTCAGATGCTAGAAAATTCCTAATGTTGCTCCATACTGCTCCTTGCTATTTTCCTCTCAAAATAACTGCATTTAGTATGATAAAATCACTACAAATTTATTTGCCTTGCTGGCTTCCTTTGCTCCTTTGGGCCTCCCTGAGCTCCTTCTTTCTCCATCACTTTGAGCCTATAAACAGTATTTAATCAATGCGAGGTAACACCCAAGGCTTCATTAGTGTCACTTGGCTCTCCCAATGGTTGCTCTTTTGTAACGAAGCAGCTCAAATTAAATCACTTTTTCAAGGGATCTGGGCTGCTCCTGTGCTTCCAGCCTTCCCAGGCAGTGGGGTCTCATCCTGGGGAGGTATTTTCACTGCCCCACTTCGCTTTGGGGGTCCCCACAGGCCAAAGGACAGGCAGGTGGCAGAAAAAAAAAAGGAAAGTCTGGGAAGATGCAGAGCCGTTTGCTTTTCTTAGAAAAAGGGAGTTTTCCCTGTTTTACAAAGGAAAAGGGATAAAAAGGGACTGCATCCTCTTCAGAGATGCTGCAGCTCAGAGCATCAGGTGGCCTTTTGGTGACAGTTTGGTTTCAGTGGGTTGTTACTGAATATGGAGGGGTGTGCAGCTCTTGCTCCTGTTTTTAAAATCTTCTTCCCTTCCTGAGCTATCCTGCAGGAAAAGAGGAGCAGGGGCAAAGAGAGACCTTTGCCCCTTGTTTAGCAGCTTCACAGTCACAGAAATCTGTGCTGGTGCAAGAGCCAACGGAGCTGAGTCGAACTCCAGTTTGCTCTCCTGCAGGTCCTTCTGGTACCTGGGTGGAAGATTGTCCAAAGATGAAGGAAGAAAAGCTGGGAGGCCTCGAGAAGAACGTGCAGTGCAGATTCAGACTGAACAATTCCCTACTGTCAAGGAAGCAGGATTTTGAAACGCTCCACTTCGGATAAAACTGTACTTGGAAGCTTTATAGATGTTTGAATGTTCCTGGTCAGGAAAGGCTGCTCTGCTGACTTGATGGTTCTGCCATCAGTGGGCATTAATGGCTCTTATTTCACAGAATCACAGGATGGGTTGGGTTGGGAGGGACCTGAAAGCCCATCCAGTGCCAACCCCTGCCATGGGTAGGGACAACTTCCACCAGCCCAGGCTGCTCCAAGCCCCATCCAGCCTGGCCTTGGACACTCCCAGGGCTCCAGGGGCAGCCACAGCTTCTCTGGGCACCCTGTGCCAGGGCCTGCCCACCCTCCCAGGGAGGAATTCCTTCCCAATATCCCGTCCAACTTTGCCCTCTTTCAGTTTGAAGCCATTCCCTCCTGTCCTACCCCTAAATGCCCCTGTGAGAAGTCCCTCTCCAGCTTGCTTGTTGCTCCTTTTAGGTATTAGAAGCCTGCTACAGGGTCTCAGAGTTGCTTGGAGAGAAACGTCTCTCTCCTTCCACTCTGCTCTGCCTTTGTGCTGCAGTGAGGAAGTGCCAAGCGACCCAGAAAAATCTGCATTTTGTCATAATGAACCCAAATATCAAGTTAGAGGTGGAAAAAAAAAAAAAAGCCTTAACGCCTAAAGGCAACGTTCTACCTTCCCTCTGTGTACCCAGCACTAAAGTGCACGCCAAGACTAAGTTACTATTTCTTTAATGAGGTTTTGTTTCGTGCTGTTGTGACAGCTCATCATCATCGTGGTGGATTGTATGGTAGTTGAGGTATTTGTTTTGCTTGTTTCCAAGCTTAATTACAAGAGTTTTGTTCTCAAATGGTGCAGAGAAGTTTCTGTGCCAGCGTGACTCGCCCGTGTTTCATCTGCAGCGACAATTTCTGAAGTGTGTTCTTGTTTACCGACCCAACGATGCACTTTTGTTAAGAACAATGAGAACAAAGCTCGTGTGTGTGTTTGTGTGTAATGAAAACCCCCGCTGGCAGCACAACAAACAGGGCCCGGGGTGCTGTGGTTTGCTGCGAAGTTGTTTGCTTTTCACATGGAGTCGTTAAGGTCGGAAAAGACCTCCAAGGTCATTGAGTTCAACCTTTACACAGGACTCGTTTGAGGTATTTGCTTTGACCATCGAGTGAAAGGAGCTGAAGATGTGAAGGTGCCTCGTCCTGCTCTAAATGGGTGGGACCTCCTGGATGGGGCAGAGGGATGGGGCAGAAGGAAGAAATCTGTGAGGCTTCGAGGTCTTCAGCTCTACATGAGGAAAAAGTCATCTCTGCTCCTACAGAGACCTTCTCAGAGACGGGCAGGGCTGCACCCACCCCACCCCTGTGGGCTGTTTATCACCCAGCCAGCTCCGGGGGGCAGCTGAGATCACACCGCAGAAGTCATTTCCGTGCTGCTCAGATGGATGAGATCATGAGTGATGTCTGCAGAGCCCAAGGCAATTTGCTTGATATTCCATGACACAGAGAACAGCCTCGCTTTTGATCTCTTGGAGGAAAACGAGGAGGGAGAAAGGAGGGAACAAGGAGAGAATGTGAATAATTAAAGGCGGTTGACTAATGCCTTCCTGTCGTTTCAAACTGTTAAGGTCTGATAGAGCTCTTTAATTTCAAAGGCAAACTGAATTAAGTTTCCTATTTGTGGAGTGGAGCTTGGAAGCAACAAGACAACAGCCTGCGAGAGCAAAGTGACTGATTTCCTCCCAGGTCAGCACTTAGCACTCGCAGAGTTAAACGTTGCCTGCAGATTGTGCTTATAAATCTTTTTGGAGCCTCAATTCACTTGCGGTCCTGAAACAGAAGAATTGGAAGCCCTTTCATTGCACCAAACATTTCAGTCTTAGGACCCCCGAGGGGAAAAGAAGGTTTTCTTTCTGCAAGAAAGGCAGGATCTGCACAAGAGAGCTGCGACAGAGCACTTGGGACTGATTTTGCAGCTACACTCAGTCCTTGGTGAGGGTTTGCTTCCTCTCCAGGAATGGGGCATGGGATGGCAAAGGAGGGAACAAAACTTCAAGACATCTTCTGGCCTTCACCTGGAGTTCAGACCCTTGCTCTGTACTATTCCTTCCAACTCTTCTGTCATTCCCTGACTTGGAATGTAGAAATTGTATGAAGGATGTGAATGGACAAAACTGAGGGAAGGTAAAAGAGGAAAAATGAGTCCCTGGGGATAGATGTCAGACTTCTTCTTCAGCACAGGAAGGTTGTGGAGCTGCTGGAGAGTCCAGAGGAGGCACCAGGATGGGCAGAGGATGGAGCAGCTCTGCTGGGAGGAAAGGCTGGGAGAGCTGAGATTGTTCAGCCTGGAGAAGAGAAGCTTTGGGGGGACCTCACTGTGGCCTTGCAGGACCTGAAGGACCCGACAGGGAAGATGGAGAGAGACTATTTCCAAGGGCCTGGAGTGCCAGACAAGGAGAAACCGACAGTAGGGTCAGATGGGATTTTATGGAGAAATTCCTCCCTATGAGGGTGGGCAGGTTCTGGCACAGGGTGGTCAGAGAAGCTGTAGCTGCCCCTGGATCCCTGGAAGTGTCCAAGGCCAGGTTGGATGGGGCTTGGAGCAACCTGGGCTGGTGGAAGGTGTCCCTGCCCATGGCAGGTGACAGGACGGAATGATCTTTACATTCCCTTCCAACCCAAACCATTCCATGATTTTTCCCTCTGAACCTCTCCCGGGCTGTAACAGGTCATTCAAACTGCTCCAAAGAACTGCTCTGAGGTGCTCCAAGAGCTGGATGGTTCTGCAAATATCCCTATTCCAACATCCCTTGGACAGCAGAGGAATAACTTCCATGGCCAGGAGATTATTGCCCCGCACTGGTAAGCCAAACAAATGTGTCTGGAGTCACTCAGTGGACAATCCTGTTTACCTTTTCAATCTGCTTGAAAAATTGATAATATCCTCCTGGCTTTAGCTCTTGGGTTTATTTCTGCTCCCCGAAGGACTCGTGAGACTCTGAGCAAGCTGCCCTGGTCTGGCACTGAGATGATAATGCAAAGAATGATCCAACCATCCTCTTCTAGTCTAAGAATCTTCCTGATCCTCTAAAACTTGGAGAATCCAGAAGAGGGCGCTTCTCTTCTGATGATGGGAAGGATGGTCTTCCATCGTTTATTGGGGATCAGTAAAAGGAGGAAGAGGCCTTTTAGGCTCAAAGTTGCCTGAGAGCATGTCTGATGGCACAGGAACAGGGCAGTTTCCTATTGGAGAAGTTTAACTTTCCTTGGACAAGAGCAGTACTTCCCAAACAGCCGATTAGCCCAGAAATCAGCACCTTTTCCTTTGGCCCAGCCCTTTGGGGTTTTTTTTTGCCTCATTGAACAAAACCTTCCTTCAAGTTCGGACGCTGAAGGAAAGACTTTGGGGCAGCTGATGTTGTGCCAACTTACCGAGCTGTCACATGGACCTCAGGCTAAGCTTGTGAGCACAGAAATCAGACCTTCCCCCTCTCATTCATGAAATGTGCCTCTTGCTTGGAAGCAACAGCTTTAACATCAAGTGGTGAATGTGAAGGACGGGGGATTCCAGCCTGGAATTGCAGCATGACTGAAATGTGACGGTGGCTGCAAAAAGCCCTCCTCTTGTGTGTCAAAAGGGGAACATTTAAGGAATTGGTGCTGCCCCCCAGCCCCGTGTCGGCTCCTTTCCCCCCGGCAACTCTGCAATGTTGGGGGAACGGAATCCCCAGCCACGTCCTGGTTCAATGCGTGTCGCCCAAGGAATGTCACATCATGTTCTCCTCCCCGAAACGCTCGGAGTTACAAAGAAGTTCTGACGTGTTTTCACATGAAAGAAGCCAACCCTAACGACTGACTGACGAAGGATTCAGCCAGCGGGTGCAGAACTCTTACAGGACTTTTTATTTTATTTTTTTTTAAAGGCTCTTTGGAACAAGGCTACTGGGAAAATGGCACGCAGGGGTCTTCCCTGGCTCGTGGTGCAGACTCACAGCAGCTGCTGTATCTCCTTCTGCGTTATTTAGGTAACCTCTCAGCACAAATCTTTCCTCGGGAGCCTCTTCCTTTGCATGGAGGGGGGAAAAGTTGTGTGTTAATTGGAACAGAAATCTTCCCTCGCTGTGATACAAAGCCCGTCACGCAGCACGTGGTGCACGGCCTTTGCAAAAGCTCTGAGAAACCCAAAGGCTTTTAACAGAAGTATTTTAAAGAGGTTTTTCAGAGAGCATTCTAAGATTACATCCCATTTTCAGTACCACTAGAAGATGACACGTTGTGAAGATCCCGTGGGCTGAGTGCACTACACTCCACAGGCTCTCCTTGTTCCACCACGACATTCCCATTTCCCACAAGGGCTGGGATTTCCCTCATGGGCTTCCCTTCCACTCTGACTGGTCTACAGCCGACCACTGGCTCCGCATACTGGTTTGGACTGGGACAGAGGTAATTTTCTTCTTAGCAGCTCGTGAGGTGCCTGTGTTTGGGATTTGGGATTAACACAGGGACATTTCAGCTGCTCCTGAACAGCAATAAGGTTTGTATTTTGAATACTTCCGAGGCCCTTAGGAGCAAACTTCATATTTAAAAGCCTTTGGAGGCAGCTTACTAAAAGATATCATTTTCCCTCAACGATATATTATATACAGCTACTTGATTTTTAATTTTTCTAAACATTTTTTCCCATTTTCCCACATGCAGCTTCTTTTTCTGTCACAATAAAGTAGTGACTGGACAACCCTGAATGTCCTACCTGAGAAGCTGGGTTTTTTTTTTTGTTTGTTTGCTCACACTTTTCAAAATCTTCAGGGGCTTGATTTGGAAGGATAAGATGATTTTTAAAAGCTGTAAGGGTCACAGAGACTAAAGCAAACCTAGGATTAGCCAGCTTGGATGTCGTTCTCAGTAGGCACTGGAAGCAGAGGGTCTTCTCCAGAGCTCCCTAATCCAGATTTCCAAGAGGGACACTTCAACCAACCTATGCAGAAGCCTTGGAGCTCAAAGACAGAGCCCTGGAACTTAGGTGGTGTCACTGCTTATTTTGATGTCTCACAAAACACCCCCTGGACTACGTTAAGCCAAGGAAACCAGTTCACAAACGTCAAAAAAAAGGCTAAAATTGAATTGCTTGGTAAGAAACACGGGTGGATTTCCCAACCAGCCAGTGCTGCAGGAAAGTTTTCGACTTGTCCGTATTTTATAGAGGCAGGAAAATGGGAAGAATCGATTCTTGTAGAGGAATGAGGTGCCCGAGGGGCTACAGATTCAATTCCCATTTTCTGGCCCTGGTACGAAGCTGGGTAAGAGTTTGCTCATTTCCTGGAGCAATTCCCAATGACTGATCTCCAGCCTGAGCTCCCAGGTGCCCATTGCAGTAGTTGTAGGAGAGAAGGAGAATATTTCAGACCAAACCACAGCCTGGAAAACCACAAGGACTAGGAGTGGAAGGAAGAGGGAATGAATATATGCACAGGCATGTTTTAGCTCTAAAATGCAGATTCATAATAAAAGTGCCTTCTGGATGACACAATCCAAATGACATTTAATGAGAGATGGGACATTTTCAAGTGGAAGGCTTGGAAAGGAGCTCAGCGACCATTACGAAAACAAGACACCAAATCCCACCCCTGCAAATTACTGCTCTGCATCCAAGTATCACATGACACTAAAAATAAATGAAGATTAACTACTTCCCAAAGGATAATTGCATTTTGGAAGGTGAACAAAGGAAGGAAGAAATCTAATGGTTATAGGACATAGTTTGGGGTTTTATGACTTGGTTTTGTGTTTTTTGGGTTTTTTTTAACCAGCAGGAAAGGAGAGAGAAAGTGTCACAAAAGTTACACAAAACATGAGGGTTGCATTTTGTTTCTAAGGACTGAATCATTCTCAGGGTTTCAGTAACAACCATCACATAAAGACTCCCAGGGGTCTGAAGTCTTCTTAATATCTCTTGTCAGGGAAATCTAGGGAAATTTGCCATTGTGGTTTTTTTTTTTTTCCTGGCTGTTTCTTGAGAGGGAGTGATTTTCAGGTTTTTGTTTCTAGCTCTGTGTTATCCAGCTGGGGAAAATTCAGGTATATCTCTCCATGTATATCCATACTGCTATCCATTTCCTTGTGTGCACTTTTCCTGGTAAAAACCAGGTACAAGGTGCTGTTGATTCAGCATTTTGGAACTCTGTGATCAAATAAAATGCCACATATTAATACCAATGGCAAACAAGAGCACATGCTGTGTTTTCTGTCCATTCTTCTCGGATCAGCAGGTTCTTTGGGACATTCGGTGCTGTGGCTCAGAGTTCAGATTTATTTGCTTTTTGTGGCCACCCATCCCACTGCTGGAGCCGCTCTGCCAAACATGAGGTGCTTCGGGGACCAGGAAGATTTGGATGTCTTCTTGCCTGTGCCTTGGTGCTGCTGTGGTGCTTCTGGAGACTGATATGAACCAGCTACCAAAAAACCCAACTCCATCCAGAAGAAATAAACCCTCTGCTTTCCCCCCTGGAATTTTTCTTGCTGCGAGCTGGCACTGACAGACAACCCCTGGCTTTGAAAACGCCGTGTTGTTCAAGCAGTGGGAAATAAGGGAGGTTACTAGTCTGGTTGTATCCATGTTCTCGAGAGGGAAAAAGAGGAATTCTGAATATTCCCAACATCCAGTTGTCAGTGAGTGCCAGCTGCCCCGAGCTGTATTGTCTGCATCCCCAGCCTTAGTGCTATTTCTGTGTTGCCTTCGAGCTCCTGGCTGTCTGCAAAGGGATTCACAAAGCACTAAAAACCCCCTCCCTGTACCGAAGAAGTCTTTGGAAATTCAGTGCAAGAATCCCCGCAGGGCATTTCCCACTGAAGGCAGTTTCTGGAGCAGCTCCCTCTGCCTTTGCTGCTCCCCGGTGAGCTCATGGCACTTTGGCACATCCCTCGAGGGCCTTTCTGAGCACCAACATGGAGTTCAGGAGACCTGCCAGGCCTGGGAGGTGCCTTGGACTCTCCGTGCCTGGAAGATGGTTGTTGCATGTCATGCTGGGGAATGGTGAATGCCCTTTGCCTTTCCCCCTCTGCCACAGAGCTCCATGGCAGGTAAGTGTGGAAACCTTCCTGGCTGGAATATTTCACAGAATCATGGAATGGTTTGGGTTGGGAGGGACCTTAAAGCTCACCCAGTGCCACCCCTTGCCATGGGCAGGGACACCTTCCACCAGCCCAGGTTGCTCCAAGCCCCGTCCAACCTTGGGCACTTCCAAGGATGGGGCAGCCACAGCTTCTATGAGAATTTGAGCTGAGCACGCCCACAACCAAGGGAAGAGTCGATGTGCACGCACTAATCAGGAAAAGTCCAATTAAGCCTCTGAACTGTGCATTTACTGGGGTTTTCCAGAGGCCAAATGGACACCGGGCTGTTTGCAATCCAGCACAGGGCTGAGCTGTAGCACCTGGCCAGCCAGATGTGGGACCAAAAAAAAGCAGCTTTCCCTGCCAACCCGAAAAAAAATCATTTTCTACTGGGTAATACACATGGAGAAGGCTCTGTTTCAATAGGCATAGTTCAATCCCACCAGCTCCCTACTCCTACTCAGTCTTCCCAAACGAGATGAAGGTAAAACTGCAGCACAATCCTTACGTGTGAGCGGAATTACAGGATTAGGATGAGGTGATTAGTGCGTACACGAGACAGGGTTTCCTCTCGGGCTAACCGGAATATTTGCATTATTTGAGGAGCAATGAGCACTGGAGGCAGCCCGGGGTATTTCTCTTAACAACCTGAGTTACATTTGCACCGTGACACATCCCAGAACCCAGGATATCTGTTCCCCACATTCCCACGGGCACCTTTTGGGATCTCCAGCGAGTCCTGGCAGTGGGTATTTTTGTTTCCTGGCACGCATCCCTCAAAAGCAGGGGCTTTGGATGCCATTGCCCCCTTCAAACACACTCGTTGCTGTGTTCAAAGCACAGCCCAGCTCAGGGTTTTTGTGAATACCAGCCCACCTTTGCACCTCTGGGACTGACACAGCCTCACCCTGCAGCCCTTTGGAAAGGGAAACCTGGTATTTTAGAGGAGCTGAAATGACGTGGCGGCGCCTTCGGACAACAACAGAATTAAATAAATTGAATTCTCATTGCCAAATCTTCTTGGTAAATTGGCTATTTGCTTTCCGCCCTCTGACAGCTAAAAAGTATCATTAAACCCAAGCAAATACAAATGGTAAGTAATAGGAAGAGCTTTTCAGAACCCAGAGTTAAAGCTGGAAATAATTCCATCCTTAATCCACTCTGGGGTGCCCTGCGGCAACTTTGGTTGTGATTTCAGAAGTCTAATAGCCTGTTTACATCCTCCTTGGATAGCAGGATGGACTGGCCTGGGCATACTTTCCCTGGAACATGGATTTGAGCTTCTCACTGCACTCCTAGTTGGCTTTTAGAGATGCCCTCATTTATTACCCCATTATTGCTAAACATTTCCTCACCGTGTAAATGGTAAGTGGAAAGGCAAGTTCAGGTTGCTTACAGAATACACAATTTTGTGCGTTGCATTGATTATTTTACCCTTGCACAGTCGAGCAAAACCTGAGGTGTTATCAGAAGGTGTTTGACAACTTGAGGTGTTATTCAAACTGCAGGCTCTCTAGTCTTCTATTTCTGTATTTATGTCTCTTTCTATTTTTGGCTTTAATCACTGAATTCCTCAGCTTGGGAAACTTTCACTCATAGCAATAACTAGAAAATGTGCACAAAATACATGGCTATAGTGTTGGATTGATTTTCAGGTAAAATACGTGGATACAGAGTTGGATTGATTTTCAGGTAAAATACACGGGTACAGAGTCGCACTGATTTTCAGATATGTGGAAGGCATTTGGTCACTGAACCCCCCCTTAAATATTTGTAAACATTCTTCTTGAAAATGTCTATATAATACCAGCTGTGTGGTAAAGTTCTTTAAAGATAGATGAGTATTTTTACCCCTTCTTATACCTTTGGAAATGGCCTAAGCGGGAGTGGTTTTGGGGCACTGGCGATGAGGTGGCAGAACAAAACAGATACCAAGTTCTGATCCCTTGTGAGAGCTTGTGATTTATTTATTTTTTTCAGCATTGATAGCCCAGCTGAAAATAATATGTACGGACTGGGACTGCTGCAGTGATCAATTGGC
Organism: Grallaria varia; assembly: GCA_013396735.1. NCBI lineage: Eukaryota > Metazoa > Chordata > Aves > Passeriformes > Formicariidae > Grallaria > Grallaria varia. Next base: position 190,582 of record VWZG01000225.1, read on the forward strand.
TGACCTCTCCAAAGCTGGGCAGCAGCTGCTCCATAAAATGCTGGTCAATAGCTGGGAGGGCTTTAGACAGTCCCTGACCACACTGCCCAGATTTTCATTTTCTCCTCCTAATTGGTGGAACTGGTTTGTAATCAGCTGGAGAACTGGTGAAGGGAAGGTTAGAAGCCTTTGATAAACCCTGGAAGCAGACAGGAATTTCTCCCAGGTTTGCTGACTGCCTGTCACTGCAGTCCTGCTTGGGATTGGCAGCCGATGGGAAGGGAATAATTTCCCTGGATCTGTAACTGCGGTGTGAAACAGGCAGAGAGGCTGAAATGTCTGCAAAAATAATGGAATGGTTTGGGTTGGAAGGGATCTCAAAGATCATCCCATTCCAGCCCCTGCCATGGGCAAGGATACCTCCCACTAACCCAGGTTGCTCCAACCTGGCCTTGGACACTCCCAGGGGTCCAGGAGCAGCCACAGCTTCTCTGCCCACCCTGTGCCAGGGCCTGCCCACCCTCCCAGGACAGAATTCCTTCCCAATATCCCATCTAACCCCACTCTCTGGCAGTTTGAAGCCTTGCCCCTTTGTCCTGTCCCTCCATCCCTTGGAAATAGTCTCTCTCTACATCCTCCCCGAAAGGTCCCTTCAGGTACTGAAGCAATTTAATAATCAATAAATACCATAAGCAATAAACCCCCAGTCCTTTACTGCTGAATTATCTCTTGCCCCGAGCTGCACAAGCGATTTGACTTTCTCTGATCTTGTGCCCCAGGGCAGGGGCCGTATTTTGAATTTCTGTGGAGCACAGAGAACGCGCCACGTTTCCCTGGACAGCTTTCCCAACAAGGGACTCTCCTGCTTGGATTCCTGTCAAAATTGTGGGATTGGGAACTGCTCTTGGGGTGGAGCTTACTTGAAAGCAAAGGTGCGTTCCTTGAGCCACGGTGGAGGTGTCTTGGCTAAGATTTCTGGTCCAGCTGTGAGGGCATCTCTAAGCCTGGTCTGGAAGGGAGTTATGTGGGTGGATGATCCCAGGAAAGGATTTGGAGGGCACGGGATGCCAATGGATCAATGAAGAGAGGGATGTGCTTTCCCACGAGGATGCACAAAACGCTGCAGGCTGAGCTGCCTTTACTGCCACCGAGAGGGGCTAAGCACTGGCACTGCTTAGTCCAGACTAACCACTTGAGTAATTATCAGCTTCTTAATCAATGACGGGGGATACAACGGAGCCTGAATTGTCATGGAGAGCTCTGATTATTCCCCCTAAAATGCCATGCTGTGACCTGCAGTGCTTGGAGGGCTCTGCCAGGCTGCAGAGCCCCTGAGGATGAGGAGAGCAACTTTTGGGAGCATCCACAGCTTTCCCACCCTCTGGCTGACTCGTCACTGGATCAGGCAGATTTTGTGCCTGCTCTCATCTTCCAGGCTGTTGATTTTTTCCCCTGTGAGCCAGGTCTAAACCAGCTGGTCTAAAACTAGCAGGGGATGCCAGCAGAAGTTACGGCCACAGCAGGGACCGCACTGCAGATGATAATCCTGAGGCTCCAGTTCAGCTGCAAAGTGAAATGATCCACCCACACCATGATTAGGGCCTTAACGTCTGTCCTGGAATATTGGAAAGAGAAATTCCTATGCTGGTCAACCAGATAAAAATTGTGTTGATGCTTTCTTTGCTAATTTCTGAAAACCAGAAGTGTTACATGAGCTCCGTTTCTCCAGAAAGGAAGTCCTTCCATCCAGGAGAACTAATTTCACATGAAAGTTTAGTAGTTATATGAACAATCACAAACAGAGAGAGAGGGTAAATAAGGGTGCAGGTTAGAAGGAGCAAGGGTAAATAGATAGCCGTACTAAGAATGGTTTGGGTGGGAAGGGGCCTTAAAGATCATCCAGTTCCAGAAAGCCTGGAGTGCCTGCAAAAATCATAGAATAGTTTGGATTGAAAGGGATCTCAAAGATCATCTCCTTCCACCCCCAGCCATGGGCAGGGACACCTTCCTCTAGCCCAGGTTACTCAGAGCCCCATCCAGCCTGGCTTTATCTGTCTCAATTCCCTCCATCCACTTCTACAGCAACTGATGATTGTTATTTTATTTTTCTAGGGGGAGAGTCAGTTTTCAAATATTATTCATAGAATTAAAAAATAGCTCTGGTTGAAAGTGACCTCAAAAGACCATCTGGTCCAACCTTTTGTGGGGAAGGGAACCCAACAAGATTATCTGTTACCTTCTCCAGTCACATCTGGAAAATCTCCAGCAATGGGGACCCTGCCATGTCCCTGGGGATGTTATTCCAGGGAATGATTCTTCATGCTGTAAAAAATTTTCTTTCTTTTAGGTCAAAAAATGATGTTGAAATTTTTGAATTCTCTTTTTGTGTTCAACAATCAATGCAACAAGGTGCTCAAGAGCCTCTTGCAGCAGGAACATGGACATCTGCCTGTTTGGCTGGGAGAGCTGTTAGTTCTAAGCCTCTGTGTTCCACTGTTTTATTAGGGATGTAGCAATTAGTCTAAATCAGGTGTCACAGTTTAAAACAACGACAAAATCATGATGGATGAAATATTGTTAAGCATCTCACAAACCGGTGGATTTATGGTCTGCTCCCGAGGGTTTGTTAGAGCTTTGGCATGAGAGCTGGAATGCCAAGATCCAGCCTGCACTTGGCTATCGTAGCCTCGAGAAAAATACAAATGCATTTTCAAAGGAGAACATCAGGCTCTCAGAGCCATTACGGTTGTAATGGGAAATGTTACGGTGCTCAGTTTGTTCATGTTGTTTGTTTGCACAAACCTCGTGACGTGTTTCAGTTTGCTTCATTTTTTTGTTTGCATAATGGATTAGTAGGAACATTCCTCCCCCCCACCACCCTTTTTTTCTTGTGTTCCCTTTTCCTGGTGGTACCTCCTCCCTGTGGTACCTCCTCCCTGTGGTACCTCCTCCCTGTGTGCATCAAGTGCTGCTCCGGACTTGCCCTGAACTTGCTTGGTTTGTAGGCAGGACTGAAATAGTCCCTGGGCAGGGTCTGGAGCAAAGACTCCCACGTGCTTCAACCTCTGCTGCACCCGGGGAACCCCACTGCTCCAAACCATTGTTGGGATTGTAGTGTTGGAGACACTGTTTTTGTCTTGGATGGGATATTTTGGCCTTCCAGGGATGTAAGGAGATTTAGCTCTACTGAGGAATAGTAGAGGGAGCCATTCCAATGAGGATGTGCTCTGATATTTTTTTCATTAATTTTTATTTTATTTTCTGTTGATTCGTTCCCAGATTATAACCCTGACCCTGTAATATGCGATAGAATGGATTTTGACCTATTGCTGTACTGACTTCTTCATCAGTGACTGCCACAGCTGGCACTGCGAACCTGCTCCTGAGCTCCAAACCCAAACTCCCCATGGAAAGAGTGGGACAAAAGAGGCTTTTGATAGACCTGGGAGTTCCTTGTTTTAAGGTCTTGCAACCCCTTTGATTTAAGAAGAACCTTTTATTTGCTGTGTTATTTTTTGCTGAAGAGAATGTTTATTTTTTGCTTCTGTCTGGGGTTTATTTTAAGGGAGTTCTGTATTTATTTTTTTTTTAAGAAGTCTAGGTTTGTGCTTTCTGCTGACGTCAACAGCACTGTCACCAGGATATTCCTTTGGAAAACCTGCCATCCTTGGCATGGGAGAACAGAGGATTCTCTTGGCCCTTTCACCTCTGATCTTGTCTGTGGCAGGATGAGGCATTCTCAGCAAGGGACCAAAGGACAAGACACAGGAGAGCAGAAGCTGAGACATCCATGCCAAGCTCTGCGAGGTGGTGGGAGATGCGACCACCTCCTGCGCGGAAAGCACTGGGAGAGGACAAGGGGTGATGATTCAGTTTGTGTGTTCCAGCCGAGGGCAAAATGCCACACCAGCCAACTGTAATTTCTGTGCCTGTCCTTAGGAAATGGTGTGGGCACGCCACGGAACTCTGAGAGCTTCCTCAGTGCAGGAGCTGCAGAGGGAACACAGACAGATGGAAAGCCACGGGAGAGGACTTGTTTTTCCTCAGGAGCTCAGTTGTTGGAGCCCTGGGGCCACCATTCCCAGCTACCCTGCGAGATGAGTAATGGCACCCTGGGAGGCGTGATGGGAAGGAAGGAGCTTGTTCACCTTGTTTGTCTCTGGGAAGTGTCGTGGTGGGATTTTTTCAGCTGAGTGAAACATATGGGAGCAGAACTTCCCACGAGCCAGTGCCCTGGGCTTTTCCAGCTGCTGGATCCTGGAGCTGGGCTTGTTGGCACTGCTGGGAAATCCTGGCAGTCCCTGAATGCCAAAACTGAGCTGGTAGAGCAGCTTGGAGAGTGAACCTGCAGGGAGGGATGTGGAGAGGGAATAATCGACTGCTCTGTAACCTGTGCTTGAGGGAACCAGGACCTGCAGGAGCAGGGGGGATATCATAGAATTTGAGAATGGTTTGGGTTGGAAGGGGACGTAAAGATCATTCAATTCCAACACCCTGCCATGGGCAGGGACACATTCCATTAGACCAGGTTGATCAGAGCCCCATCAAGCCTGGCCTTGGACACTTCCAGGGATCCAGGGGCAGCCACAGCTTCTCTGCCCACCCTGTGCCAGGGCCTGCCCACCCTCCCAGCCAAGAATTCCTTCCCAATATCCAACCTAACCCTACTCTCTTTCAGTTTGAAGCCATTTCCCTTTGTCCTGTCACTCCAGGCCCTTAAAAAACAGTCTCTCTCCATCTTTCTTGTGGCTCCTTCAGGTCCTGCAAGGCCACAATTGGGTCCCCCCAAAGCTTCTCTTCTCCAGCTGATCAATCCCAGCTCTCCCAGCCTTTCCTCCCAGCAGAGCTGCTCCATCCTCTGCCCATCCTGGTGCCTCCTCTTGGACTCTCCAGCAGCTCCGTGTCCTTGCTGTGCTGGTCCCCAGGGCTGGAGGCAGCTCTGTAGGTGGGGTTTCACCTGAGCTGGGGGGGGCAGAGGGGCCTGATCCCCCCCAACCTGCTGCCCACGCTGTGGGACCAGCCCAGGGCATGGGAGGGTCTGGGCTGGGCCATGTCCAGCCTCTCCCCCACCAGCACTCCCAGGTCCTTCTCCCAGGGCTGCTCTTGGTCTCCATATGGGATGGATAGGATGAGGTGTGCTGGGAATCCTGTCAGGGGGAGCTCACAAGGCATCGTTCTCAACTGCTCCTGCCTTTATCCTCTGTGTTTGCATTTGCATAAGCACTAAGTCAGAACAGAAGTCGAAAATCTCCCAGACTGCAGCGACTTGAAGTGCTGCCTGTACAACTTTGCTGAAATATGCATGAAACGAGTTTCAGCTGATACATTATGAATGTTGGTAATGTCACGTCTCCAGCAACCTCCGAGATACATCAGGAACACGAATATTTAGGGCTGGGATCTGCTCCCAGGGAACAGGGATAGGAGGAGAGGGAACGACCTCAGGCTGGGCCAGAGCAGGGGCAGGTGGGACATGGGGAGGACTTTGTGCCTGGAAAGGGTGGGGAGGCCTTGGCAGGGGCTGCCCAGGGAGGTTTGGAGTGCCCAGCCCTGGGGGTGCCCAAGGCAGGACTGGCCGTGGCACTCAGTGACAAGGTGGGCATGGGGCACAGGGTGGGCTCCGTGGGCTGGCAGGGCTTTGCCAGCCCCAGTGACTCTGGGATTCTGTGAAAATGTGTTTCTGTTTGTGTGTGTGTGTCTGTGTGTGTACCTGTCTGTGTGTGTCACACAAATGGGACTCCGTTTTCAGACACTTAAGGTTCAGTCCTGATGCTCATTGGAGATAAAAATATTTGTATCACCTTGTGCTTTTAACTGTTCAGCTCCTGTTCAGTGACCTTCTGTTCCCAACACATCCAGGTGATGGCAAAGAATGACTCCGTGAGCTATTCATAGGAAAAGACTTTCAAATGATATTTAGGAGTTTGGTTTTTTTTTTTCATAGAACATTTTATTTATATTCTAAAGCTGGAATAAATAATTGCACCTATACAGAGTAACAATTTCTACCTGTCATGTTTTTACAGTCTTCATAATATTTATCTCTTTTTAAAATCTGAGTGATAACTTTTCTGCATTGCCTTCCATCAAAATTAGTTAGAATATATCTTAAAATTACACTTCGTTAGGGTTTTGCCAATGTAGCTGCTGAGCTTTCTATCATTTCCTGAACTGTATTGATAATATATAACACAGCTTATAGCAAATAATAATCTTCATGTCACACATTTCTGCTCTTGGGATGGGTTTACTGAGGTGAATATAAAATGTGAAGTAACGATTACAGGAAGGAAAAACAAGGAATTACCCCATCAGTCTTCTACCGATGAAATGACTGATGCGCTAAAATAATATTATGATAACTTTGTCATTTTATTCTCAAGATGGTGCTAAAGGACTGTCATCTGTTTAAATTGGAGGGGGGGGGGAACTGCACAAAAATACAGATTTTTGTTTGTACCAATTGGTGGTATGGGAAAAAAAAAAAAGGATTTATGTTTCTTTTAATACCCGTATTTTCTCTCTAAAACAGCGAACTTGGTTTGCTGCTGTTGGGATTCTTTGGAAGTGGATGTGAAATGTTGGCTAGATCCCACCCCTGTGCCCCCCTTGACGTGCCTCACGTGCCGTGTCACACGGGGTGGGTTGTAAGGGATGCTGCTCACCTTGCTGTGTGGGGATGGAGCGATGCATTATCTGCCCTGCAGGCAGCCAGAGGCGACAAATTAAAGCGCTTTCCTGGGAGAGACACGTTCCCAGTGATTCTCTCAGGTGACTTTCCAAAGGCAAATAAATAACGTCGCCAGCTCACCTTCCTTTGATGTTCTGTCTCCAACAGGCTTTTTAACAACAAACCCTCGCCACGTGGATCTATTTGAGTTTATGGGGATTGGTGGGGTTTTTTTTTGTTTTTATAGGACTAGTGGGCAGAAGCAGCCCAGAAGTTTTGCCAGAAATCACAGAAGAGAAGCTGATTTTCTCTCACTGTAATTGTAGTGAACATATCCCACCCCGGGAGGGGCTGGGGGCTCAGACAGCCCCTCCATCCCTGTGGGGTTTGCGGGTATTTGTCATTAATGCTCTCTGATCCTTCCTGCCTTCCTGGTTGCCACTTTCTGCCCGTGTTTTACAGCACGCACAAAGGCAGAATTCCCCCAAATCCATCAGTGGTTCCTGGCAGTGGGAATATTGCTCCAGCATTCCCCCAAATCCATCAGTGGTTCCTGGCAGTGGGAATATTGCTCCAGCATTCCCCCAAATCCATCAGTGGTTCCTGGCAGTGGGAATATTGCTCCAGCATTCCCCCAAATCCNGGTTTGCGGGTATTTGTCATTAATGCTCTCTGATCCTTCCTGCCTTCCTGGTTGCCACTTTCTGCCCGTGTTTTACAGCACGCACAAAGGCAGAATTCCCCCAAATCCATCAGTGGTTCCTGGCAGTGGGAATATTGCTCCAGCATTCCCCCAAATCCATCAGTGGTTCCTGGCAGTGGGAATATTGCTCCAACACCTCTTTGGACAAGGTGAAGAAGTGGATGAGGAACAGATATGGTGGGACTGCCTGGCCAGGACTGCCCCCTTTATTGTGTAAGGAACTCTTGGGCCAAGAAGGAAATGGATTCTTCAGGGCTCTGGTGTTGGAGGTTGTCAGCAAAGGTTCTTTCATTAAAGCCAGCCCTTGCCTTTCATGGGATGGGGAAGAGCTGGATCAGCAGAATCAGGTCAGCAACATCTCTGCCCATCAAACCCCCTGGCACTGCATTTCAGGGAATCACAGAATCCCAGAATGGTTTGGGTTGGAAGGGACCTGAAAGCCCACCCAGTGACACCCCCTGCCATGGGCAGGGACACCTTCCACCAGGCCAGGTTGCTCCAAGCCCCATCCAGCCTGGCCTTGGACACTCCCAGGGAGATCCAGGGGCAGCCACAGCTCCTCTGCCCACCCTGTGCCAGGGCCAGCCCACCCTCCCAGGGAGGAATTTCTTCCCAATATCCCATCTAACCCTACTCTCTTTCAGTGTGAACCCATTCCCCCTTGTCCTGTCCCTCCATCCCTTGCAAATAGTCTCTCTCCTTCTTTCTTGTGGCTCCTTCAGGTCCTGGAAGGTCACAATGAGGTTCCCCCAAAGCTTCCCTTCTCCAGGCTGGACAATCCCAGCTCTCCCAGCCTTTCCTCCCAGCAGAGCTGCTCCATCCTCTGCCCATCCTGGTGCCTTCTCTGGACTCTCCAGCATTTCCAGCTTTTCCCTGCTCCTCTCAGGGGTTGCTGTCATGTCCAGGTCGGCTGTGCACAGGTTCTGTTTTGTGTTGCTGACAGGGTAAGGTTTAAAGCCAAATCGAATTCTCACCCTGCGGTGAGTCCCTCATCACCTCCTCCAATCTAATCAAAGCCTGTGTATGACACACAGACATTTCTACACGATTCTGTGCATATATTTGTATGTACATATTAATCTCAGATAGTTAAGAAAAACTTTGTGCATGTGGAAATTACTTTCTTTTATATACATAAAAAAAGAGCCAGGTCTGTATTTCCCGGTACATCAAATATTATCTCTAGTGATGTAGGAAGAGAATTGAAGGGGATATTAAAACTTGAAATTACTGAGCTGTTTGTAGAAGTAATTAGTGAACATGGGCAATAATCTGTTGTTTAAAAAGCGAAATCCCCAAGGATTCTGAGTCCATGTGTTTAGTGCACAAGCAAGGCATGTCTGTCTAATAAATAGATTAATATTTCACAGGTCAAGAGCAATTTGCATGGCAGACTGTAAATTACAATGCTCCCAAAGCAGGCACTATAAATGGATCCTAAGCAGTGTGAATCAATAACAGACACTCCTCTAACAGCTCCCCCATGGCTGGTGGGACACTGCCCCATACTCCATCTCCCATCCACAGCTTGGTTGTGGTCAATTTTTTGACATTGCCTATGGAAAATCTTGGCAGGGTGACCTGCAGTGCCATGTGGAAACTTAAGATCCTCCCTGTTTATGCCTAAGCAAACAAAATTTTATATATACAGGTGTACAGCTGGCATTTATTTAAGGACAATGGCCCATTGGCTTCACAGCCAAAGGTTGGGAGTGGGAGATTATGGTTTTTAGGGACACATGATTTTGTCCCTTTTGTGGGACAAAACCCCAAGCCTCAGCTCCGTGTGGATGATCAGGTAGTGAACAGTTCTGAAAAGCTGGAAGTGTTGGCCATGGAGAGACATGCTGTGGCTCAGGATTTCCAGAGGGACACTATTTCTCTGTCTCCTCGTGTCACACCTCCCAAGCACTCCCTGGAGCTGCTCCCCTGAAAGTGCTGCTGTTCCCTTTGCTGACAGTCCCTTTTGTTTGTTTGTTCTACTAAAAGGGTTCATCAATCTCTGCAGCGTTTTTGTAGCTCTGTAATGAAGTTCCTGTACTCTTCTCTTTCTGCCTCTCGGGTCCCTTCCTCTTTCTCCTTGGATCTCAGCTGGTTTTGAGCTCCTTTAATTTCTCATATCTGTTCCTGATGATCTTACGTCCCTCTTCCATGTCAGGATGCGTTTTTCATTTATTTCGTATGAGTTGCTGTTAAAGAATCAGCATCTCTCTCAAAAACCAAACCAAACCAAGACACCCCAAACAACACAAAACCCACCACAAAACCCAAAGGCCTCCTCTGGTTCCCTCCATCCCTGGTGCCATTGCTCATGTAGCCTCACTCCCATTAGCCTGATTCCTCTGTCCCAATAATCATGGAATTCCAGAATGATTTTGGTTGGAAAGGACCTGAAAGATCACCCAGGGCCACCCCCTGCCATGGGCAGGGAGACCTTCCACCAGCCCAGGGTGCTCCCAGCCCCCTCCAACCTGGCCTTGAACACTCCCGGGGATCCAGGGGCAGCCACAAGTTCCCTCTACTTTTGACCCCTGTTCATTGTCCCTCAGCTTGATGGTTGGGAACAGTGGGTGCTTTGAGGACTGGTCTTCTGGCACCTGCACTTTCAAAGAGCAGTGGATTTTTTGAGGTTATACAGGTGAAAAGCGGATATTAAGATTCTCACCATTGTCTCCCTTCCTCCCAACTTCTCTCTGTTTCTATTGAGCTGTAAATAATTCTCTGATTTCTAGTATAATTTTCTTAAGGTCCATCTGGCAGCTGAATATTAATATGCCTAAGAAAGCCTTTCTTATTCTCCTCTCTCGCCCAAAACCTCTCTTGTCTCCACACCAGCTCCAGGTGTTGGTGTGAACAGAGGGCTCTGTTAGCTCTTTCTCCACAACACTTCAACATTCCTGCATCATCTTTAATCCCCCTGGTTTTCCCTCACTTCTTCAGTGCTTGGTTAAGCTTTTTTTTTTTCCCCAAGGAACTTGTATTTCTTTTCTATGGAATTCCATCACCGGAACTGCCGTACCACTCTCTAACATACAGAGAGTGAAACACTGTAAAGCTGAGGATATTCTATACAATTAAAGCTGCGATGGACGATTGGCATGAAAAGGAGGAAGAAAAAGTGCTGGGAACTGAATCGGCACCAAGGGCAGCCAGAGTGGCCTGGTCAGTCTTATTGGAATAGTGTCTTTCTAAGCCTCAAGGCAAACCCTATAAATTTCTTGGCGCATCTCTGTGCATAAAAGGGGACGGAGTGGAGAAGGGGAAGAAACAAAGCAGCCTTTTTTTCCCCCTCCCCATCCCTGCAGTAATCAGAAGATGCTCGGCTGAGACGGGCTAATATTAAAAAGAAAGCGCATTGTCACACTCTTCCCACTGCTCCGAGCAACTCCGCAGCGGGGACAGCACTGCCCGACACCCGGCTGAGGAACGTTCGCTCCCCTGCGCCCAGAGGGGCACGGGAACGGCATCGACACCGCGCCTGGAGAAGGCTGGGGGCAACGATGGAAAAGAAAAGAAAACAATAAATTCAACCAAACAAAAGAACGGAGGAAGGCGGCTCGTATTCGGAGCTCCAGTTGCGATTTGCGCCGACAATTTCTGTGGTCAGCAATTTATTTTTTTTTTTTCGTTTTAGAGGTTTTTACCTACGCGGCGACAGCCCCGCCTGCAGCTGTGAAACATCTGGAACACCTGGAGCACCTCCGGCCCCTCTGCGGCAACACTGCCTGTCCTCCTCTGCGGCAACACTGCCTGTCCTCCTCTGCCCCGCAGCGCACAAAGAGCAGGAGAGAATAAAATGAGATCTATCTTTCTTTCTTTCTTTCTTTCTTTCTTTCTTTCTTTCTTTCTTTCTTTCTTTCTTTCTTTCTTTCTTTCTTTCTTTCTTTCTTTCTTTCTTTCTTTCTTTCTTTCTTTCTTTCTTTCTTTCTTTCTTTCTTTCTTTCTTTCTTTCTTTCTTTCTTTCTTTCTTTCTTTCTTTCTCCCTTTCTCCCTTTCTCTTCCTTTCTCTTCCTTTCTCTTCCTTTCTCTTCCTTTCTCTTCCTTTCTCTTCCTTTCTCTTCCTTTCTCTCTCTCTTCCTTTCTTTCTTCCTTTCTTCTTTCTTTCCTTCCTTCCTTTCTTTCCTTTCTTTCCTTTCTTTCTCTCCCCCTCACCAATACAATCCTATTGTAATTCCCCAAGTCTCAGAATTGTCGCTCCTTCCCCCGAGCCTCCCCCCTGACTCTGCTGTTTCAGTTCTCCAGCATCCAGGGCTATATATAGCCAATTTGTCTAACTGAGTAGGGAAATAAAAATCCTTTACTTTCTGTAGGGAATACCAGCAAAGCAGCAAATATTGCCATGGCAACGAGCCTCTCAATCCATCAGACTCCTGCAGTATCTAATACATAATCTGGAAGGCACAGACCGGCGTGGAAAAATGAGCATATTGTCACCTCGGGATTGGATATCCCTTCCCCGTGCCCTTAATTAGCTCACCTTATTTGGGGTAATTATTCAGTTTTTGAAAGAAACTTCTCTTTTATTTTGCTTTTCTGAGCAAGCCAACATGCGATCTGCCTTCATTAAAATGCAACTTTTGACTTTTTCCCCACAAACATGGCACAAAATGGGAGTTTCTATAGTAACACACAATGCAGACTCAATTTAAAATTATAATGTCTTGATAAAAATGAATTTCCCCCAGCCCCCTTCTTGATATATTTTATATTTCTTAAAAAAACCCCAAACATTGGTTTTGCCATGGTGGTTTACCTCTCTTCTGTTCCTAAGGAAGTTTGAAAACAGTTTCTTAAAATTAAACCCCATCCCCTCACGGCACCACTGAAGTCAGAAACACACATCCCCGGCACTCATTTGCATCTGTACATTATCATTTTTGTGCAATTTGGTTGCTCTTTGGCCTCCTCTTATTTATTAATTATTAAATTTGTTTGCTATAATGATGAAAAAATGAGAAGTGCATTGCAAGGGTTGCTGGAAAACCCTTTATGGAGTTTAATGACAGGTCTTGTATTTTTCCTCCAGTTTTCTTAGACAAATATTACGATGCAGTTTCTTTATCACTCAATGTGAAAACTTTAAAAAGAATTTAATCCACTGACCAATTTCAGTGGAATTTAAGAAGCATTTGCAGGCCTTCTGCTGTTGAGGGGGAGGAGTTTTTCTGTTCACTTTAATGGGGTTTGGGTCGTGCTTTTCATGATTTCGCTTCTAAACCCTATGGCCTGGCACATATGATTGAATGGAGACTAAAAATACGCAACGTTCACCCCCCAATTAGTACAGCAGCATGAGTGACTTGGGCTTTAAATGGTAACAACCCCCTAAATAATAATGTTATCACCAAAAAGACGCTCAACTGCGGGCAAGAACAACGTGCCATAGGAAACAAACTAACTTAGCAGGAGGTCTGCAGATAGTTCTGCTCTATTAGAATTCTTTAAAAAACCCACAAAAAACCCCTATGCCAATACACCATCCTATGTTTCAGTAGATTTCAGAGGAAATTATTCTTTGCCTGTCTTTAAAATCACTATTCAAACAATACTAAAACACAGAGTGGAACAAAATGTTTAAGCTGCCTCCCAGGGCTGTCAAATGAAAGTGTAGGTTTTCTAACCTCAAAAAGAGAAGTGCAGTTTTTAAGGACAAGCAATCTTGCTGTTTGTTGTCCTTTTGATTTGCAGGTAGGTGAGCAAATGTTTCGTGACACGTGATGTGACTTCATTGTGTAGGTTCCTGGGAGCAACAGAGGAATCCTGTGATGTGGAGATTGCAGGCTCAGCCTGACAATGATAAATATGTCAGATGATGACAATCGCTCTGTGATTTAGTTCTTTTGAATGAATGAAAATGGTAATTTAAAGTGTCATGGTTTGGAAGCACAATCATCTCTCCATCAGTCATTCTCAGTCAGCTGGAGGAGAATATTGTTCCAGGAGTAAAGAGTGAGTTGTGTGAAGACATGGATACAGGTCTCGGGTCAGGCAGGAGGATCAGACCTGACCTCCTGGATCCCAGAATCCCTGAGACTGGAAAAGCTCTGCCAGCCTACGGAGCCCACCCTGTGCCCCATGCCCACCTTGTCACTGAGAGCCACGGCCAGTCCTGCCTTGGGCACCTCCAGGGCTGGGCACTCCAAACCTCCCTGGGCGGCCCCTGCCAAGGCCTCCCCACCCTTTCCAGGAACAAATTCCTCCCCATGTCCCACCTGCCCCTGTTCTGGCCCAGCCTGAGGCCGTTCCCTCTCCTCCTGTCCCTGTTCCCTGGGAGCAGATCCCAACCCTGCCCTGGATCCATCAGGGAGCTGCAGAGCCAGAAGGTCCCCCCTGAGCCTCCTTTTCTCCAGGCTGAGCCCCCCCAGCTCCCTCAGCCCCTCCTGCTGCTCCAGCCCCTTCCCAGCTCCCTTCCCTTCCCTGCCCATGCTCCAGCCCTTCTGTGTCCTTCTTGTCATGAGGGGCCCAAAACTGACCCCAGGATTCGAGGTGGTGTCTCAGCAGTGCCAGCACAGAGTGACAATCCTTGCCCTGCTCCAGCTGCCCCACTATTGCTGACTCAGTTCAAACAACTGAAATTCACCCAAGGACTGAGCCCTGTCACTTGCACACCACTAAAAGCCGGCTGACACGATGGACACAAGGCAGAAAGTCCGTGTTTGCACAAGCCAGATGTGTCGTGGGTTCTGTCTCCAGCCTCTTTGGCCACCCTGCCCAGTCCCCACTCTGCTCTGGGGAGGAAGAACCCAGCCAGGGAAGGACAAGGCTCAGGGAAAGCCCTTGGAACAGTGGCCGGTGACTCCTCTCGGCTTTGGGTGTCTCCTGGATTTTCTGTTTCTGGAAGCTTCAGGAATTTGATAGGATTTTCAGAGTCTCAGGATCACAGCCACGCTTAAAACTCTTTCCACTGCTCAGGTGGCCAAAGGTGGCCCGTGCTGACACTGCATCTCAAGGGTCCCCAACTACAGGAAGACAGGGTAAGTTGTAACTGCTCAGTGATGCTCCCAGCGTGGGGCTGGTGGTGGGGATGGTGAAGGACATACTCAAGCAGACTGTTTTGAGGTTCTTCCATGGAACTATCCACAGAAGAACTTTTTTTCTCTTATTAGCGGATCTCTTCCTTCCAGCCTCCCTCCTCATCTCCTTCTAACTCCTTGTGTTTTAATGTCTGAGCTACCCGAGAACTGCGTGTTTGTAACTCAGCAGCCCATCTCTGCCAGGATTCTCTTAAATATCTTTGTCTGCTCTGCGGCACTTTGTGGCAAAGTGTTTCGTAGGCTGTGAAAAGCATCTCATCAGACGTGACGACATTAAGGTTTTCTGGTATCTGAATTTTGCCCATCCTCTCTTTCCACAAGTCAGTGCTGCCATGGAGGGTAAAGAGAAAGGCACCTCTCTAAGATATTATTCCATCAGCTGGGCTGAATTTACCTGTGCCTGTCCTAAAGAAACACGGGATTTTATTCTGGATGAGCCTTTCTGTTTTCCATTATTTTGCCTACGGCTACGGCGATTAAGAAACGTACTTATGAAGCGGGATGATGGCAAAGTGGAAGGAACTCAGCAAGGAACAACCAGGATGCTGCTGTGGGTTATAAAATCTAACGAGGTGATCAGAGGGAGGTTCTGCAGGCTGGTAAATATTTGAAGAAGGGAGGCGGGGGAATTATTTACGGGAGGGATAATCATTGGAAGAAGGAGCAACCTCTCATCACACGGCAGAATTTCATGCAGAGAGGACCAGCAGGTGAACACAACTGTGTCCTCCCTCTCCTGCAGGGAGAGATGCCTGTGGGGCATCCCTGGGCAGAAACAGCAAAGGGAGCAATGCTGGAGTCTGGGATTAACTGACGGGGTGCAGAACAGCCCCATTGCACCATCATCGCTGTCCCTGTGTCTGAAAACAGCGCTGCCCTCACTTCTTGGTGGGTTATATTTTAACAGTTCTCTTATTGCTGCCAACGGCCCTCACTGGAGTCGTTTTGGTTTTTTCCTTCATGCAGTTCAAGATATTTTATGGCAAAAGGAACAGGGGTAAATAAAGTTAGAAGAGCCTGAGCTGTGAGGATGGGCAGTCACTCAGCAATAAAGCACTTTGTTCTATGCACACACATGCAGGCATTGTTTGCCTTTAATGTGGTTAATATTGTCCCTTTTATCCCCTGCCAAATGTTTGAAGAGCAGGTGAAAAATACAGGGAGAATATAGTCTGGCTTTTGGGATTAATTTAATACCCGATTATAAGGCTTTTAAAAGACATCTGTCAAAAACACCCTGCTAAGACCTTTCTCTCATTGTTTATATTGGATAATGTAACCAGGCCCTTTTTCCAATGAAGTGGGATATTTCTCGTTCACATTAAATAGTTTGTCTTGCAATGTTCTACAATATTTTCCATTCATTGATCCTGGACACCTTTGGAACTGATTTTCAAAGTCTAAGGGTTAAAAAATCCAATATTTTATGGTTCTGTTCTTGTTTAACAGCTGTTCTTGTGTAATTTTCTCTGGAGTTTTTTTCCCCTTAACCGTTCCCCACCATTCTTTGCTGTTCACCACCTTATCCTTGTTTCCTAGAACTACAATCCATTCTGCTCTCTTATCTGCTTGATGGCTCAATAAGGCTGGTTGGGGTCAGACAGTTTCCTAAAGCTTTCAGAAACATCAATGCTGTTTTTTGCCATTTAATTCAACTCATCTGCTCTTTGCGAAGACAATCGATTAGACATTTTTAATGACTTCTTTCTAATGAGTGAATATGAACTCCCTGCTCTTTACATTTCTTTCAGTGCTGCTCTCTTCTCCAGCCGAGGGCTGTTGATGGTTGGCATGTTTGGAAGATTGAAGTGTATGTGAAGAAAATAAACACTAAAATTGTGATGCCAAGCCCCAAATAGAATCACAGAATGGTTTGGATTGGAAGGGTCCTTAAAGGTCATCCATTCCCACCCCCTGACATGGGCAGGGACACCTTCCACCAGCCCAGGTTGCTCCAAACCCTGTCCAACCTGGCCTTGGACACGTCCAGGGATAGACAGGTAACGCTGACTGGCCCAGAACTGAATTTACACACATTATTTGTGAATGATGAGAAAATGTTGTCCCAAAAAAAGCCTTTAACCACTTAACTGACACTTTTGGCAACTCAATCCCATATGAAGGTCCTCAAAAACTGGTGCTGAAAACCTGAAGTCACGTCTGCTTTCAAGATTAAATTTCTGCACATGCTTAAACTAATCCTTGTCATTTCCAAAAATAAACTAATCCTTATCATTTCCAAAAACACTGGGTATGCATTTCCCCTCTGAAGATCATCTCAACCCTAATGTATCATACCAAACCTCATCCAGAGTCACAATTCCGAAGGTGTTACTGCAATAATACCATGGAGAACAGTGTCATGGGAGGTATGAAGGTGTTTTTTCCAACAGCTTGTGTCCAGGCCACTAAAATTCACTGAGAGTTCTTAGATTGCATCAAATTAATTGTAGCGTCTCTTTTAGAGGTGGGTGATTTAGAAATGGGCAATCTGGAGCCAATGAAAATGAGGGAAAATATACATAAAGGTGTAAGCAATAAGAAGCACTCCAGTGCAACCCAGATGCAATCCCTGTTCCTAACTAGAAACACAGAAACTTTTACATCATTCATAATTCAGCTCTTGGTTATCTCATCCCTGGTATTCAGAGTTTAATTTTCGCAAAGATTTTAGCTTAGCAAAGTAATATTAGCAGTGCTATCAAAATTTAAAATGTTTTTGAAAAATCCAAGCTTCTAGAATCATATGATTATATGAGAGACTTGGGGAAAAAAAAACCCCTCTGTCCTCACAGTTGCAGAGCGAAGTTAAAGATAAGACCCTTAAAAGCTCAGAGAATGTCAAGCCAAAACACATTGTTAATTTAAGAGGAAATACTGTCAATCACCTTCCTGATTAAAACAGGGTTCTTTTGGTAATTATTGCATCTGTAAGTTCACAGCTCTTCTAAGCCCCAGTCAGGGAAACTAAAACAATACAGCTTCTTGATTTCTTGCATAATGAACTCCTGTTCTAGAATTTCATTCTCTCAAACCCCGAAGTTCTTTGCCATGAAGAACTGACTGTTTTTTCATTTAATAATAGCAAAGTTCTTTCTGTTCTTTTGATGACATGCATCAGCTAATTTCTGCTGAAACAACAATACTAATAATATTATTATCAATATTATTATTATTCATGATAAAAATACACATTCTGGTTACTTGTAATTAAAATTTCACCAAAGGCTTACAGAGTTAAGTTTGAAATAAATTGCATCAACCTATATACACAGTATTGAATCAAGAATAATTGGATGTATCACTTAATAAAACATCTCTATGGCTCAATGTTTACTACAAAACCACTTCTCCAGAAATAACCATCACAACAGAACACGGGATGATGAAAATACATATTGTGGGAAAGCCAGTCTTGCTATTCTACCCTTGGCACACCCTCTTAAAAAAGGCTAAACACAAAGGATAACACAAAGTTCTTCAAAGTCCTGATTCTGCGCGTGCACGACTCGTGTTCACGCAAGGCAGCATTTGGGCTCCTGATGTGATGATAAACTGGTTAGAACCATGGATGATAGAATGGCCTGGGTTGGAAAGGACCTGAAAGATCACCCAGTGCCAACCCCCTTGCCATGGGCCGGGACACCTTCCACCAGCCCAGGGTGCTCCAAGCCCCGTCCAACCTGGCCTTGGACACTTCCAGGGATCCAGGGGCAGCCACAGCTTCTCTGGGCACCCTGTGCCAGGGCCTGCCCACTCTCACAGCCAGGAATTCCTTCCCAATATCCAACCTAACCCTACTCTCTGGCAGTTTGAAGCCATTCCCCCTTGTCCTGTCCCTCCATCCCTTGCAAATAGTCTCTCTCCATCTTTCTTGTGGCTCCTTCAGGTCCTGCAAGGCCACAATGAGGTCCCCCCAAAGCTCCCCTTCTCCAGGCTGGACAATCCCAGCTCTCCCACCCTTTCCTCCCAGCAGAGCTGCTCCATCCTCTGCCCATCCTGGTGCCTCCTCTGGACTCTCCAGCAGCTCCATGTCCTTGCTGTGCTGGTCCCCAGGGCTGGAGGCAGCTCTGCAGGTGGGATCTCACCTGAGATGGGAGACAGAGGGACACAATCCCCCCAACTTGCTGCCCACGGTGTGGGACCAGCCCAGGATACTGAACAAAAGGAAAGGTAAAAGTTGCAGCACTGAGGGATAAAGGATGAAGTGGAAATGCTCCCGTGTCCTATAGCAAGCCACACCATACTGGGTGTGTATTTACTCTTACGTACGGTATGTTTTTCTTACATGTCATTAAGCACTAATTCCAAATAATTACAGCTGTTAACAAAATCTCCAGACTAGCCTGGCGCATGTAAATCTGAAAATGCTGCGACTTTTAAATAACTCGAAGTAGAAACATTTTTCCTCTCTGTAAGCCCTCCCTGCAAGTATGAGAGAGCAACTGGGACACTCCAGACTCAGACGCTGGAGACACGGAAAAGAAACCTTCAGGGAAAAGCACTCCTTCGCAAACCAGCTCTCTCCTCGGGTTTATCTGCTCCTGACGTTCTTTCAGAGTCGCTCACATTCTTTTCACCCCCTTGGAGTAAAATTTGTGGCATCCATAATTCAGCAGGGTTAGTCTGGAGTCATCCGAGGTCTCAGGGTTCAAGAAGGCCAATGGTATCCTGGCCTGGATCAAAAATAGTATGGCCAGCAGGAGCAGGGCAGTGATCCTTCCCCTGGACTCTGCGTTGGTGAGGCCATACCTGGAGTGTTGTGGTCAGTTCTGGGCCCCTCAGTTCAGGAAAGATATTGAGGTGCTGGAGCAGGTCCAGAGAAGAGCAACAAGGCTGGGGAAGGGACTGGAGCACAAGTGCTGTGGGGAGAGGCTGAGGGAGCTGGGGTTGTTTAGTCTGGAGAAGAGGAGGCTTAGAGGTGACCTCATCACTCTCTATAACTACCTGAAGGGAGGTTATAGCCAGGTAGGGCTTGGTCTCTTCTTCCACCAACTAGCAATAGGACAAGGGGGCACGGGCTGCAGCTCTGCCAGGGGAAATTTAAGGTGGATATTAGAAAAAAATTCTTTCCAGAGAGAGTGATCAGGCATTGGAATGGCCTGCCCAGAGAGGGGGTGGATTCACCGTCCCTGGAGGTTTTTAAACTGAGATTGGACGTGGCACTGAGTGCCATGATCTGGTAAACTGACTGGAGTTGGACCAAGGGTTGGACTTGATGATCTCTGAGGTCTTTTCCAACCCAATCAATTCTATGATTCTATGATTTTTGCTGTCTTTGGGAATAAATTTACAGACATTTTTGGAGTCCGGATTTTTCGTAACAAATGAGGAGTTGGGATTTTTGTAACATATGAGGCATCATAAAACAAGTGTCCTGCCTCTGGCTGTTCCTCATGCAGGTGTGTGGGGTGGGGTGGGTGTGCGGGTGGCAGAGCCAACCTGAGTGTCACTGCCATGTCACCTCCGTGTCACCGCCGTGTCACTGCCGTGTCATCGCCATGCCACCGCTGTGTCACTGCCGTGTCACCGCCGCCTGGGAACATCTTTAACTGGCTGTCACTTGTCTGCCTCGGTGCTGGGAGGCAGCCAGCCATGCCCGCTGCCAATGGCAGCCTGGAGCAAGTTCCCTGTGTCGGCATCCGGCATCGATGGCGCTGTGGCCGCGGCAGGGCACGCAGCATCCCTCCTCCCGCATAATCCCGGCGCTGGCAAACTTCAACTCCCTCGTCCTGCTAAAGGCTTTGGACAAACTGGGCTGACCCGGAGACCTCCGGGCTCGGCGCATGGATGAAAGGGAAGCGCTTCCCTCCTATCCTTGCTCTGTCTTCAGCAGGGCTTTGAGAAAGGTCAAGAGTCCAAGGAGAATTTCGCAGGCTCTGTCCGAGCCATCACATTCCAAAAGAAACCACCAGATCCCCCTGACTTGGGCGAGACATCTCAGAGATACCAATTAGGGGCTCGTTTTCACTCAGGACAGCTCAGGAATGTGCCTCACATTGTGAACAGCTGGAAAGCAGGAGGAGAAACTGATGGGATCAGAGAGGAAATTCCTCTCAGTCACTCTCCTTGGAAATTCCTCTTAGTGGGCCCCAAAATGACCTTTCTGAGATACTATCAAAGCATCATCATATTTGCCTACTTCCTAATTCTCTCGCAGCAATTCTCATTCCACAAAGCATTCTAAATGGCAGAGTGTGTTTCTCTGAATATCTAATTTTTCCTATTTGCCAAATACACCACGATGAACATTTGGTACCTCCCCGTACCACTTAATACTTGCTCTCCTGCCTTTCTTGCTCTGCTTTAGCTATTTGCAGGCCTACATTTGGGTTAAAAATGATCACCGGGGGGGCTGGGAAGCACAAGAACAACAGGGAAAGAAGGGAACAACAGGGAGAGAAGAAAACAAAAGCTGTAGGGAATATAATTCGGTTCCTGGTTTCATTTACGGGCTCAGCTTCGGAGTATTCTGAGATTAGATGAGGCAAATTGCCTAACTCGGACCATAAAGAAATTTCAGAATGCATATGGATTTTAAGGCATCATAAAGGAATTCTTGGACAGCTCCCTGGGGCTCCGTGTAGTTATGGTGGCTTTCTATTAATTCTGTGCAAGTGTTGTAAGGTAATAATAACTCGGGGCAAAGAGTGGTCTTGTTTGGTATTCATTTCTGCTTCTGTATCAGCTCTAAGGGACTATCCTGAAAAATTCAGCACACTGTGCCTTTCTAGTTTGCACTTTAACTGTTGCATAAAAATGATTTTTCCCTCTCCCTTTTTATTTTTTAACTTCTGAGGAAAACAGATTTATCTGTCACAACACCTCTTTCCATCACCATAAAGGTCCTATAGAAACAGGACGGAAAATATTAAAAAAAGTGGGTTTTTTTCCCTCACCAATTTTTCCCATAGAATATAAATCCAAAATGTGACAAAAAATACAGACTGGCAAAAACCCCCCAGAAAACAAACAAGAGACTTTGAACAACCTCTGCATCGATGTTCTCTCAGTCTTCCTCTTTGTGTGATGTGAATCACAGGTATGGAGTTTATTTTTTTTTGCTGCAGAAACATCCAGAAAATCTTTATGGAGGAGAAGGGGCAGCAGAGCATTTTGATGGAGAGAGAAGCAGTGGAGGGAAGGGGATTGATTTTTTTTTTTTTCTGGAGCTGTGTGGAGATGTGAGCAGAGGAAAGAGAGAAGCACAGCCCTTGGGTGAAGCAGAAAGGCGAAGAGTAATAATTCTGTTTTATTGGTACCACCATCAAGTCATTTCTTGAGGGCTTCGATGATGCCTTAAGACTTTCTGTGTTTGTATAGATTTATATATATGTATATATTTCTGTATGTTTGTATATTTTACGTAGCTGTACAGCTTCTCATAGTTGAAGCAGCAACCAGCAGTTTCTACCTCTGTGCTGCATTTCTGAAGGTCTGAGCTAAAGATAAGATAGTGACTAGAACATTTGATTTAGGACTCATGTACCAGGACTAGAATAACAATACAGATTGTAGTCAAAACAAGAGAGAAGACCCGTGAAGTTTGGAAAACCTCCAACCAGGGAAATGTGACGTGAAGAAGATGATGGTGAAGAAGTAAAGGGGTCCTGAGACCACCAACTCAATTCTAGGAAGGGGTGCCAAGGGGCAGACCTGAGGGAGGTTCTTAGGGTGGCACTAAGGTGGGATGAGGGTGGATGGTCCCTGGGTTGGATGTAACCTTTAATTATGATAATTAAGTAGTGTTATAAAAATAGGAATCACCCCTATGCTGTGCGCGCGTCATTATACTTTTGAAACTTGGAAAGCTTTTCAGTAAAGGACTCCTCTCTGCTTTGCCTCCATTAAACTGCCTCAAAAGTTTTTGTGCACATTTTAGGCAACTTCGAAGCCCCCGGAGGCTTCAAACACCTTTCTGTGTTTTCTGAGTCCCAAGAAGAAGGCCCTGCAGTTCAAGCCAGGTGCCCGCTTTATCCCAGCCTGTTGCTTTCCCGTTCAGTTTATCCCATTTTAGTCTGGATTGCCTTTAAAACGAGCACCGTGTTACATCCACAGAGAATTCTCTTTCCGCCTCGCGACGCCGCTTACGATTTATGAAAAAAAAAAAAATATTTCAAAATGTCACGAAATCGTCTGGAAATTTCATAAAAGGCTCTCAGGAAGCGTGAACAAACCCCCCTCCAAAGCAGAGGCAAATCCTCATCCGACGCTGCTGCATTCCACCTTCCAGAAGGCAGAGAAGAGCAAATGGCACGACAAACGGGCATCCAAAAGGAAGCACAACGTGCATTTTTTGGGGCTTGGAGTCACAAACAGTTTTAAAGTGTTCAGGAGGCCACTCCTCTGACTCTTCAGATCATTCAGAGGCTCTGCTCCCACTGTTGTGTCTCCCAGGTCTACAGCACTTTTTTGGGTTTTTTTTTGGGTGGGAGGATAGGTTGTTCCTGATGCTGAAATATGATTTTTATAGCCGGTAGTGGTGTCTCAGCCCGTTTGTGAGGAGATACAGGGAATGATTTCAAAGGAGTGAAAGGAAGTGATTTAGGAGGGTAAAAAGGCAGGGGAAATGCTTCCCCAGGAACAGGATCTCTGCACACAAACAGGGAAAAAAAGCCCCTGCAAAAACAACTTTCTAATCTAAATGAGTCACAAATATCTGTGTTTCTGGATTCCTGCAGTCCCTGGTCGAGCAGAGTGAAAGGTTTCTCCCGTTTTGAAGTCGGTTCTTTTAAGCTCAGAGAGGCTGCAGAGCTGGGAAAGTTATGAAAAAGAGGGTGGTTTGCCAGGATTTCACCCTAAATTGTCTCCCAAATTCACCCTCAAATAGATCCTCCAGAGTGAGCCTCTGAGCTACGAGTGTTTACAGGCACCACTCCACTGTCCAAAGCACAAATCACCTCCTGCTGGTCACGTATTTAAGACAACAAACACCTCTTACAAACCAGTGAAACAGAGGAAAATCTTTCCAGATACATCTCCGGGCAGAATTCCTGTTGGATGAACCCGACCCAGGCGACAGCCCTTAATAATTGCACTGCACTGACATGACCTCCTGAAGAAACACATGCACTGACCCGACCCGAGTCAATCAGGCACTCGTTAAACCCACGGGTAGTTAAATTCCACTTAAATCAAACTCAGCCTCGTGGAGTCAGACCTGGAGCGGCTCCTTGGCCGCATTGAAATCCAAGCACGGGGCGATTCAAGCAGCGCATGAAGAAAATAGCAGTCCTTGTTCTGGGGATTCCTATTTTCTTTTGGGGTTTTGGTTTTTTTTGGGTGGTGGGGAGGGATGGTTCATGATGAAGTGAAGAGTGAGGGAGGGGCTGAATGAGATCCCTGGGCGCAAGCGCCGCCCTCCGGTTCGGTGGCATCATGTGAGGGAGGGGGACAGATGGAAAAAGAAAGTGGGTGAACTTCCTATTTGTACTCACTCATCGACTCTGTCAATTTGGCCATCTCTGTTTCTCTTTTGGGCTTCTCCTGGGGGAACAGACAAAATAAAAAACAAATATATATATGTATATATGTAATATATAAATACACTTGAGTGTAAGTGGCAATGTGAGGGGAGGGCATTATTCCATTTTATATTTTTATTTTATTTAGGGATTTAACTTCACTCCTGCACCTTTGGGAGCTTTTTCTCATGTAATTTCTAGATTTTGCCACCTATGAAGTGTGAGAGTTGTACTTATTTCTGTGTCTATGTGTGGATCCTGCTGGAGTAATTGAAATTGCTCAATCAAAGTGATAAATCAAAGTGATAATGGAGTTGGAAATCCTCCTCTGTTTTTCACTCTCTGTTCAAATGTGAAAGTGTGTTAGGACTTCCTGACAAAAGATCAACCCACAGAACAGTTTTACTGCAGGAAAGAAATATTATTCAGAAATGAATGGGTTTCCTATGGAGTGTCTGGTGTGGTACTGGGCTGGCACAGAGATGACCTCACTGAAGTACTGCCTCATTTATTTGATACTGTCAAACCTGCTGGGTTTTGTCGCTTATTTTTTGTGTTGTTTTTTAAATTTAATTTCGTTTTTCCATTTCAGACACTTGTTGGAACTCGGACAGAAGGTTTGGTCGAACAAGAGCCCTTGAATTTGTTGAAAATCCTACGCCCCAAACATCCCTCAGCCAGAGCTGGGTCCAATCTCCTGAATTCAGAACCAAACTTTGGGCTGAATTAAAACTCCAAAGCCCTTTAAACTCTGGTTGGGGCGTTTTGAGGACACGCAGTGGGGTTGTTGTCACACCTTGTCCCCCAGCCCAGAGCACTGAGTGCCACGGCCAGCCCTGCCTTGGGCACCTCCAGGGCTGGGCACTCCAAACCTCCCTGGGCGGCCCCTTCCCAAGCCTGACCACCCTTTCCAGGCACAAATTCCTCCTAATTTCCAATGTGAGCATCCCCTGGTCCAGCCTGAGGCCGTTCCCTCTCCTCCTGTGCCTGTTCCCTGGGAGCAGATCCCGACCCGACCCGGCTCTCCCCTCCTGACAGGGAGTTGGGGACATCCAGAAGGTCCCCCCTGAGCCTCCTTTTCTCCAGGCTGAGCCCCCCCAGCTCCCTCAGCCCCTCCTCACATGACTTGCTTTCTAGTAATCATCTTATCCCAATACTGCCTTCTGTCTGATGCAAAATCCTAAAGAATATTTTCTATACCAAATAAGCCACTACTTGCACTTCAGAAAACTAGATTTCAACTAAAAAAACACCCCACAAAACCCACTCGCATTTCACAGTAATAGGAACCCTTGGAATTCAGGAAACAAGCAGATAATCCTTCACAACTGTATTCACACAACCCTTCGAATGCTGAGTATTGAAAGAAAGGGTTAAGGTTCTGCCATGAGGACAGTGGAGCAACCAGCAGAGGATGGCTGCGGACAGGAAAAGGGATGGAAGGGATGGAGGGGAGGGATGGAAGGAAAAGGAAGGAAAAGGAAGGAAGGAAGGAATAGGAAGGAAGGAAGGAAGGAAGGAAGGAA
>VWZG01000225.1:220621-235871 GCA_013396735.1 Grallaria varia
GGATAAAAAAAAATAAAAAAATCTCTGTTTTTTTTCCCAGGCAGAAAATGAAGCAGCAGTTCTAGAGAAGCTTGTCAGATCCCTTCAGAAACAAGACACAAAGCCCCCAGAGTCATGGATTTAAACCCATTGCAAATGCATTGTCATCCCCTAACTGGGAGGAACAAATATTCACATATTAAACAGTGTGCGGTGGTTCTGAGTGCAGGAAATCCTTTTAGCAACAGGATCAGCAGAGATCAATGTTACCGACTGCTGCGGAGCGAGTGTGAACATCTCTTTAAGTATTTCCATCTACTAGGACACGAGTAAATAAAATACAGTTTGAACAAGATGAGGAGGAAAAAATGAGTGTTTTCAGGAGAGAGAATATTCATATTTATGGGAAAAAAAAAAAAGAAAGAGACAGACTTTGTGGTTTTGGCATTTTAAGTAAGATTTAAGCCGTAGTGAGGCTCAAGTTTTCAGTTTTACTTAACCAGAACAACTTGACTATTTCAAACTATAAAAACCGATTGCAGAGAACACGAATCTGAAAAATGATTAGAAAATCCTACCTTTGGCAGCAAACTTGAGAACTACAGGTTTAAGTAGTAAGCTTATTTAAGTATCCTCAATTTATAGTGGCAACAGTGCCAGGAAATGCCAATTGTTTTACTGACAATTCTGGTTTACATTACACGGTGATAAGTTAATAAAGAAATTCTTTGAGTACCTAAAGGACCAGAGGTGGAAACCAAGTAAATTTGTGGTATTATGACACGATTAAAGGCAGGTCTATTTGCTGTTTCTTTGCTCTAGAGGGTGAAGTACAACTTAATTTTCATCTCCCATTACAAAGATCCTACAGAGACTCCGAGGATTTATTCGATTCTTTCAGACCCCAGTAAAAATACATTTATTCGAAGGCAATGGGTTGGGTTGACTGAACGCTGGGAGAGCTTCCACATGTGTATTTTACTGCTTTTGAGAAGCTCAGCTTGGGTGTTCTACCAAATTATGGCTGAGGGTAAGTGCTGTGGAGCATTTGAGTCTTAGACACAACATCTCCAGCCTGCGCTGTGACATTAAGCAATGGTGAGCACAAGCTGAAAACCAAGAATGTCCTGGCAACGAAGTGCTGTAGGGACATTGTACTGAAAAGGTTTGGAAGCTTTTTCCTTAGGGCTGTTAGAACTGCCTCGGGCAAACCAGAATCAATTACATCTCAGCAAACAGACCCCAAGACGGAGGGGATAATCTCATCTAGCCGAAACTCCAGAGTGCAGGCAGGATGTCTGTGTGCAATTAACGCACTGCAAAAAGCTCTCTAATCAGTGGGAATGTTCTTACCAACACAAAGACCTTTGCATCAAGCTCTTCAGAGACTTTGAGTTTCCTTTTCAGGGCATAATTCATGAATGTATTCTGAATTGTAATAGGAGGAATGTGAGTTACCTCAAGATAACATGAGCTACCCTATTTTAAAAAAGTTGGTAGAAAACCAAAAGAGGAGATTCACCACAGAAAAGAGACTTAAAAATGCTTATCCAGCTGTTAATAATGCATATGTATAGTTTCCCATGAACTCATGGCTTCTGTGCCCCACAAAGGGAAAATCTCAACTGGTTATTTGTGCTCTTGCAGCACAAAATTCCAGATTTCAACAAGAAACACATAAAGAATATTTATGGACTGAGGATCTCTCATGAAAAATGTAGGTAGAAATATGCCTGAACAAATCTAGAAATTATTATTTCCACTATTTAAGAGAATAATGATCTTACAAAATATGTTTTATTTATTACTTGCCTTGATTCATTACAAAAATAACTCATCACTGAGCAGATCAAACATCTCCAAACTGAACCTCATTCCTTGGGTACCTCGTGAGACTTCAGTGATGAACACGCGACAAGAGGAATTGACATTTTTCTTTGCTTTGTGCTGTGATCGTGTTCGTTCAATGAAAGTTCTGAAACAAGGATTGTCTTCGGTGTCAGCTTTGGCTCTGATTGAGTAACACCAAAGTCTCTCACACAGTTTCCAATTTTAGAGGCCATTTGTTGTTAAATCTACCTCAAAAAAACCCCAAAAACCAAAAAAACCCAAAAAAACCCAAAAAACAACTTCAAAAGCAGATATGTTGAAAAAGAACAAGTGTCAGATGATGCAAAAAAAAAAAATGTTAATGATGATAATACCTCTCTGTGCTACTGAAAAATACCTGAAAATACATCCCTGAGAGAAAATGGAAATTTTGGTCGCTTACACGGATCTTTTTCAGAAAAAAAAGCATTAAAAAAAGAGAAATGTTGAGGTAAACCAGCCTTTGGTTTGTCTTGACCATTAACCTTTCAGTACTAATGAAGATAATGAGAGCAATGAGGTCCCCCCTGAACCTCCTCTTCTCCAGACTGTATTATATACATCATAAAAATAATATATAGAATCATAGCATCAATCAGAATGGTTTGGGTTGGAAAGACCCTTAAAGATCATCCAGTGCCCCCCCCTGCCATGGGCAGGGACCCCTTCCCCCAGCCCAGGTTGCTCCAAGCCCTGTCCAACCTGGCCTTGGACACTCCCAGGGATCCAGGGGCAGCCACAGCTTCTCTGGGCACCCTGTGCCAGGGCCTGCCAACCCTCACAGGGAAGGATTTCTTCCCAACCTTTTTATTTCCTATTTTAATTGTGTCTTTTTTCATCCCCAAATCCCGTGTTGTGCCCAGAATTCCTTCAGTTCTGTGCAAACCTGGGTAATAAAAAGATAAGCACCTGACAGTTCTCATGCTGTCCCATTAAATGTTCTACCGCTATGCAAACGAGACGAGCTGCACAAAAACCTCCCGAGTTTTGCAGCTTGACTTCATTTTAACGTCTGCTGCATAATTCTGACATGTTTAACACCTCAGAAAAGTCTATGTGATTTAAGGTTCAATTATTCACTGAACATGGGAGCACGATTGAGGGGGGATGTTCTGCCATTTCTTGGTATCTTGTAGTTAAGATTTGGGTTTATGCTTTTTATTTTTTAGTTTCTTTTAGAAAAGCAAAGCTCTGCTTCTGGTAGCTCATACTACACTAGATCAGCCTTTCCTAACCACTCCACGGAACAGCTTGTTTGCCTTTGCAAAGCCTCGAGGTGCAATTTTGGGGGCTATTTTTCACTTCTTTCTACTTTTTCTATCGCTTCCCGGTGCAATTTCAGCTGCAGGAGCCTGGAGAATGCTCTAAAACAGAGGTGTGGACACCCTGATTGTGAATTATGTGCGGGCAGAGCTGTTCTCCATCTTCCTGGGGCTCTGCTGGATGCGTTCAGATCATGGGTGGGCTCCGTCTAAACAGAGATGTCTCAGTGAAGGGTTAAGGGCTTAAGGCTTGGAATTCCTCCCAGGTTCTTCTGTGGTATTAAAAAACAAAAAAACAACAACAAAAACCCCAAAACAAAACCAAAAACAACCCAAAATTAAAGTGACTTCCTTGGTTTCCATTCTACTGGAGAGAAATGAGTTTTCCTTTTCGGAGGGTACAGTAATAACAAGATATCTCTGTTTTTCTGTCCACCCTCTGAAATCAACCCCGAGAATTTAATTCCTCAGACCAGAGTGATTTTCACTTTGCGAAATTGGGATTGTTCAGACTGCAGAAGGGAAGATTTGAGGGGACCTCATTGTGACCTTCCAGGACCTGAAGGAACCACAAGAAAGATGGAGTGAGACTATTTCCAAGGGATGGACTGACAGGACAAGGGGAATAGCTTCAAACTGCCAGAGGGCAGGGATAGATGGGATAAAAGGAATTCTTGGCTTGAGAAGCTGTGGCTGCCCCTGGATCCCTGGAAGTGTCCAAGGCCAGGTTGGACGGGGCTTGGAGCAACCTGGGCTGGTGGAAGGTGTCCCTGCCCATGGCAGGGGGTGGCACTGGATGATCTTTAAGGTCCATTCCAAGCCAAACCAATCCATGGTTCTGTGTTTCCCTCCGTGATTAAAACAACAGCTGGAAAATTTAAAGCAGGCGCCAACTCCATGAGGAGAAAATGACTTATTTAGACTTTGTTTCTGCAACTGGTCAGATAAATCAGGTTTATGAACCTCACCAGAAGAAGGCAGGTCACAGCCCTCGGTCTTCTCCAACAGACCCACAGTGTTTCGGAACCCAGGAAGGGTTCATCCATATTTCTGAGGATTTGGTGAACTCACACCTGCCTTTTCCATATAATTCTGTGCTTGTTTACAACCTGTCCTTGTGAAAAGTGTAATTTACCTTTGGCTTATCCAGAAACTTTATAATTCAGTCCTAACACACTGTTTGGGTTTCTGCTGCTGAAGGGAGTTGCTGATGTGTGTAATTCCCAGCAACATCACTTACTGCCTTTTTTTTTTTCTTTCTCTTTTTTCCATCATGTAAAATGAAGGAAAACAAAACGTTTTCCCTCTCGCATTGCTCTGTCTTCTCATTTTTTATGAAAACTGGTCTTTTAAAGCCTGGCGTTGCTCTTCATCGAGTCAACACTCACGGGCACTTCGTGCCTTTCTCATAATTCTTCTTCGGCAGCTTTTGGACTGGAATTATGACGAGTGTCCACATTTTCCAAGCTATTAAAATTTCCTGATGCCAATAAAAGTGTGGATGATGAGAACCTTTGGAAAACAGGCCGTGGGGGGTTTTAATAGAGTCATCCACCCCTGTGTGTTGTCACAACAACCAGACCCTTTCAGTGACTGGGACCCAAATGGAAAATCACAGCCTAAATTACGACAAATGTGGGTACGTGCAATTGTCATCACAGAAGGCACTTTGATTTCCATGCTCATTTAGTCCTGGTTTTCTCAGCTGAGCCAGTCAACAAGGTGGTTAATTAATGGTTTTTCTATTGTGGACACCTGCCCATCAGGAGCTATGATTCTTTGTCTATAGAGGAAACTCTTAGGGGTAATTACCTTTTGTTTTCTGCTACCCAAGGTCCTCAAAGGGGAAATTTTACTCACATCATCACACAGGCAGGAGACCTTTAGCACTTTGGGATAATTTAATATTTTATACTTAGGAGAGTTTCCTTTTTGAGGTGTTTTCTTGTTTTTTGTTTTTGTTTTTGGTTTTTTGTTTGTTTGGTTTTTTTTTTTTTTTTTTTGTTGTGTCTATTAACCTATGTACACCTAAAGTCTTTATACTTGAGTATAATTTAAAAATAAATCCTAGTATTACTTCAAACTATAAAATGGTTATGATGCTTTGAGGTAANTTTGTTTTTTTTTTTTTTGTTTGTTTTTTTTTTTCTGTTTATGGTCTCTGACCTTATCCAGAAGGTCACCTCCTTTCCAAAATCCCTTATTTTGTGATTTTAGGAGGGTTTAAATTCAAGGAGAAAGAAATCACTGACATATTACTAAACCGGTCCAGAAAATTACTTTATCATGCTCAAACACATAATTAACAATAATCAAGAACTACTGGACTTATCACATCACAGCTCCTGTTCCAGGAAATTTTAATTTTAACCCTGGCACTTTATAATTATCTCATAATTTCTTGTTTGAAAAGAGAAACACCCCATTGCACCTTTCTAGTAAATAAATCTCTTAAGTTGAGACCTCTCAATGAATTCTTTGGCAGAACTTTCATTATGATGCATTTAAATCCTTTGTTCACTCTGCCTAGCAGAGCACAGCAGGTTCTTTGTTACAGATGTTGAATGCAGTGACTCCACCACTGAAAGTCATGGTGGCCATCAGAGCTGGATTAGAGAAACTGAGCCACACAACATCTGTCTCCCTTCTGGTCTCTTTCTTGGTAGATGCACAGCCAAATACAACTATTTCCACGTTTGGATTGTACATTTTGTTGAGTTGCACCATGATTTAAACCTGATTTCTTTGGTGTTCCCTGAATCTGAAGGTCTCTGATCTACAGGACGTGTTGATTTTGAAATACATGGCTTTTCCTTCACTGCCCTTTTCCTTCTTGTTGTTGCTGCTGCAGCTGCTGCTTTTAGGGAGTTAAAATCTCGGATTCCTCCTTCAGGGGCTGTTCTGCCAAGCACCAAGTGGTACTCTTTATTCTTCAAGAGATTAACGGGGCTGCTTTCGGTGGGTAGAAACATCAGAATTTGGTTTTCTGTATTTACCCCAAAGGAAATCATCTCCTGTGGCAGAACCGGCTCATGAGTGGGGGAAATAATAGAATGGCCTGGGTTGGAAGGGACCCTAAAGATCATCCAGTGCCACTCCCTCCCACAGGCAGGGACACCTTCCACCAGCCCACGTTGCTCCAAGCCCTGTCCAACCTGGCCTTGGACACTCCCAGGGATCCAGGGGCAGCCACAGCTTCTCTGGGCACCCTGTGCCAGGGCCTGCCCACCCTCACAGGGAAGGATTTATTCCCAATATCCCATCTAACCCTGCCCTCCTTCAGCTTAAGGCCATTCCCCTTGTCCTGTTCCTCCATCCCTTGTCCCCAGTCCCTCTCCAGCTCTCCTGGAGCCCCCTTAGGCACTGGAAGGGGCTCTGAGCTCTCCTTGCATCCTTTCCTACTCCAGTTGAACCCCCCCCAGCTCTCCCAGTCTGTCCCCAGAGCAGAGATGCTCCATCCCCGGGGTCTGTCGGAGCCTCCTCTGGGCTCTCTCCAACAAATCCAGGTGTCTCTTGTGCTGAGAGCCCCAGGCGGGGTCACAGTGGGGAGGGCAATGTCACATGGGGGAGATGAAGTACCACGTTGGGGCAGAAATGCTTGAGGAGGCTCAAAGGCACAGAAGGGAAGGGGGATCTCATCATGCAATGATGGGAGGGTTGGACAGGAGAGTGAGGATCCAGACAGGGCTGGGGGCAGAATGGCTGTGTCAGGACCTGCTGGAGGGTCTACAAAGGTCTGGAAAACACGTCCTGTGAGGAGCAGCCGAGGGGGCTGGGGGTGTCTCTCTGGAGCAGAGGAGGCTCAGGGGGGACCTCCTTGCTCTGCACAACTCCCTGCCAGGAGGGTGCAGGGAGGGGGGTCGGGCTCTTCTGCCATGGCCCCAGGGAAAGGGGCAGAGGGAATGGCCTCCAACTGCACCAGGGCAGGGGCAGAGCAGAGATTAGGGAAAAATATTCCCCTGCCAGAGTGGTCAGGCTTTGGAATAAATGTCCCAGGGAGGTGGTGAAGTCTCTGGAAGTGTCCCAGAGGTGTCTGGATGTGGCCCTTGGACACATGGGTTAGGGCTGATCCTGGTGATGTTGGGTGACGATGGGACTGGATGAGCCTGAAGGTCTCTTCCAGCTTTGAGGATGTCCTAGAGGAGCCAGTCACCTGCTGGGAAGCACTTCCCCAGCTCAGACACGGTGCTGTGCCATGTCTGGGACACCATCAGGTGCCTGTGTGAGATGTTCTGAGTGAGGGACACCCACCCACTGGGACCCATCTCAGCAGACCAGACACTGTTTGATGGGTTAGCGTTTGGTGTTTGAGGAGAAGCTGAAACAAATCCCTTCTGGAATTTAACTTTGGACCTCAGAGGTACCAAATGCTTCCACTTGTTTGATGGAAAGGTATGAAAACATCTTAACAGGGAGGAGACCTGAATAAAATCCCTGCAGAAAGGAGATACATTTGGTTCCCAGCAGATTACGTGGACATTCGCATCCGAGGGATTCTTCCCTGGCTTTTTAGGGTTTTTATAGCCCAGCCAAAACACTGGCACTTAGATGGATGAGTCACTGGTCTTATCTGGCAGTGCTGAAGGAAGACCTAAACTGGTGACTTCTTCTTTGCACTACAATGGAGACACCTCAGCAAAGGTGTGACAAAAAAGGGTCTAACCTCTGATGTTTGGAAGCATTGATGTGAATACCTTTTCTTTGGCCAACTTCTGTATTGTTGTGGCTTTAAAAAAATTCAGGCATTTTAAAATGCAATACATTTTTTATTATAAATAATTTTTTAAAAAGTTATAAATGTTTTTGTTATAAATAATCTCAGCATTATCTTCTTTTAATTCTGATTTCCTACTGAAACAAGTCTGTTGTGACCATGGAGCAAATTTTTTCCCTCTTCCAACAGCATTACTACAGTTTTGAGATCAGTTTTATCACATTTATCAGAGTGGTTCAAGGTTTCAATCCTATCATTTTACTGGCATTTTTTTTTTGAAAATTGGCAGCTGAGAAGGAACCTTTGCTACAAGGCAGTGGAGATTTCACATGGGACAGTTCCACAGGGCTTTGTGCCTTCTGCTGCTCCAAAAAAAAATTGCCCACAGACGGTGGAGAATATTCACCTTCAGGGCGACAATTCTGTGATTCATTAAACTGAAGTATCTTCTCTGAAGGTCTTGGTGAGCTGAGATAGTCAACACTTTTACCCCAGGGGCCCAATTTCAGCTCTAGAGTAGCAGTTGTCTTTGGCATGTTTGGTTAAGTTATACATTTTTAGGTCTGGGCTGAAATTTTTAATCAGGGAACAATTTATATTTAAATGCATTGCACAGCTTTCTGCTGCTGCACAGCTCGTTGTAGTTCTTGTTCTGCTACTACAGAGTGATGTCCCCCTTACTCTAGATGTGATAGGAATAACTCACCGTGTAACTCTCCTGACCAGAATGGATGGTTTTAATTTCAGTGTGTGTTTTTTTTCTGTTTTTTTAATGAATGTCTCCCAGAATTTACATCCCCCATGAAAAATGAGGTTGATTTTTCATTTTATCTGTCCCCGAGTTGCTCAGTAGGGGAATGACAGTATGGTTTGATATAAAAAAAAGCATTACTTAATCAATCCATCTCAGGACTTAATTGAATACTGTTTTCTCCCTTTTTTTTTTGTGCAACAGTGTAAGTTCCTTTTCACCAGTACCTCCTGACATGACCTGCTGCTGACTGCACAAGGCACATTTTTGGCTAAGTTGAAAATTGTTGATGCTCTGGAATCCTTGACAAGGTCCACCCAGCTGCTTTCCAGCCTTCCAACAAGGATGAAGGCAGGAATAGAGCATGGAAAGTCATTGCACACCTATTAAAGCAGCTGGTTGAACACCACAGAAAATGTTTTGTCGTTGGCATAACAGAGGAGGGCAGGAGGACTCGGGTGGATGAAATACTTCCATTATGGATGGATAGATGTTCCCTAAGTGACATGGATGAAGGTGCAGGTGGATGAAGGAATGGATGAGGAGAGGCAGGGAACACACCTTGGGGATTTTCTCCCACGGTGCTCCCATCAGAACAGACAGGCCAGTCCAGCCTGGATCAGAATCACCAAAGAGTGAATAATTTATTTTTTTTTTTCACATCAGTTTGGGCTTTTTTTTTCTGCTCACAGGGGACGGCTGGAGACAGATTGTGTGCTGACAACCTCGCGTGCGCTGCTTGAATATATAACAGGGCGAGGATCCAGCAGCGTCTGGGCGCGCGGCGCAGAACGAAATGTTCCCCAAGCCCTGACAGCAAAGTGTGCGTGTCCTCGCCAGAAATACACACCCTTGAAAGGCGGCAGGAGCTGTTGAGATATGTGTGTGGTCTGTCAGGAGTGGAAAGCGAGAGGGAGAGGTGAGGTTTGGTGGCCTCTTTTGCCATGTAGCACTTTCTTCAGACAGAGGGCAAACCCTGGAGACACCTGTTGGGAAATTTCTTGCAGAGGATGGACGTGTGAGCGACCCTGCAATTTTAGACGCAGTTATGCTGCAGGGCCTCTAAGACTGCAGTGAGAAACTGCTTGTAAGAGGCCTCTGTGGAGATCAACAGGGACAAGAATGTAAACTTACAGAAACTGCGGCAGAAGAACTGAAAAGCAACGGCACAGAGAGAAGTCACAAGGACTTTGTTTTACACCAATAGAGTTGTGTGTTGTTCGTATTGACCAGTCACGGGGTGGTTTGCAGTGTGTGTGCAGTGTGTCCGCTATCTGGGTTATTTAAGGGGTGTTTTCACAACAATAAACGGCATTACCTTGATCATATTGGTCAGTTAGTGGTGTCCATAAGTTTTCCCTCACAATAGACACCCAGTGTCCTTCCAGGAGAACCCCAGGTTGAACTGCTGAGCATCCTGAAGGGAATTCATTCATCTTTCTGCCAGGCCTTGTGAATTATTTAACTCCTTCGGGGCCACTCAGAAGGATTTTACTTGGGTTTAACCTTACAGGAAAAGGCACCTTCTATTACAGTCTCTTTGCTTTTCCTTTTTGCTGTTCTTTCACAAATCCCAAAAATCATCAATCTGCCTGGAGAACGTGAGGAGGCTGGTGGGGAATTCACCTGGGCAGGTGCTGACACGGAGAAAGGAATGGGAGTAGGTGTCCAGCCAGCTCTGAAAGTACTTTGGGGGGCACAGGTAATTATTTTGGCACCTAAAGACCTCAAAAAAATAACTGGCCATCTTTTTTTTTTTTTTTTTTTTTTTTTTTTTGTCCTGGAAAACAGTAAAGACATGAAGATTAAACCACTCCCAATCGTAAGATATATAAATACCATGCAAGGGTAGTATTGCTACTCTTGTTAGCAGTAGAAACACTAATTCTTCCAAACAAGATTTGCAATCCATGCCAGGAGTAACACCCAGTGTGGAAAGATTGGTTTGAAATACATTTTGAGAGGTTTTGAGGATGTTGTCCCACCCTGTGTGCCACATATTTTATTCCAGTGGCTGGATTTACATGGGGATCTGTGGACTTC
This sequence comes from Grallaria varia, assembly GCA_013396735.1. Classification (NCBI taxonomy): domain Eukaryota; kingdom Metazoa; phylum Chordata; class Aves; order Passeriformes; family Formicariidae; genus Grallaria; species Grallaria varia. The sequence goes on from VWZG01000225.1 coordinate 231,240, forward strand.
CACTTTTGAGTGGAAATGAGCTTCTGGAGTTGTAGCAAAAGGTATCACTTCTGTGGCAGCTTCATTTGTGCCAAGGGAAATGAGGCGTAATATTACAGAATTTATTGAGTGGATGTGTCTGTCCCAGAATATCCCATCAGGACACCCATGTCAGCAAATTGCCACATCTCTAACTAGTGTCAAAATAATGAATAAAAAGCGATGATGCAATTTGAAAAAATGTTGTTTGCTCTTACACTTTGGTGGGTCCTGATTTCCTGAGTTCCTCGTTCCTTATCAATTGCCCCAAAGTTTTCCCCACATTTTTCTTGCTTGTTGAAAAAATCATTAGGTTAAAACGCTGATTTTTTTTTTTTTTCCCCAGCAGGACAAATTAAAATTTAATTGTAGCAAACGTCAGCAATACTTCCTACTAAGCAAAGATGTCAGAAGTAAAATGGGCCTTTGGAATATCCTTTTTTTTTTGCCCCAAAGTAATCGCTTGAGACTCTGAGCCAAATATCTGAACAGGCTGGAACAGAAACCAATCCATAGAGCTTTGCTGTGAGTGCCCTGAGGTGCTCAGCTGTGGCTAAAAATACATGGACTGATTGGGATTATGGACAAATCATTCAATTTGGATAAAACAGAGACCGACACTTCTCCAAATTTGGTTTTTTTTTTAAATAAACCCTGGTCCAAAAGGAATTGCACTGAGACCTGTCTTCCGTCCCCAAAACCTTCTGTCATTCTTCTAATCACAAAAAGGGGAACCAGTGGTAGGGGAGATACTGATTCTTATCCTTTTTGGATGCAGAGAGAACCAAAGTTTATTTGATTGTGTTTTAAACAAATAGATTTAAAACATGCGAAGAGATTCTACAAACCCACCTATTTGCAGTTTTCCTACTTCTTTTTCTTTGGGGGCACCTATTTTGCAAATGAACCTGTTTTTTTCTAAGAACTCTCGGTGCTTTGTGAACATTCTTTTGCAGAGTTCTCCTGTCTTTGAAAGGAGGAGTCTGACCTGTGCGGTGACATCATATTTAAGGGTGTTTTATGTGCAGACTTTTTAAGTCTCACTTTGCCAAGTGAGATACATATTTTTCTTTGGTCAACATCATGGTACATCACCTCAGAATACAAATTGCTTCCTGTCTGCAGAGGGGGAAATATCTTCCTTTTGGTTCTAGAGGCTTTTGTTGTTTTTCTCTTCTTAAAGATTTTTATTCCCCCTGACTTTTCTTTATTCTGCATTTCCCCCCCCTCCCCCCCATCCCCCCATGTGTGTACTTATTTCTTTTTGAAGAAAAAAAGAAAAGGATGAATTATCAGAATCAGCTATCATTAAATCATTGATTAAAAAGAAAATGTATGTACAGTGATACCTAAGGAGTTTATCTGCACGAACTGAAGGCAGTGGGATGAGTTAACCTGAAGGAGACACCCATCAAATCAGTGGCAATCCAAAATCAATGATTTCCTCTGCTTAGAACACATCAGTTATTACTGGCCACATCTATTTTCCCGTCATTGGCAGTTCAATCTTCTGCACCTATTGCTTGTTTATAAGGCAGGTTTCGGATTCAGACATACCCTTCATTAACCAATTGTTAGACTAATTATATTAAAAAAAATTAGAAGCAGGTTAACTCCTGGTTCTGGTTTTCCTTTTATTGTTCCTTGGGAAGGCTGATTTATTTTATTTCCCCCATCTGGCACAATTTATGCTCTTGTGGATATGCCCCTGTTTCTCTTCTCTGGCTGGAGCTGAGGGCCCCATGGAGTTCCAGCATTCCAGGGGTTCCAATCATTTCCCATTGCACCATCTACTAATTCCACTTCCTTCTTCCAGCAGGGTGAAGAGGGAATTAAAAGTTGACAGAGCCCATGACTTTTAACTAACTCGTGTAACAACAGGCCTGGCTTGACAAATAATTTGACAAATCCTCATCCTCTGCCAACTAATCCCCTTTTTGTAGGCAAAGAACATGCATTTCCCAGCTTAGAATTGCCATAGTAATGGAAAAGAGATACATTTTTCAGCCTGGGTGGTTTCTCATGTGTCAGTTTTCTTGCTGCGTGCAGAATTAAGACCAGAATAAACTGTGTTCTCTGGGGGATTTTTTGCTTATGGATGAGGGAGTATTTTTTTTTTTCTTCTCTCCTTGGGTGTTAACACATTATATTATGTTCCTTCTCTAATCTGCTGACTCGGAATACAAGGGAGCAAACAGATGTTGCAGGGGCAGGTTTTTTATTTATTGATGTTTTGGGGCAGGGAAAAGGTGGGGATGCTCTGAAGCAGCCCAGGCAGGAAAGGCCCCCAGACAGCTCGAACTTACACATTGAACGAGACGTGAAAAACAGGAGGAGAGCGCTGGAAATTAAAGGTTTCATTCTTCGTGCCCTTCTCTGGACTGCGAATAACCTTTCAAAGTAGGTTTATTTTTTGGTTTTGTTTTTCTATGAAATTCGTGTGTCGAGTTTCTTGGTCAACTCTGTTACAGCCTTTATGGAGTGACCTCAGGAACAGGCACAGACTCTGGCGCAGGCCAACCCACGACTGAGGAGAATATTTAGTCACTAATCATTAGGAAAATGTCCTATAAATGGAAAAAAAAAAAAAAATCAAAACGAAGCTTTTGTGGACTCTAAGGACTAATATATAATGCAATCACGGATTTTCTGTTTTCTACAAGCACTTTAGCACAAAACTAGTTGAGATTTTTGAGTTAAAAGAAGTTCTAAAAGAGGTACCATTCATTTATAGGGTTATGAGCTTTCAGTTCTTGTGAGTTAACAAGTAAGGGCTGCCTGAACAGTGTGGTAGGAGGATCACTGTCAGCAGAGAGTGCAGGGTTGCCTCTGTGCACAAGAAAACTGGACAACGCGGTGCTGGGAATTCTAAAATCAACCTTTTCTTGCAGCTTGGTCTGGCCAGAGCTCAGGCTGATGAGTTGAGATGGGCATGGCTATGGGGATGGGCCCAAACTCACAGAATCCCAGGATCCCAGGATCCCAGAATGGCTGAGGCTGGGAGGTAGCTCTGAAGGTCATCTGGACTAACCCACAACTCTAGCAAGGCCCTGCTGGTTGCCCTGGACTGTGTTCAGGTAGCTTTTTAATATCCCCAAGGTTAAAAGATGCCCTGACCTCCACGTGTGCCAGTTCCCAGCTTCCCTCAGAGTAAAAAAGTTCTTCCTGATATCCAAACAAAGCATCCTGTGTTTCAGGTTGTGCCCTCTGGGGCACCTCTGAGCAACGCCTGTCTCCATCCTCTTTGCAACCTCTCTTGAGGTGTTTCTATACACGGATAAAACCCGCCCCGAGCTTTCTCTTCTGCAGGAGGAGATGCTCCAGTGCCCTGACCGTCTTTGTGGCCCTTCAGTGCACTCTTTCCAGTGTATCCATGAATTTCTGCTGGCCCCTGTGCTCCAGGTGTGTCTCACTGGTGCTGAGAAGATGTATATTCTTCTCATCCCTTCTTTTTCACCCATGCCCTAGTTATAGTGGCTGGGCCCAGTTTATCACAGTGTGAATGTAACTGGAACTGTGTATGCCATACCCTCTCTGCCATTTATCATGAACTGTTAATGCTGCATTGTTTGCAGCAGCTGCCCAGGACACACCTGGCACCTCAGGCTATGAGCTGGGTGTGTGAGAAAACTGAGATAGGAGGATTCCCTGTCTTCACACCAATGATTCAGGTGTGCTAACTCCCCTCCAGGAGTCATTAGCATCTTCACACCCGACCTGAGGGGTCATTTCTGCTGGTGCGCCATCAAGTAGACCAAGATATCCTGTGTCTCACTGATTAAATTGCCCATTGTGAAACCCCTCGCACTGGAGGAGGTACTGGTCGTTCCCCTCTGAACCCAGGCATATATAAGCTTGGGGTTTGGGGACTTGGACCACCACTTAGATCCAGTGGAGGACTGGAACCTCATCAAGACTGCGACCACCATTTTCAACCAGACTGCGACCCAACAGGTTGGTTTTTTTGTTTGTTTGTTTTTTGTTTTTCTTTTTCTTTTTTTTTTAAATTTGGTTTGGGTTTTTTTCCTTTTGCTTTGGACTTAGGGGGACCATGTGGTGCTCAGCACAGGGGCTGGTGAGCACCATTCTGTTTGTGCCCCAGGGGGCTGGGTTGTTCAACTGGGTTTTGTGGGCTGAAACCAATTTTCCTTTGTATCAGTGTATTTATTGTTATCTTTTTATTAAATTGTGGTTCTGGCTTCTAAACTCTTTTGACTTGGGTTCATTTCTCCTGCCGGTTTATTTTTAGACCAGCACAACCCACCAGTGCCAGGAGGTCTCTCTACCACCTTTCCCACTTATCCTTCTCAGGTGAAAAGGAGCTTCCACATGGTTCTCTGGGTTGGAGTGAGAACCTTTGACTCCTGGAGCTCTGAGCTGGAGCAACCAGCCCTGGCTGAAGGCAGACCCAGGGCACTTTCAGCGCAGCCCTATTTACTCTCCATGCGCTCAGAGCTGATCCAGTGCCCATTGAAATCAGTGGGAGGTTTTCTCTTGCCTTCAACGGGACCTTCATCAGGCCCTTCATTAGTTGTACTTCCATTATTGCTCAGCAGGAGCCCCAAGGCAGAACCTTTTTACATTCCTCTTTTTTTTTCTTTTTTTTTTTTTTTT